>QXTE01000075.1:0-190923 GCA_003942145.1 Platysternon megacephalum
GTGTTGAAGAAGCCCAAGGCTTGTACAGTACACAAAGATGTTTCTGCATGCTGTGTGTGCCAATATGGCTTTGGGTCTCTTGATATCAAAAGAACCAAAGTAACTAGGTTGGCCAATAAAGATGTTTTGATCCTTGTTGTTCATTACTTTCCAAAAATGAAACACATAGATGACGTGGATTGAAACAGTCATCAATTCCAACATAAGCATCGCTTCATACCTCTGCATGCAATTTGTGATGCACTCCTGACTTCTGTAACATACTTCCTGCTGTACACACATTAACATGCAGTTACTCTGTGTCATCCCTATTTGGCATGGGGGGAAGCAAATCTCTGTTTAAAGTTGTCAAAACAAAGGGAGCTTACCATTTCAGAGATCTTCCCAAATCGGGAGAGAGTGATGGACAAGCTGCAGTTTCTGCAGCAAGGAAGTTGGGAGAGAAAGTGAGAGAGAAAAGGAAACCCACAGAAACCTGAATTGCTTGTGCCTCAATCTAACCATCAAAAAGGACAAGTCACTGGCCAAAATCCCAAGTGAGAAGAGTTTTAAAGAGCATATCAAAAGAGCCTCTTGGAAAACAAAGATTTGGATGTCTTTTCACATAGGTAAACCAGATATTGGATCACCATTGCAACATGGATGGAAAAATGCAGATGATGAACTGTATACTTCAAGGGACCAAAGGCATCTGAATTTCTATGATATTGTGTCTGTAGTCAGAACAATCTTCCCTGCACAGAACTGTGTACATGCCAAGACAATGAAGACTGTGGTAACCCACGTGTTATTGAGAGAGATCATAATGGTGAACAAGATGATAATGATCTTGACTATCAAGGTCACCAGCGCTATTGCGTTTCAATGACAGCCATAGAAAATTATTGTATTTAAAAACAAAACGGGAAATATAACAACACTACCAAGACTCCTATCCAGGTAGTTGTGCTATTAGCCAAGATGTTCAGGCATGCAACCTTATTCTCCAGATGTTCCTAAACCTCCAACTGCCAGAAGCTGGGACTAGACGACATGGGATGGATCACTCAAAATTGCCCTGTTCTGTTCATTCCCTTTGAAGCATCTGGTACTGGCCACTGTTAGAAGACAGGATATTGTGCTAGATGGGCCATGGGTCTGACCCAGTATTGCCATTCTTACAAGGTCACAAAGAATACAATTGTATGTCTTGAAATAATATACAGAGTCGTTAAACTAACAAAAAAGAACGCAATATTTCAAACTGGTGATTTTAATATGTTGATGTTGTCAGTTTATCCCTGTTTCTATGGTAACAGCACCACTTGATAGCTCCATGTCATACTTTATCTTAAAATAGACATAATAAACTTTCAAATGATGTGTGATGTGCATGTGTGCAGAGAGGGTACATTAAGTTGATCACATCCGTGTTGTCTACCACTCACCTAATTTGCTCTTTACTGTAGACAGAACAAGAAATATACAGATCAAGACAAAACAATAAAACACCTACCGTATATACTTGATCATAAGCCGGTTTGTTTATAAGCCAACCCCCCCAAGATGGATAAGTAAAAATGGAAAATGTTTATAACCCATTCATAAGCCGACCCTATAATTCAGGGGTCGGCAAACTTTGGCTCCTGGGCCATCAGGAGAAGCCGCTGGTGGGCTGAGATGGTTTGTTTACCTCAAGTGTCCGCAGGCACGGAGGTAAACCTAAGTAAACAAAGTGTCCCGGCGCGCCAGCTGCTAACCCTGACGGGCTGGGACAGCAACTGGTGGGAAAAAATTTTTTGGAGGGAGAAGCTGGGAATCGGGAGTAACCCTTGTGACCACCCCCCACATGACCCCACCCCTGGCCCGGGACCCCCACACTCTCCCCATCCCATCCCTTCCCACCTGATCTGGGGAGGGCCAGGGAAGGATGTCTCTGACCTGGCTGGAGCTGCTCCGGCAGGCTGGGCAGCATGGCTGCAGCCTGCTCCGGCAGGCCAGACTGGGCGGCGCAGCCGCAGCATGTTCCAGCGGGCTGGGCCGGGTGACACGGCTGCAGCGTGCTCCGGTGCCTGGGCGGCACGGCCACAACCTGCTCTGGGGGGCGGGGCCGAGCAGCATGGCTGCAGCCTGCCAGCCCCAGAGCTGCAGCTGCTTCGGAGGCTGGGGGGAGAGTTGCGTGGCCAGAAGCGGAGAGACTCTGGCCCCACCTCTTCCCATCTGTCTCTGCTGGCTGTGCTGCCTCACCTTGCTCCCTCTGTTGGGGGGAGGGGCTGTGTCCCACCTCTCCCTCTCTATACCCGTTCATAAGCCGACCCTCGTCTCTGGTGCTTCCCTTTTTTACTAAAAAAAATTCAGCTTATGAACGAGTATATATGGTATATGAATTTCCCTGCTTCATTTTTCTTACTACTCTTGAGCATTCTTTTGGCTTAGGTGAGAGTCCTATTAGGAGTCCATGATGCCCCCCACACATACACATGGATTCTCTTCTGACTCATATAGTATCTCTCCTCTACAGCCGGCTTCTTTCTTCCTCAGGTGATCCTGCAGTTAAAAAGGACTCATCTGCCACAAAAATATGGTCCTCTGTTCCTCTCTCCTTCCAAGGCTTCCTTTTGTCTCTGTGAATCCCTCTCCATTTAAAATTCCACCACTAATGCCATGGTTTTGTTCTGCTTCTGGGGAAATTCCTTTCCTCTGAACCCCAGCCCTTTGTGCAGAGAAGTTTGAGAAAACTGATTTTATGTAGGATGCAATCACTCCTTTGTTCTCCCCAGATAATATCTATTCATGTTTTGATAGTCTTCAATGACCAACCTATTCATAGGTAGACATATAGGCAACACTCTCCTGTCTGTTGGCACAAGAAGCATGAGGCAACACATAGTATAATTGTAAGCATGTATATAGTCCATAAAATCAAACTGGAATTCATAAGTTGTCCATAGACAGATTTCCCAGATCATCACTGTGTGTGTGAGAAAGCACTTTGCCCCAAGATAGCCCAGTGGTTAGGGGACTCATTTAGGATTTGGTTCAAGTCCCTGATCCAAATCCCAGGTAAGTGGCACTAACCATTGGCTGTTGTGGCGTGAGTCTGTATCCCTCTGGTTTTGAACAATAATTCCTTCCTGGATCTCAGAAACCTTCCCAACTAAAATTTCATTAAAACTAATAGAGGCATTTTAAGAAGGGGGATCTACCTGATTCAAAGCAGTTGCTTGAACCTGGTTCTCCCATATCCTAGCTAAGTACCTTAACCCCAGGCTGCTGGCTGTTTTGGGGTGGGCTCTATTGCATCAGAACAGAACCAAATGTCAAAACTTGATTTTTTTGTGAAACAGAATTCTTGTTTTCCAGCCAGCCCTAGTTGGGAGCACTTCACTGCACAACCTTCATTTTGATGTGTGTCCTTCCTAGCTGGTGAAGGCCAGCGGAGAAGAATTGGTCCATTGCTGATGAAGACTGTCAGAGATTTTTGTAGGCTGCCAACTTGCCCTCCCTTTCTTAAAGAAGTTGTTGTGAGGCCTTAGCTCAGGAAATCATCAGTTGACACTGATAATCTGGCTAGTCACCATCTAATAGCCAGTCTCCCTTTTTTGGTTAGGATTATAGAGGAGGTTATGGTGAGACAGCTCACAGAGTACAGCTCCTAGATGGCTCACAAGTCCTTCACCCTTGTCACTCCAGCTACAGACCTGGGTACAGAACAGACTGCACTCCTCCTGGCAGTGGAAGGAGATTGGGTGCCCATGCGAGTACAGGTAGAACTATCAGCTGCCTTGATACCATTGATTATGGCATCTTTATTGACTCACAAGTGGATGAGATTAATCTTGGGTGACTCTGTGGCCTCCATGCTGAGCATTCCCAAGGGTGGTGTTAATTTGTTGATTATCATCCCCAAGGATACTAACATGTAGGAACCTACACGGTTCCATCTTGTTCCTGCTCTGTTCAGGAGTATGTTTAATTATGTTTAATGGTTTTTGACCTATAAACCCCCAAATGGCTAGGGACCTGCCTACATGAGAAACTGCCTGGAATCCACCCAGTGTAAAAGAGAGGGAACTGCTGACAGGGCCCTTAGCTATGGCACCTATTAAACTTGCTCCCCGCAACCTACTAACCTGTCTCCTCTCTCCTCTCTCTCTCCCCCCCTTACCCCCCCAACAACACACTCCCTTTGGCTCAAAATAGACCATGAGGGCATGCTGCAAGATCCATCTCTTTACCCAGTTATTTGGGATGGAGAGGTTTCAGAAGGGGTTATTCAATAGGTTTGATTTTGGGTTTGGATTTTATCTCTGCTTGGTTAGTTTCTAGTTTTGTGTTGAGACTTAGCTGCTGGCTCAATCTTCTTATGTGATGATTTCAAATGTATGATAAAGCCCCCAGGATAGGCACTATTTCTATGCATTGTAAATCACAGTACATAAACATTTAGTTTCACAGATAAGATTTATGCCAAAATCTGAACTATGACTGATTTGAAGGCCAACCATCAAGGAATGCAGTGTGGCCAGGAATCCACAGCAAACAATGGAACAGCCTCTCCTGCTGTTTTCCAGCTTTATTTATTTGTAGTTGAAGCCGCTTCTCCCTCTCTCCCACCTTCTGCTAGGCAATGTGTTGCTGTTTTTAGTCTTTCAATAGTTTGTCTAAAACGACTGCTTTTATTTTTTTCTTAACATATTGTATTAGTTCCTCAGCAGTTACAAAAGCCTCTCTCAGTCCCTGCTGTTTTCTGCAGCCAAATACACGAAGGAATGGTAGCAAATGTAAATCACCAACAGCAAATATTGTCCGTGTTGTGTGTGTATAAACACTGAGGGCAGATTGTGATACCCTTGCTCGTGCTGATTAGTAACTTGCTCCAAGGAAAGCCCCATTGGCTTCAGTGGGATTGCTTAGGGATGTAGGCTATGTCTGTGATGCAGCGGGGTAGATGTACACATGCCAGCTCTGCTGGATGTAGCATGCTAAAAATAGCAGTGTGGGCACAGTGGCTCAGGTTAGCAGCCCGAGTAGAGCCCTGTCCAAGGTCCTATGTACGTACTCAGGCGGCTGGCTCATAAATGAGAGATTTTGTGGGTGACCGTCATGAAGCAGAGCATGCAGCAAGAGTTTAGACTTCCAGAAACAATGATCAAGTGCCTAATAAGCTCAATATGCAAATAAAAATTTTCTACAACTTGTAACTTGGTCAAAATTGGGTTGAATTTCATAGATACAGCAAAAGACGTCTCAGGACTATTCCCCTTTTTGTTTTTCAAGTTCCTACACCGAACCATCAATATGCTACAGTTTGGGGTTGTTGTTTTTTAAGATAGAAACCTTTTTTTAAATAGCCAAAACTGCCTGTTTTGCATTATCATTCTTGGAAACTGCTGACCCAGTTTTGATCAAACTTAAAATTCTGATCCAACTTAAAAAAAAATCAGCCTGACACATCCAGGCATGGAAAATTTCAGTCTGAATGGTTACAGTTATAATCAGTTGAAAGAGGAGGGTATAAGGGACAGTGTTGATCAATCTTAATAGGGTACACACTATAATAAAAACGGTTATTTTCTTAAACTCCAATCCAGTGCCCTATAACATTGTTCCAACCTTGATATGCCTATGATATATATTCAAGTGTTTTCTGTGGCCCTAGACTATAATTTAGTCAACAGCCTCTGAGTTATTTTTAAAGGGTTTCTATATAGATTAGTGCTTTGCGTAGATTTTTATTGCTATGCCAGTTCAGTACAAATCCTTGCATCTTATATGAAATGGTAGGTTGGCCTGCTTTGCAATTTGGAAAATCAATGCACTTGGGTGAGTTTCTTATATATTGTAGTAATTGCAAACACAATAAGGCAACTCTTTATTTCAGCAGTTACAGCCACTGGAAAATACTTAGTCTGAAGGCAAGTACTAATAGAATTAAGATCCTTAAGTCTTAAGGATCTTAAGGTTTGCTACCTTATGATTTAGGGCCATAAACTCTGCTTAGTCCTCATGCACACCCTATTAATGCTCAACAGGGAAGGCAGGGTCACTGTGACATGGGTTCTTTGAGGAGGGTGATGTAAAAGGATCCTGGAAATAGGGTAGGAATACGAAGGACACAAGGTAAAAATCACAACTGAAAGAGTTAAAGAACAAATTGATTAAAAAAAAAAAAAAAGAATTAGCAATTTTTTTGTGCCTGATCCCGCCATTAAGTATTATTTATATTATGGTAGCACCTCAGAGCTCTGGTCATGCAGCAGAGGAGCTGTATGAACAGAACAAAAACACAATCCCTGCTCCAAAGAGCTTACTAGCTAAGTATAAGACAAGAGACAGGGGAGTACCAGGAAACAATGAGATAACATTGATTATCATGACTGGCTGTGGTCTCAGCAATAACACTAACGGCCAGGTGCTGGCCCCCGTTATGTCCACTTTATGCTGCCTCACATTCTTTTATGTCATATGTAGATCTTTTGTTCCTAAGTCCCACAGTTTTAAATAGATGGATAGTTTGCTTTGTTTTCTAATTTGACTCATTCCCTGGTACCATGTTATCTGCAGCACTGTCTCTTGTCATTCTAAAATTCTGCATTCGGTGTTTTATTTTATCCATTTCTGTGGCTGCAATATTTGCTAGAAAAGCATCTTGCATTTTCACAAGGATAATTGAAGGTTTAAGTGCCAAATATCTGTCCCTGAACAGTGGCACATTTGCTTGCATTGTTAGGCAATTACTGAATTTAAACCATTAATGGTTTTATTTGAACACATTATCTGTGGCAGGTAATGGCCTTTACCCTTTTCTATCATATGTGTGATATGAATTTCAAAGAGGGAAATTCAGCAAGCCTGGTTGGACAATTCAATCCTTGTCAGTGTATTGATTTAAAAGCATTCTTAAAACCCCCATGAGACAGAGAACTACATATTTCCAAAGGGGCCATTACAATTAAAGAGAAAAACTGAAAGAAACACACAATAACACAGTCTGAATCTTAATAATTCAATTACATTCTGTACTGGCCATATGGCAGGATTGTTCATTATATTTGAGCAACATATTTGTGTCCAATATTGTCTTCTGTAGCTTTGGATTTGCATTTGCTTTGATAGAATTGGATGTAGTTCTATCTAGTGCATCTGGAGAGGGGAACAGAGAAGGGCTATAGTTATAACCAGGTGATTTATTTCTCTTCTCACACATTTAGTATTCAGTAATCAATTAAATCACCAGAGGTCAAGTATGGACCAGCGCTCAAAACTCTGGCTGGGCATGTGTAAAATAAATAAAAAGAATAATCCTTAGACACCATTTAATATCCAAAGGGCTTCCCCTTCCCTTGCCCTGTGTATGGCAAAGGAAAATTGCAACATTCATACAGGGAAAGTGGAAAATAGAATTAAATCATGTACAGTTTCTCTGTTCATTTAATTAAATTCTAGTTCCACTGTCTACACTACTAAACCAGCTGAGTTAAGTCCTGGAGTGAACCACAAGGTTAAAGAAGCAGTCAAGAAAAAAATTACTTAAAAAAGCTTCCTCCCTCCTTCTCTAATGGGAAATATGTGGCAGGATTGCATGAATTGGGGGCTGAATTCAGCATTGTGCTGTGGACACTTTATGCTAGCAGAGCCAATGTTCTGTGGCCACAAAGCTGCCAAAAGTCTCCCTTGGGAATTCCTCTAATGTAGGGGGGGGAGTGCCAGCAGGTGCATCGCCAACAATATGCCAAGCCACATTTGTTTCTACCTCTCATCTTGTAATAAGGGAAACCTATCAGCGATAAGTAAGGCTGTGTGTCTGTCAGGGAGGTCACAGAAGTAATGGATTCTGTGACTTTCCGTGACCTCTGTGACTTTCAGCGTCAGCCGGTGCGGCTGGCTCCAGGGCTGCCCAAGCTGGGAAACAGGGGGTTGGGGTGCAGGGCAGCGCTTACCTCGGGGGGGGGGGGCGGAAGCGTCCAACATGTCCCTGCAGCTCCTAGGCGGAGGGTCCAGGGGGCTCTGCACACTGCCCCTGCCTGCAGGCATCCCCCCCACAGCTCCCATTGGCTGCGGTGCCGGAGATCGTGGTGGGGGCAGGACGCGGAGCCCCCCCTAACCTTCCCTCCCCCTCGGAGCTGCAGGGACATGCCAGCAACTTCCGGGAAGCTGCACGGAGCCGGGTAGGGAGCCTGCCAGCCCCGCCAACCCTCCCCCTGAGCACCAATGGGGGTCTCGGGCCACGTGCCACTGCCCCTCCCCTAGCACCAGCGGGGGTCCCAGGCCGCGCGCCGCCGCCTGCCTCCCCCAGCACCAGCATGGGTCCTGGGCCACACGCTACCACACGCCTCGCCCCGGCACCAGACCACCCATGGCCCCCCCGGCCCAAATTTTAGTCAGGGGTATATAGTACAATTCATGGACAGGTCACGGGCCATGACGTGTTCATGACTTTTACTAAAAATACCCATGACTAAAATGTAGCCTTAGCGATAAGCAACACATTAAGGATCATGGGTCTCAAACGGTGGTCCACAGAACTGTTAGGAGCTAGTAAGTGCCAACCTGCCACCCAGTGACCTGCTAACGGTTGCTAGGGCAGCAGCTGGACCCCAATGGAGGACTCCAGTCCTGGAACCTGATTGGCAGAATGCTGGGGGTCCTGATTGGTCCACAGCTTCTATATAAGCCCAGCACAGGAACAGGAAACTGTCCATGCAACTAGGATCTACCCTGCTCTGGACTATGTGCCGTCTGCTCCTGCTTCCCTGGTTTGATTTCTGGCATCCCAGCCCAGCTTGACCGTGGCGTCCAACTTGTGGTTCTGATTTGTGGTTTGTCTCCTGCCTCTGACCTCTTGGTATTCTGACCCGGTCTGACTCTGGTTACTGATTTGTGGTTCTGCTCTCAAGTTTGTCTTCTGCTTCTGGTCTCCCAGTATCCTGACCTGGCAGACTTTTGATCTCTGTGCCGTGACTGATGGACCCTGGCTCTGACCACTATGTCTGGCTGCCCGTGACCCAGCCGTGACAGTTTGCATGGACCACTTAGGCCACAGGAGTGGGCCTGGTGCCAGCAAAATGGACCTGGCTAACCCTTCGGGAGCACCTGGCATGCTTGAGGGGACCACCTGCCTTCAGGCAGACAACCAAGCCCTGCAGGCCTGGGTCATCCGACTGATCTCAGAGAACCAGCTATTGCAGGGGCAAGTCACTGAGTTCCATGCAGAAAATGCCCACTCCAGACACAGCTTGTGCAGCTCTGTTCCCTGATACCTCTGCCAGAACAGTTTGATGGCAGTCCCTAGCGATTCCAGGGTTTTATAAACCAGTGCCGCCACCTCTTTATGTTGCATCCTCGGACCTATACCACTAGTCGTGCAAAGGAGAGCCTGGTCATCAGCCTGCTGTCCAGGGACACATTAGACTGGGTCTCTCCCTTCTTGAAGTGTGACAGTCCAATACTTTTGAGCTGGGAGGTCTTCCTACAAGCCATGTCTGTACTATTCGGTGACCTGCACTGAACTTGGATGGTGGAGGCTGCCCTAAGGAAGCTCCAAAAGGGGCAGGGCACCATAGCCTCCTATGCTGCACAGTTCCACCAGCTCATAGCTGATGCAAACTGGAATGAGGCAGCGGTACCAAACTGATGTACCAGTTCCAGTGGGGCCTGCAAGAAGAGGTCAAGGATGAATAAGCCCAGGTAGAGGTGCCTGTGAGTCTGTATGCCCTCGTGGATCTCAGGAATGAAGGGAGGACAAAACAGGGGACTTGCAACACTCCAACCCAGGTATTGTGACCTTTTCACCACCACCTCCCCATAGCCAATGCAGGTCGATATGGGCGATTGATGGCTCGCCCCCAGAGAAAAGGAATGACAATGCCAGCACCATATCTGCTTCTACTGCGGTAAGTTAGATCACTCAATCTCTGCCTGCCCCATACAAATTCCAAGAAGTCAGGGAAGAGAACTCCCACACACTTTGGTCCTGACTGAAACACACCCAGAACCCTGCCCGAGAGCTCCCCAGTTGCAGGTGCCAGTCCAGTTGCACATACCTCAGACACCCCTGTGGAATCCCGGCCTATGGGCCCTCATCGACTCAGGTGCAGCTGATTGATTCATAGATGCAGCAGCAGCCCAGATCTTGCAGATTCCCCTGCAACGAAGGCCCCTCCTGATCTTGTAGAGACTATTGACAGTTCTCCTTTATCTTCTGGTCCTGTAACAGACGAAACAACACCCCTGGAGGCTGTGATTCAGGGACACAGACAAGTGTGACAATCTGGTGTGATCCATTCTCCGCATTTTCCCTGATCTGCAGTATCTCCTGGCTGGCCCTCCACAACCTGCTTATTTGGTGGCAAGCACAGGAAATCTTTTCCATCTGAGTTTTGTCAGCAGCACTGCTAGATATCCGTAGATCCTGTCCTGGCATCCAAACCTTGAGAGATTTAAGTGATGATAACCATCCAGGCAGAACCTTCCATCGCACCTACAGTTGATCTCCCCTTGAAATACAAAAACTACACTGATTTTTAAAAAAGAAGAATGTGAAAACCTTGTCTCTACACCAGGACTATGACTGCTCAATAGAGCTGCAGCCAGGAGCCAAAATACCATTTGGATGAATTTATGCCATATCAGAACCTGAGCTGACAGCACTCCCAGAATACCTCCAGGTGAATCTGGTCTGAGGGTTTATCCACAACTCGACCTCACCAGCTGGCGCACCAGACCTGTTTGTCAAAAAGAAAGAGAGCAGTTTCTGACTCTGTGTGTTCTACGGCTCACTGAATCAGATAACTATCAGGAATTGTTACCTGCTACCCCTGATTCCTGACCTGCTGGACCACATGGGGGATGCCCGCATCTTCACCAAGTTGGACCTATGGGGGGTGGGGGCGTACAACCTTGTGTGAATGAAAGGGGATGAGTGGAGAACTGCCTTCCAGACCCAGTATGGCCATTACCAGATATTTGTAATGCCTTTTGGGTTGACCAACACTCTGACCACCTCCCAGGCTTCAAGCCATCCAAGGTTATCTGTCTGACTCCCCACACAGTACGTGACCTACGCCGCTTCCTGGGGTTTGCCAACTTTTATCGACAATTTATCCTGAATTTTTCTAAACAAATCGAGCCCCTCACAACTGTTCTTCAGGAAAAACACCCAATTCCATTGGTCTCCTGAGGCCCAGCATGCATTCAGTCAACTGAAACCGGCCTTTATTACAGCACCCATATTGGCTCACCCCGATGTCACATAAGCCTTCATCGTAGAAGCTGATGCCTCCAGCACGGCAATCGGGGCTGTCCTTTCCAGTGAGTTGGTCCCAAATAAATGTTACACCCATGTGCTTATTACTCCAGGAAGCTTACCCCTGCACAAATTATGAAATACCTGACAAGGAACTCCTGGTGATAAAATCACCTTTGCAGAATGGTGGCACTACCTGGAAGGAATTTGTTACCCAGTCCAGATGTTCATTGACCACAAAAACCTGGAATATCTACATAGAGCAAAAGCCTTAAACCAACGGCAGCTTTGATGGGCCTTATTTTTTTCATGATTTGATTTCATTATCACCTGCCATTCCACATCCAAAAATGGCAAGGTGGATGGTCTGTCACAAAGATTCAGTACCACCCCCCAAAACCCCAGTCAGAAGCCAACCCTCATTCTCAAATCTCATAACTTTCTCAGTGCAACTCATCATCACGATATACTCAAATTGATACACTTCACCTCTACCTTAAATATGCCACCTGATGAACAAGCTACTGTTGACAAGCAGCCACATGACTCCCAGGAAGGAATCACATACATAAGGGACCATGTTTACATTCCCCTAAGACCCTCAAGGATTGCGGTCATGCAACTGTGCCACGATTTTCCCCTAGCAGGACATTTGTCGTACTTGAAGACCCAACAACTGATATCCTGCTCCTTTTGGTGGCCCCAGATGCACCGAACCATACAGTTGTTCATTGCCTCCTGTGATGCTTGTGCCCATGTCAAGACCCCACACCATAAGCCCTGTAGTCTTCTCCAGCCTTTGGACAGCCCATCTCAACCCTGGGCAGCCATCGTTGTAGATTTTATCATAGAATTACCAGAGTCTAACAAATTTATGACAATTTTAATGGTAGTAGACCACTTTACCAAAATGGTCCACTTCATCCCTCGCACAGGCCTCCTCTCTGCTGAAAAGACAGCCCAACTTTAGATTAGCCACATAGTCCACCTCCATGACCTTCTGGAGCGCATCAACTCCAATTGAGGGTTGCAGTTCACGACCCAGTTCTGGCACAAGGCCCTGCACCTACTGGGAGTCTGCAAATGTCTTTCCTCTGCTTTTCCTCTTCCCAGATTCAGAGGGCCAACCAGATTCTTGAGCAGTATCTGCAATGCTACATCAATCATCAACAGGACGACTGGTCCTCACTTCTCCCATATGTGGAATTTGCTTATAAAAAACACAAATCATGCATATATGAGTCAGAGCCCCCCCCTTTTTTTTTTTTACCAATTATGGGTACTATCCTCAATTTTACCCACAATTACCTGCACCTTGCCCAACCCAGCCACCTCAGAATTGGTGCAGAGTATTTGTTGGGCCCAGGAAGAAGTGAAGGAGCATCTGGAAAAGGCAAAAGTGGACTGTACGCGGCATGCAGACCAGCATCAACAGCAAGGCCCCACCTATGCAGTAGGACAAAAAGCATGGCTCTCCAGGGAGCACCTCTGCACAGACAGACCTGCTCACAAGCTGGACTTTGGTTGCTTGGCCCTTTTAAGATCCTGTGACAGGTTAATTCAGTCACTTTTGAACTCCAACTATACCACTCTCTAAAGATTCACCCAGTGTTTCTGTATCACTTTTGAAACCCTACACAGAAAACCCTTTCCCTCAAAGGACCCAGCTACCTCCTCCACCAGTACAATTACAGGACCATGAGGAATATGTAGGTCATGAGATCCTGGATTTCAAACGTAAATGAGGCAGTTCCCAGTATCTTGTCACCTGGAAGTGATCCTGAGGAACGCACCAGGAAGCCTGCGGAAAATGTATGTGCTCCCACATTTGTGCGAGTGTTCCATAAGAATCACCCTGAAAAGCCTGGTCCCACATTGCCGTGAGGGTGCCCCTTGGGAAGGGGCTGATGTCAGGGACCACAGGTCTTGAACCCCGTTGCACAGGACTGTTAGGAGCTAGTAAGCGCCAACCAGCCACCCAATGACCTGCTAACAGTTGGTAGGATAAAAGCTGGACCCCAACAGAGGACTCCAGTCCTGGAACCTGACTGGTAGAATGCTGGGAGTCCTGATTGGTCCACCGCACAGGAACAGGAAGTTGTCCAGGCACCTGGGATCTACCCTGCTCCTGCTCTCACTCCCCTGGCTTGACTTCCTGCCATTCCAACCCAGCTTGACTCCTGACATCTGACTTGTGATTGTGATCTCCAGTTTGTCTACTGCCTCTGATTCTTGGTATCCCAACCTGGCCTGACTCTGGTTACCGATTTGTGGTTCTACTCTCAAGTTAGTCTCCTGCTTCTTGACTCTCGTCCTCTGACTGTGGACCCTGGCTCTGATCACTAGTTCTGGCTGCCCATGACTCGGCCGTGACATACACTCAGCCATTTGCTCCTCATGACCTTTGTAATTTGCTTTATCATGTGAAGGTTGCATACAACTTGCAGGCTACTCAGGCAAATGCTTTTAAACCAACGCCCACACATCTACATACATTTGTGGCCATGCTGCACATGGGAATTTCTTCAGATCTAAGCTAGTTTAACTGCTCAGGGTAGGGTGGCCTCACTTCTAAACAACAACCAAAAGGACACAATGGGTGAGTTTTCCCATTGACTTCAGTTAAGCAAGGATTTCATCTTTCTCTCTTTTCTCTCATCCTTATCTTTTTTCCTACTCCCTTTGCACAGTCTGCAGTATATTATTTAATCGTGTCTGCAGTACACACCACTCCTTTTTCTTGAGCATCACTTTTCTATCTGCAGGAAGTGCCTCGGTTTTCCATTCTTTTGTTTTCTCTCTAACTCCTTCCAACTCTCTTCTGTCCTCCATTCAGTAGCTCAGGCAGAGAGTAGTATCCCTCATATTAACCTTTATATTCTATAAGAAAGGCCAACAGATCAATAACTGGCATAATCAGTTCCCTTTGGCTGACCTTAGGAATGCACTTGTGAGGCAGGCAATAGCACAACAGCTACATTTATTTGCAACCTCCTTTAAAACAAAACACCATTCCCTCACAATGTAACAAGCATCTGATGAACCCAAGCCTTGCATTATGGTTTATTTGCATGCTCAGTGGTGTCCCCCAGCTTTATTCCTGAAGGAATCAGAGAGAGAAGGCAGGTGAGGAAATATCTTTCATTGGACAAGACCTTTACTTTGTGGAGCCGAAGCCAAGTGAGGTATCCTACTGCAATTAGAAAAGGAAAAATCCCTCCCCCCCACTCCTAAAATTGGCCTTTTTGGCTAGATAGGACAAGAAGTCTATAGAGCATCTGTGGGTCAGCCATTGAGGCTTGTTTCAGTTGGATTGGGCCCTTTAATTGAAAGAGTTGTCGTATAAGCCCAAAAGTTCTTTTTATTTGTAAGTTATTCCCTTATTTGAAAGTTCCCAGACCTGAGCGTTTTTACCACTTTCAGCTTCCTCCACTGATATTCACAACTCCATTCTCCTACATGATTTTGACAGGAAATAAAGTGAAATAACCAAGAGTCTTACAGATGCAGTCTGACACTTGCACAAGGAGATATGGAAACATTCTTTCTTTACATCATGCTCTCTCTTTGTTACTCTTGCGATGTTGAATCACAACATTTAATTTTACCTATAGGCTTCCCTATGGCATTAGACAGCAATACATCACAGTGATGCATAGATGTACAATTACATGGTAGGGAAGTCTCACAATTAATTAAAATACTGCTTATTTATTGAGCTGGGGGAAGCAGACACAGCAGTGTGGAAAACCTAAGGAAGTCTATCATCATTTTGGCGTAAAACACGAGTTATAATTTAAATTCTTGCTTGACTGGATAGCTTATTCCTTTTCTTTGTATTTCTATATTTGTTTGTATTTATTTAAAGGATTATGGAGATATACCTATCTCATAGAGCTGGAAGGGACCCCAAAGGGTCATTGAGTCCAGCCCCTTGCCTTCACTAGCAGGACCAATTTTGCCCCAGATCCCTAAGTGGCCCCCTCAAGGATTGAACTCTTTACTAGATGCTCAGGTACAACAGTGATGAGCAGACTAGGTCTATCTAGTACTAAGAATCTCATGCTATTGCATTTAAAATCCAATCATCTTTGGCCCAGTAATCAGTCTGTAAATCTCATAAAATCAGGATTTATTTTGTGAAGCTACTAGTGTAATCGTAGTTTTGGGTGGGTCAGAAATACCATGAAAACAGACCCTGCTTTCCTGTAATTCAAAAAAATTCAAACAGAATCAAGATTAGAATTACTTCTAAGATTTTTAAATTTGAGACTGCCTTCTATCTCCTTCCTCATCCCCGAAGGTAGCACGTGTCATCCCTGTGCTTCAGTTATTCACATATTCCCAGAAAAAACAAGTATAACTGTGACACATTTCATGAGCACAAGGTATTTCATGTACTAGTACTTGCTAGAATAAGCCACGCATAGGAGAGTCCTCAGATGTGTAATCAGTAGGGATCTCTCAGCCTGAATGTGATTTCATACATCTTTCAGCTAACTTAGAGATATAAACATAAACCTAACACTGAGGATACCATCTGAATTTGTGACAGTCTCTAGAAGATAGTGGGTCTATAAAACAATGAATGGAGTACACTCCTCCATATGCTATGTAGTGTTATTTTTTAACCTGTGACAGATGTAGTCTGAATAATGTTCTTATTTTAAGTTATCCTAGTATAATTCAATGCAAGTTACTAACATAACTTAGCCTTCATGTTATTTAACTCTGTCAAAACATGATGTATGAGACAACACAGATGGCAAGATCTTATAAAAATACATGGGGACTGAAGCATTTTTTGTGGTGTGGTATGTCTCTGAGTGAAGTGAAAGGCTCATCCACAGAGGCATGCCACAGTTTTAAAGCCAGCTTGTGGTGGGACTTTCTCTTTCCTGAGAAGCATGCCACATGTCACAAAATGCTGCAAGCTTAAATGTTTTACTACAAGTGAATAACTGTGATGAGCCTTTTGAAAATTTGTGATGGAACAAACACAAGATGAGAAATCATGGCTACATGTATGATAGGCCATAATATTTCCTGGCCAAACTTATGCTGTTGTCCAAATTTCTGGCAAAGATTTTATGCTGGTCACATAAGGTCAATCTGAATCCTGTGATGCTCTGTTTGACAGAGAAACGGTTACAAAATCCATTCTGGATTAGACAGCCAGAATGAGGCACATGGTAAACAGAAAATGTATGTGAAGAGACCCACACCTGGGTAGATTTGTAAATTGACCAATACTGTATTTTGAAGAAGTGAAGCTATAACAAACATGCCTGTTGTCACAATCACACAGATCTCCTAAAGCAAACATTGCTATTCAGTACCAGTAGGTGATGCCCTTATGGGCTCTAGCTACACTAGGGAAACTTTCTAAAAGTTTTTCTCCATTATTATTAACATGGGTTCAGCTCCATCGATATTAGTGTTACACTTCCAGACCTTGAACTGTGTTAAACACTGGCGTTTTATTACATTTAATATCTGAAGAACCCAGACATAGCTTGTACGAGCCCCACTGGGTCTCTCCAGAGAACACAAAACTTTCCTGAGACCACACCCTGTTTGCCAGCTGTGTCCCCTTTCATCTTTTCAGCAGAGCTTCAGTGCTTAGAGGGATAGGGAACAGTAAAATTAACCTGGCAGTCCAGCCAATTCTTAAGCAAAAGACTCACTTTCACATTAAAATACACTAAGATGCCTATATAGTCATTTGAGTGTTACACTCCTCCCTTGTAAATTTAATGTCATCCTGACATTTCTATCCGCAAAATATACCACCAGGTCCATTTCAGTTAGCCTATAAGATCCATGGTAGAACCATGTAACTCAGACACTGGGCATATGGCAAGCTATTTAAATAATATAATAAATATTAACTATAAAATATTTGGCTGGACTAATATCCATACCGGAAGGCAATATTCTTTCATTCATTTTCTGATATTACCCCAGTCTTGGATAAAATACAGGATAAGATACAGAAATAGGCACTTGGTATGGCATGTGACATATATCAGGCTAATCCCATGGTGCATTCACCAATCCAATAGTAGGATTTAGTCAATAATAATAGGTATTCCTAGATGTTTATTTGACCTAAATGTCAGTGGATTGTTCCGATGATTTGTCCTCTTGTGCACTACTGATTTCAGGTTCCATGGTCTTGTTTTTACATTCATGTCTGTCAATAGCAGGTGCAAATGTCTCATCAGTCTGAGCAGCAGTTTCCAAGTTTACAGGATCAATAACATCCTCATTTCCCAAGTGTGGATAAAATGTTTCTGCTTCTGGATTCAGAATTTCTGGTACCATCACATAAAGTAGTTGATCTTCACTATCACTGTCAGAATCACTGGAGTCTACATTCTTGTCCTTGTTTTGATCTCCTAGAGGGCTGTCAGATGATTAAAAAAATAATCGCAATTAATTGTGAGATTAAAAAAAATATTAGCAATTAAGTGCAGTTGTAATTGTACTGTTAATAATAGATTACCGATTTAAATGTATTATAAATATTTTGGATGTTTTTCTACATTTTCAAATATATTGATTTCAATTACTACACATAAACAAAGTGTACAGTGCTCACTTTATATTATTTTTTATTACAAATATTTGTACTGTAAAAGATAAACAAAAGAAATTGTATTTTTCAGTTCACCTCATACAAGTACTGTAGTGCAATCTCTTTATCATGAAAGTGCAACTTACAAACATAGTATTATTGTGGGGTATTTTTACATAACTGCACTCAGAAACAAAACAATGTAAAACTTTAGAACCTACAAGGAAGCATGAAGGGGCATACGAATGTTCAGCGTAACTGACATGTAAATACCTTGCAACACTGGCTACAACAATGCCATGCGAATACCTATTCTCATTTTCAGGTGACGTTGTAAATAAAAAGCTGGCAGTATTATCTCCTGTAAATGTAAACAAACTTGTTTGTCTTAGTGATTGGCAGAACAAGAAATAGAACTGAGTGGACTTGTAAGCACTAGAGTTATACATTGTTTTGTTTTTTGAGTGCAGTTATGTAAAAAAATAATACTATATTTTTAAGTTGCACTTTCACAATAAAGAGACTGCACTACAGTACTTGTACAAGGTGAACTGAAAAATACAATGTCTTTTGTTTATCTTTTATAGTACAAATATTTGTAATAAAAAATATAAAATGAACACTGTACACTTTGTATTCTGTGTTGTAATTGAAATCAATATATTTGAAAATGTAGAAAAACATCCAAAGTATTTATAATACATTTAAATTGGAAATCTATCATTGTTTAACAGTGCGATTAAAATTGTGATTAATCGCGACTGTTTTGCATTAGTTGCTTGTGTTAACTATGATTAATTGACAGCCCTAATCTATTATTGTGCTAGTTTGCCTTGTTCTCTGTGCCTTCTGTGGTGATTTAGAGGCCAGTGTTATGTCCGAGGGTAAGAGGTCACAGGGAAATAAAATATTGTGGTGAAGAATTCTTACACATTCTTTTCCATCTTCTGCTTTTACTTCATAGACGAAACTATTTCCTTTTTTTTTAAGTAGTACATGAATTTTATCTTCCCAATAAGATATTCAGTTACCTTGTCCCTCTCTCTGAAAGATTCTTAAAAAGTAATCCTTTCCACAAATAGGAGATTTTTAAGACCATTTTGATGCCAGTTCATAAGCTTCTTTCATCTGCTGTTTCCATTTCTCAATGTAATCTTTATGGGCTCCAGGTGAAGATTTAGAGTTTATAGGTAAACAAGTGGGTAAACATGGTGATATAACACATAATAAATAAAAGGGTGAGCAGCCATGGCCTCATTTCACATACAGGTATAGGCATAGATTACCTTATTAAGGGAGTCCTTCCAGTTTGATTTTTGTTCTTCTGGCAATCTAACAGAATTCTGTTCAATCTTTCTACTTGCCCATTGCTGTGTGAGTGGTATGGGGTTGTGTAAGATGTTTAATTTTGCAGTAGTGCTGTAACCATCTGAAAAAAAAATATCGTATTCTTCACCTTGGTTATGATGAATCATTTTGGGGAAACTACATTTTAAAACAAAGTAAATGAAGAACTCATTGCCTGACTTGCTGATGGTAGAATAAGGTTGAACAAACTTAGTGAAGTGATCCATTCTGACTAAAATGTATTTATACCCTCCTTTGCTTCTTTCTAGATACAAGAAGTTTATTGACACAAGCACAAATGGTTCTGTTGTAACTATGTTAGTTAGTGGAGTTCTAGTAGGCTGGTGAGGTTTCTTTTGCTCAATTCATGTAGAGATGCTAGTGACATAAAGAGGAACACTGAACATTATCTGCAGCCAATAAAACCACTCTCTCATGAGACTGGTTATTCTCTCTGCTCCTTGAGGTCCCATCTCTTCATGTTGTTCTTGATATACTTGTCTTTTGTATTTTTCAGATAATACCAGTTGATTTCTTGACTTGGTTTGCCAATAAATTACTCAATTTTTCTCCAAATACAATTGATATGATTCATGCATCAGAGTGGAGATCCTAACACATCCTCCTGTGTTTTCATGATTATAAGTTTTGCATTCCAAAGCCTTATAATGAAGAATTTTAGCAATAGCTAGATTTTTTTTTCTGAAGTACCAACATTTCTTCTCATGGCGATAGACTTTCTGGTAGATCTAATACCCATGAACAACATTTCTACTGCCAAACGGTTGGTAGTAATAGCTCCCAACCAAGGTACCTTGCCATCTCTTGTACATCCAAGGACTGTACAACAGCATTCATATAATCTTTGCTTTTCTCTTCTATGCTTTCTGCAATCGCTTTCCATATCGATAGGCATTCTGGCTAGGGCATCTGCCTCCACATTAGATTTCCTTGAAGAATATTTCACGTTGAAGTTAAATTCAGCTAATTCTGCAACCTACCAGTGTGTTGTGACATTCAGCTTTGCAAAGGTAAACACACAGGTTATTGGTTTGTTATTACTGTAAATTATGAAGGATTGTGCATAGAGGTAGTCACGAAATTTGTCAGTGAAAGCCCATTTTAAAGCTAGAAATTCCAGCTTTCCTGAAACTGTATTTCAAGCATCTTTAATTTTTTAATATAATGTTTCTGACTTCTTTACTTTGTTTGTTCTCCTTTTGCTGGGGCACTGAGGTATAAAATGATCTTTTTAAACTCCGGTGCTGTAGACACTCTTTGATTTTCCAACTCTTCCTGCTCTTCACTATTTAAGTGGTTTGTTATATATTTGACTAAAGCAAAGTAGTTTTTTGCTGCAATTTTACTGCAGTCTGTCCCAGAAGTGCCCAGAGAGTCTGTCTTCCCTTAAATGTTCATTCTTTAGCTAGTATAAGAGTTTTCCCACCTCCTTTCTACCAACCATAGTGCTGCAAACAATTAAATCTTCTCTGCTAATACTCTTCAAAGCTTTTGGAGGTTAGGTAAGGACCATATTTAACTGTGTCCCTGGGTAACTCACTTCCATCCTCTATTGTCCTTCCTCGGTTTTCTTTTTGAAAAATCATTTTTGTTTGTCTTACCTTCTGCACCTTGTCCTGGAACCGTCCATGGCAGCTCATTCATCTCAGAGAGGGCAGATCATTGCAATTCAAGATGGTAAAAATCTTACATTGGTGAGCAGTTTCTCCCGTGAATGCTGCCACTTGCATCTGTGGAACTGTTTGCATAAGTAACTGCTCACCGGTGTAAGAGGTTTCCAGCCTGTTTTTAGGACTTTAACTATTCTGAATAAGGTTGCAGACTCATGCATTCCATTGCATTTCTTCTCATTCTTTAGTTTTCTTCATCACAGCTTTAATTGGGTAAATGGGCCATCCATGAGACAATCAGATCTCCCTTTTCCTTTTTGAACCCTTTTGTTTCTAAAAAGAATAAAACTATGTGTGGAATAGTTGCAAACTAAATTTTCATCTCATTCCATTTTTATGTGTAAAGGCATACATGACTGATGCAAAGGAGGAGCATAAGACAAAGGTCTTCTGTTAAATTTTGTCTCCATGACAAAACTGTTGAGATTCAGTCCTGCAGCCCTTATGCAACAGGAGCAGGGTCAAGGTTTCCACCTTTTTGTACATACACCTTTTGATCTGGCACTGGCAACCATATGTGAGGCCTGAATCTCCTGTGTGGTAAACATAAACCCTATGAGCATACTGCCATAAAATTCAGCATGCCTCGCAGCCTCTACTTAGGAAACACCCAGGGTTTAGGCTGAGAAGGGATGGTGGGATCAATGTGCAAACAAAAGCACCTGCCTGGCTCTAACGTAATACTATTTATTACGATTTATCAATCCCTCACATTCACAAGCATGCAACTGACCTCCAGATGATCAAAGGAAGAAAATGAACAGTGGGAAATTCTGCCACTCTTGCTATTTTGCCCTTTGGGAGTGGAGGGAATAATAGGTCTCAACACTGAAACATGAAGTGATGATTTAAGTCATGATGTTATGGCACAAAGGGGATATTTTCCCCTATACATATGAAATTGGATATTTGTGTTTAAAAAAAAAAAAAGCTTTTGAATGATTCAGGACCATTGATTTGTATTCAGAGCTTACCCAAATAACAGCTTGATATTCTCATTGTTACCCCAACACCCTATCCTCTTTTTGTTTACGGCACTCACTTGTTTCAAGAGAGATTTTAAGCAATTTGGGGCAAAGACTGTGCCTACCTCTGTGCTTTTGATCAGCGTGAACCTAGAACTCATAGCTTCAACGACAACTAGCACAGCGGGTCCCCGCACCTGACTGCGCCTTTGGATTAAACCTGGGCAAAATTTTTCAGATGAAATTTATTTACACACACACAAAAAATGCAGATTCAGCGACCCAAAAATGTTTTGCAAATTCGGGTCATTTGCCAAATTGTTCATGTTGAGAGGAGGGGAGGGGAGAAATGTCAAATTATTCAGTTTTGTTTCAGAGTTTTCAAAACTGAACTTTTTTTTTAATTTGAAATGTCTTTTTGTTTCAAAACTTCCCTCAATTAAAATAAATAAATAAATAATGTTAAAAAAATGCTCAACAGTGAAACAAAATATTTTCGGTGGGAGGGAGAGGCATTGAACTAAACATCTTGTTTGACCCAAAAATATTTTTATGGATTTTTTTTCACTTTTGAGCTTTCTAAAAATCCCAAAATAATTTGTTTGACCTGAAACACTTTTGCTGCTGCTGGTTTTTTTTTTTTTTTTTTTTTTTTTTGCTTTTTAAATTGCCAGCAGATTGAAAAATCCATAATTTGCACGTTCTTCTTTGGATGCTACTGCAGTATATATGATACATAATAACAATGCCCTGCACATTAGTAGTCTTGGATGCAAGACAGATACATTCAGGTCAAGGTCTGTTGGATTAGTGGAGATAGTAATTCCTGAGTTGTGGGTGACTACATCAAGATTCACAGCTATACAGAAATAAAACATCACAGATAGCAATTTACACTTTCCTGCAATCTTGACACAGCTGTTTGACTCATGGGATGATTAATTTACACTTAAGGAAAAATATAGTGAGAAAACCAACTCTTCTGTCAGACCCATTCTTTGCAGCATGTTTCAACAGACCTGTTACTTTTCCTGAATTCTGAGCAGCTGGCTAGAAATATTCTTATGCTTCAAAGAACTTTAGAAGAACTAAGTTAAGCAGTTAATGGACTTCATTCAGGAACCCTCTGCTCTGTTGGGATTCTCTCCAAGATATTTTCCACTTAGCTTATTCAGAACACCTTGCCCAGTTCTGGGAGAACACTTCATCCAGTTGTCTGGGATTTCAAACATTCACTTCAACTCCAGCTTGTCACTCGGGTTAGCTTTGTAACAGCTTTTTGCCCATGCTGGCCAGTCCCAGATGCAAGGGGTTTAGGTACGGGGTGATACCACAATTCCAATTCATGTCACACACCACACAGTTCGTATACATTTTTCTGAGCTATTAACATCTATATTTCTTGCACCTACAGACCAATCGCTTTGCAGATTGCGTAAGGCAAGCGTATTGGTTCAGGGTGTTTCTGCCTATTTGTTTACTGTAAACATACCCACAATAGTTAGTTGTTTCAGCCAATACTTCTTCGGGCTTCTCTCTGATAGACTCTGTGCTAGTGGACCCCTGTCTTCATTAGATAGCATTTTAAACACCTTCCTTATGGTATGGCAACTCCTCATTTTAACACACAGTAGACCTTGTTCTTTATCTACAGGATATTTGAATAGCTGGTGAGTTATCTATATCTTGCAGTGGGAGACTAGAGCTCTTAATAATGGTATTTTAATCATGGTGTCACAGTACAAAGATGGACAGGGTACCAAATTTTTTGAAAAAAGATATATGTTGATATAGGGATCATTTGGCTTATACTGAATATTGCCACCACTTTGGTGGAATATGGCAGCCTACTTAACAGTGTCAGCAACACTGCACAACAGTTTATGACAGAATTGAAAGGAGCACACCTTTCCAACAAAATGTCCAGGGCATTTAGGGGGTTGTAATATCTATTTTTGATTGTGGCCAGGACACACTGCTCTTAAGATGGCCCAGCAACCATTGGGACAAAAGAATAAAGATGCTTTCTGAATGTATTAGGGAGATTTTTGACTGGGTCGGGAAGTCTGTACCCTTCCCACTTTTGTATATGAGGAATTCATAGCAAGAAAATATCCCTAGAGTGTGAAAATGGGAAAAGTCATCATGAGGATGTATCAGGGTAGGAGGAAATATAGAGTAGAAAGAAGATTCAAAAAAATCCCCCAAATGATAGCGAAATGTCTAGACTAGATCCAATAGAATCAGTTGCCTCAAAAGCAACCCGATCCCATGCCACACTTCAAAGTCAAAGGAAGTTTTGATATTGTTTTTAATGGCGTAAGACCAGATCCTTTGTTTCATTGTGTCCTCTTTTGTATACATGGTGTGCATGCTGAAGCAATACATATGATGGGAATGTATTTAGAGCTAGATTTTGGTCTCAAATAATTGGTTGCATATTGTCAAATATCTTGTAAAATCAGCCACTGTGACTGAATACACTACTGGTTCTGATTTTTAACAAGGCAATCAGCAATGAGGCATAATTCACAACGTTGTCCACTAAATGTAGCAATTGGCTCTGCCAATAAACCAAGAAAATGGAAACAAAATTATAGAAACGTTGGTTGTTCTGTTTAATTTGAAGCTCTATAATCTTTGTGAATTTAGTAGGGTGAAGAAGAGGTCACAGTAGCTAAGCTCCCAATTATGATTGGCTTGAAATTTTCAAATCTCAGGGATCTTGTCATTGCTGGTAAGAGTTTTAATTATTCAAGAGACTCTACGGTGGATAGTTTGAGTGCTGAGAAATAGCCCCATGGCAAATTTTACTTGCAATCTATTTATAATAGCATGGAAGTAATCTCAAGGCATTTACAGCCCCAAACCAAGTATTCATGCATTGCTGTATACACCACTCTGTTGCTACTGTACATCAGTGTGTTGTGAGAAAAGTTGATTTGTTTTAATCGTTAGAAGCTGAACTGAATATGCAATATTTGTACATGCCACCCTTCAACCCTTTGTTATGGGGATAAACAAGGATATGGCAAGTGTGCACCATGACTTTCTTGTTGTGGACAAAAAATGCTGAATTTTGTTTTGCATTTCAGTTTCAACCGTGCTAAAACTTTTTGCAGAATTCTGTCCCTACCCTCCACTTGCAAAAGTACGTGACATTTTTGTGGAAGCATTTTTTTTCTTTTCTTGGTTCTGTGAAAGACAGCATGGGAGCTTGCATCTGCTTTTGTTAACTATATAGCACAGCAGGGAGAAGAAATGAAAGAGCAAATTGTCTTCCATTATCTGCAGTGTTAACATCCAAAGCGACCAGTTTTCAGTTTTGAGGCATTAAATCATCTAAGAGAGCCTAAACTTTATGCCTACTCTTCAGAAGCACGGTTATATCCATGAGAAACAAAGACCCACATGTAAGGAATGCCAATGACTATTCACTGTAGCCAGAGTCAGAGAAAGGTAACACTGAGAAAAGCAAACTATTGAAGTAAGGGCCATAGAAGAAAAGTATGAACTAAGCATATACTTTTTTTAAAAAAGCCTATAGTAAACCTCTTAAAGGTGGGATAAGAAGAGCATATTGCTCCTTTTGTACCATTCCCACGCATCTTGGAGAAGGCCAGGGGAGAGTTTCCACTGAAGACTAAATGCACAGCAGCATTGCCATCTGCTATTTGAGTACTTATGGTATCAGTAGAGAGAATGAGTATAAACACCATGAGAAAGCCACTTGAAAACAAGTCATGCAGTAGCAAAGGAGAAATCTTTTTGCAAGTTGCAGTAGGCCACCAAATAAAGCAGAGGAGGAGGAGGAATGGCAAGATCCAGAGAAGACTGGGACTAGATCAGGGACAGGCACCCTATTGAGTGGTACAACCACCATGTGTGTACATGTGTATAACCACTCACTGGGTGTCTTTTTCTTTTCAATCTTCAGGAAGAGGCAGCCAGAATTCTCGCCCACCAGCCAGTGTCCGTCGGCACATGTGCAGCTTTGAAAAATCCCACACTGCAGTGAATGTGTAAGAGAAGCTGCATGACAAATAGCGGTTTTACCCCTTGCTTTCTCTTTCTCGTGGGTTTATCATTTCTAATAATGGGACAAATGTGGTGCATGCCATTAAGGATGGGGAATTTGCTTATGTGCCCTGTTTTGCACAATGCCTTAATCTGATTGTCCATACACCCTTTAGAGGACACTGTTGAGTAATTTTTTTAGAGCTTTCATTTTTCATTATCTTCACTTTTGTCTGTAAATGCCTACTTACAAGTTTGCAAATACATATTTCCATACTAATTTTATCTTTTTTCCATTTAGCCAGCATTTTTTCTCCCTTTTTACCGTTTTGCATGGAGTTGAGATTATCTTGTGTGCTTTTAACAACTTCAGTTTCTTTAGTGGCTGACTCATGACAAGACATCTTTGCTGTGCACTGCTCTTGCTAACAGCACTTGTTAGTGAACTGCTGCTGTAGAGCCAGCAAAGGAAACATAAAGCACTGGTTTGGTGGGACTCACAAAAATAGGGAAGACATGAGGAGCTTTGTATGAATGAGATCTGCAGGATCTAGCCTATAATGGCTATTGGGTTTTTAAAGTATCTCTTTAAGGCAATGACATGAGAATTTTTTTTATTCTTCATCTTATTTTTAAAAGATATTTGGAACCTGAAATACTGTAACAGTTTTATGGTTGGTCAAATTATTAGCTATAAACCTTTGCAGTAACCCTCTAAGCAAATACGAGACTATTGTTGAAAATATGCTAGCTGTTGTGCACAAAGTCTGTGGTCACTCCTAGCTGTTTCCTTTATAACCCTGCTTGCTGCACCAGGGAAGACAGCATAGTGACTAGTTGGAAGTCCACTTCTTATACACTTGCACAGCAATTTTGGGCAATATACAAAGCTACTTATAATTGGGGCTGCAGTTTATCTCCAGTGAAGTGTCATACAATTTAGCATTCCAGCATTTCTGTGCGCCTTTCAGGAGTCCATACTACTGGCAAGCAGCACTAATGATAGTTTTCAGCCCTCTGATTTGTGTAGTAGAAAAAAATACGGTATGGTGCATCAGATACTGCAAGAGTATTTTGATGTAAATGGTGATGGCATTGCAGTGTTTTGGCAGCAGCCATATTTGCCTCAATGAAAGGCAAACCTTATAAAGTCAATTTAAGGATTAGCACAAACATTTCCTCATTAACTCCCACTCCAAAGATAACATGCCCTCTTTTCTGATCTAGAACAAGTCCCTCAGAGTCCCAACTGCACATCAGGGAGAATTGATTAAGAAATGGGAAGATTGATATTGACATGCCATTAGGAGGCAGATAGAGAACAGTGCAACAATAAAAATTCTAAAAAGTGTACAAAGGTGAGCTATAAAACTCTGCTATGCAAGGAAAGGCAGCAGCTTCTTGATCTTATTTTTGCCGCTTTTAAAAAAATAGTAAAAAATGTCCTCGGCCAGGATAAGTCAGGAGACCTACCACTTATGGAAATGCAAAAAATAAATGAGCCTTAAAAATGGCTTTTGGTGGTAATAGGTTAAGATGGGTTCATAAAGAGCAGCTGATTTTCCTGAAGGGCCCCTCTTTAACTTCACCAACTCCCAGAAATTGAAATAAAGCAATAAATACATGTGTGAATTTGAGGTCCCCTTTTTTAAAATGTAACCCTTAACTTTGCAACTCCCTCCCTTCCAGTTGAATGTAAACAGATTTAGAGACCTGCACTTTTTCTTGATCTGGGCCATATCTAGCCTTGGGTATTTTGCACCCAGTTACAACAGCTTAGGAACCCCCATCCCATATCCTAGAGGGAACCTAGAAATGCAGGGGCATAAAAATTAAGCATAATTAAACTTTTTTTTTTTTTGGAAATTCAAAGAGTTTGGGGTTTATTTTATCCAGAGTCACTCAACCACTACTAAAACTTTCAGATACACCCATATCACCCTGACTCCTTCTTGTGTCTGATTGTTTACATAGTATGGTATATAATACCACCATTTTAAAAGTGAGGTATTCTTGTGGCTTCTACGATCAGATTTTATAGCTTCTTGTGGCAACCATGTTGAGTTTGCATTCAAAATGGTGACAGAGCAGTAAGGGCAGCGTAGAGCATATCTGATGGCCCTTTTAAGATTTCTTTAGTTAAATTTTGAAAAGTCAGAGTATCCTGGAGAATCTTGCAGGTCAGAGATGAAAAAGATATAGTACATCACCTATTCCATCTCTCTCCCAATGCAGGATTGTTCCCCATGTTGTCCAAGCAAATGTCTGACTCAATCTGCCTTCACCTTTTCTGTTAGAAGACTGTTCCACATGCTAACAGAACTCACTATCAGGAAGTTTTCCTGCTATTAAGAGTGTCATGCAGTCTGGAGTGGCTCATAACCATGAGTGCCGACCTCAGAGTAGACTGTCAGAAACAGGGCAGACAACCCAAACTGGTGGCATGTTCCATAAATTATATTTCACCAAGCCACTAACAAATGTGAACTCCTGGATCACTAAATCAGTCTTATCCTGGACTCCCAGCCAGTTCCCTTAAGCTCTCCAGTTTATCTTGCAACCCAGGCAAGCAGGAGTTAGTGATAAATGGTCACTTACCCCAAAAATCACAAAATATTCAGGTTGCTCCCAGTCCCAAGCGAGCAGTCACTTACCCCAGATCAGCTGGTACCCTAAATCTTACACCAAAGACAACGCCTGTACCAATCCTGTAATAAACTATTTAAAGGTTTATTAACTAGGAAAAAGTAATACGTTATTTACAGGTTAAAGCAAGCAAACGTATGCACACAAGTGAGTTGCAATCTAAATCCTAATAGTGACAGAGTTGTAATGATCTGTCAATTCAAAAGGTCTTTCCTGGGGGATCTCTTGCTTCAGTTTAGAGTGTCTGGCTCTGTGAGAGTTCAAACAGCAAAGAGACCTTTATCTTTTACGTTTAGTCTCCAGTCTACAAGACGAGCTCCCTTGCATGTAGCATCTCCAAGGTATAATAGGGCCATTTCACCAGTCCTTTGTGCTGCAATGTTCCTTAATGGCCCATTTAATCTTGATAGCGCTCTTGAATGGTGGTGGTGGGGATGATTCCCAAGCCTGGGTTCACAAGTTCAGAGTAAATATTTTCAAAGTTATAAAGCACAGCTTACATAGTTTCTTATAGCCTGGAATACAGGCATTACAAGTGAGAATAATGTATCACTTATCTAAACATTAAATACAGTCTTATAAGACTAATGGCTATTTTGAACAAAGCTAACATACAGGTGAGCTGGTTTGGTTTCCAGCTATGAGTTTGTCAGTTCTTACCTAATGCCTATGGCCTTGGCCAGAGCTGACACTTGGTTTACTAGTGTCACATAGCCAAAACTGTGGCTTTGTTCATTTCATCCCATGGCTTTCAGTTATATGTTGCTGTACCACACTACATAGTTACTCCTGTCCTTGGTGGTAAAGCCCTTTAGATATTTGAAGTCTGTTTCATGCTGCCTGGCCAACTTATGCATATTTAGCTGTCTTAATCTTCCCTTATATGCCATCCCTTCCAGATTCTGATAATTTTTGTTTCTCCTCTCTGAAACCTTCCAGTTTCTCCATATCTTTCTGGTAATATGGTGACCAGAACTGATTTGGTTTTGCACAAGAGCCATAAAAGACCCATTGGAATCAATGACAAAACTCTTATTAACTTAAGTAGTATATGACTGGTCTACAGGGAGTGACTGTTACTTCCATGCTCCATGGAGTGATGCTTTTGTATATGCAAAGTCCGTAGGTATTTTTCTAGCCATGCCACCTTGCAAATTCATGGCAGATTTGCTATTCAGTATCAGCCCCAAGTCTTCTTTAGCATTATTGCTTTCCAGACCTCCATCTCCCACTAATGTTAGATTATTTTTCCTCAGCTGTGTTATTTTGCATTTTTCAAAACTGAGCCTCACTTAGTTATTTTCTGTCCATATTTCTAAGCTCTCTAAGTTCCTTTACATTATCTCCCAGTCTTAACGGGTGTTCTCTGCTTTTCCCGTTTTAATATCAGTGGATTTCATTAATATGCTGCTTAGTCTCTTTTCTAAACTATTAATGGAGATATTAAATATGAACTGAATCAGCCCTAACTCTGCTCCCCGTGGTATCCCACAACTTAATACATTGCTATAGTTAATGGCCTTTTAGTCAGTTTTAAGTCTGTGATGATGTTACTAACCAAGCCTTTTTAAATTCAGGTTTTATACGCAACAGCACCACACACTTTTACTAAAATTTAAACTTGTGGAGCCAAATTTTCATCTGGTGCAAACCGACCATTTCATTTATGTGAATAGACCTATGTTGATTCACATCACTTCAAGATCTGGCCCATTACGACTACTGCATTCCCTTCATCTCCTAACTTTGCAGTCCTGTCAACAACAACTATTTGGTGAATCTTCCCAAATAACCAACACAATTGTAGGGCAAAGGTGCATTCACTCTTAACTGGACAGATAGTTGAAAAGAGGAAGTGGCCTTGTAATTCAGGTGAAGCTGATTCAAACTACTAAAAATTAATGCTGGTGATAATAATTAGCAGTCCGCACTTCTTAGCTATTAACTAATTAATCCTCCCAGCACCATTGCTAGTAAGTAAGGTCTTGTCTGCACACAACTTGGGCCACTTTAACTATACCTTACACTTAAACCAGAACAACACACCCCTAAGGTGAGTGCACTTACACTGGTATAAAAGTGCTTATACTGATACAACTTTTTACTATATGGGAAGGGGAATAAGTTTCACTAATATAAGCACATTTTACACCAGTGTCCACATCAGGAGCTGTATAGGTATAACTAATTCAGTAGAAAACAAAAACAAGCAAACAAAAAACCCACATCCCTAACCAACGTAGTGATACCCAGTACAAAATTTGTGTATAGACCAGGGTTAAGCCATATAATATTGCTTGACAGACAGGATAAGTAGTGCAGAGAGGCTGGAAGACTTGCCCAAGTGAGTCAATGTCAGAGCAGGGATTAGAATTCAGTGATTCTTGGCTTGTGTTCCCACACTCAGACCACTAGACCAAGTCTCTCCCTAGACCATACTTAGCCAGCCAGGGTCTGAGTTTGAACATCTTGTATATACCTACTTTTTAATCAAATAGTTTCAAAGATATATTTAAAATAGCCCTCTAAATTACATAGAACATTAAATCTCCCATGTGCATGGAAAGCAATTTGTTTTGTGCTACAAAAAAAAAAGAAAAAAGGAAAGGTTAGTTTAATTTACTAAATTCCAGAAATGCCAGTGGGAGGTTCAAATCTGCTCTAATTATACAGCAGCACAGAGAGTACTGGAGTCAGACAGTGAAAACTGTTGTGACAGTCTCTTATTACTGAGCTAGAAATTACATTTCAAATGGACTAAAACCAAAATAGTCTGTGATTTCCTCCTCTTGGTGATAATCAAGTACACTAAACAGACAAAGACCTGAACATGTGCTATAATGAGATTTTGACAGCATGTATCTACCTCACTCTTGGGAAAACCCCTTTATTAGGTTGAGAGAAAGAGATGAGCCCATAGTGAGCATGCCTCAAATATCAATCNTGTGGCAAAGTACCTCCTTCTCCTCAGCAAGCTCAGTCCTTTTTAGCCTTGGAGACGGAGGCTTGGCAAGGCAAACCCTCGTAGGTAGCACAGGGTTTGGTTATTCCCTCCCTCAGTCAGTCCCTTGCTCTTGTTTTTCTCCCCCCCCCCTGGGGACAGAGTGCAGCCTTCCTGGCCGGGAGGGTTCAAAGCTTTGCTGCACCTACCTTACTGGCAGCTTCCCTGCTTCTCTCACTCTTTTTCCCCCCCCCTTCCCCGCCGGGGAGGGTTTAAAAAGGTCTTCAGCAGTTGGAGCCAGCTGAACCTAATTAGTTCCCTGGTAACCCTTTTCCAGCTGAACCTTATTTCCCCCTGGTTATCTCTCCTCAGTGGATTGGGAGAGGTTTTTTATCCCCCTGGGACTACTTACTACCCCCCTTTGTAGCTGTTCGTCCTGGGTTTGCCACAATATGTTCCAGAAAGGTATCCAGTCTTGAACTGAAAACAAGAGATTAAGAATTCACTGCTTCCCCTGGTAGCTTGTTCACATGGTGAATCATCCTCACTGTTAAAAATGTGTGCCTTATTTCTAATTTGAATTTGGTTGGCTACTGCTTCCAGCCATTGATTCTTGTTCTGCCTTTCCCTGCAAGATTAATGAGCCCTTCAGCCTAGTTATGAAATTTCCTGTATGCTAGTAATAAATCAAACCTGTCTAATAATACGAGGCGTAGGCCAAATCTACTATATTCCCATCCCAGCATGATTAGATACTCCCCTTCTCCCCTGGGTGTTTGGAGAGGCTAACAAATCAGGGCTTTGGCATATTACGGGGAGAAGCAGAGTGAATTCCAAAGCTAAGGATTCAGAAAATGCATGTATCACCTTCTCTTAAATGTAGAGGGATCAAGCCCAGGTTCCTTTACTGATTACATCTGTAACAATATCAGACAAACAAAGAGGCAGTCACCCATGTGACAAACCATCTATCTATCTATCTATCTGGTTCCCATCACCGTAACATCACTCAAAAACATTCATGAATTTATCTTTACAAATGTAGGGAATTATTATGCATTTAGTAATCAAAGCAAGAAGAAATGTAGGTGACTTGTCCCAACATCACACAGGGAGTATGCAGAAAAGCTGGGATTTAGGGCTTATAAGTTAAAACTATCACTTTGAATTCTCTGTGAAAAGATATTAGCAGCCAGTGCAGCTTATGGTGTCCAAATTACTTAACAGAGGAGCATCTGGAGAACACACAAAAAGGAAAAATCCTGGGGTTTATTCCTAGAATACACAAATTGCCCAAGACATATCTGATATGGAAAGGAAGGAGAAACTGCAGCTCACTCAAAACATGTCCCAGGCAGTAAAGCACAAATAAGCTCATCTTAGTTGTGTCAACAGGACATGCGTGAAATTGCCTGAACATTCAGCATAGAGACAGTCTTAGCTGCAGGGATTTAGAGAAATGGTATTCAGAAGATATGTTGTACTGGGTAGACATTGCCTTAAACCTGTAGCTCCTGGATGATTCAAAGGGCTTTATGTCATCAAAATCCTGCAAAGCACTGAGCTCAACCTGATGACGAGCTCTTAGAAGGGTTGTTAGAAAACCTGCAGTTAACAAACAATAAATAGATTTGATTAATTTTCTTGTCACCAAACCTACCACAAACAGTAACTGTGCAAATAACAGTTCTGTTTTGAGGTAAAACTCAGTGTCATGCCCTTGGGTAGGGGAAAAAATGGGCTGTATATTGAAAAAGTACAGTCGGAGTAGTGATATCATCATCGTCAGCTGTTGAGCTTCACAAATGGGGTCTGCAATTTGTGGGACAGACCAAAAATTTACCACAGGACTGTGGTATGTTCTGCTGTCTGAGTTAATTGATTTGTTCTCAGCCATTTGTGCCCATTCTTAGGCCAAATTAGAAGAGTAAAATACAGCGTTCTCTCTACTGGCCTGCTTTGGGGAAAAACCCAGTATACCAAGGTTTTTTCCTCTTTCTGGCAAAAGATAGGGAGGGCAGAAAGAAAAGACCCACCACTCACCTTTGGAACACATGTGGTCAGAGAACAGAGCTGTAAATCCTCCTCCTAGCCACAAGGGAGTATCACCTTAAATCTCTTGAACTCAGTTCTCATACATTAGGTGATTACTGTGCAGCATTAAGATCGTGACCCTTAAAGTGACACACCATATGGGAGAGGACCCTTACTCAGTATATTTTTGACAGAGCCTACCCACCGTTCATCACTACAGTTCTTTTTCTTAAAGGCTGAAGTTTGTATCACCTCTTCTGAATAGTCTGTGTGAAGTCTAAAACCACAATGGTCATAGTACATTGTTTTATCAAAAATAGACAGAAAATCAGAAAAAACAAAATAATTATATGCATGAAATTTATATTTTTACCCTCAACAAAAGCTAGTAAATATAGACCCCATTAATGTTGTTTCAGGAAAATAAGCAAGACTTGCATTTTTATTGCACTGATTCCTGTCTAGTCCAGTTTGACTCTTCCTCACCTTTTTGACCCTTCTTTGTAGGCAGTATGTCAAAAACAAAGCCTGTTTTCAGCTGTCTTGTGTGAATGAAATTTTCAGTTATACCTTTCAGATTGTTTTGATCTGCACCTGCATCCTGTCACCATTCCCACAAATATAGGCTCCAAAGCAGGGTTTCTGGAACAATTTGTATAGTGGGGGTGCTGAGCGCCATTGAACCAAACTGTAAACCCTGTATATGATGGAAACCACTTCAAGCACCCCTAGTTCCAGCTCCTATGCTCCAAAGAGGAGATAACACTTAGATAACATCGAGACATCTAGACAGAGTTATGTGCAGTCCTGGGGAGGAGCTGGTGGTTGTGGTACATGTAGATAACAATGACATAGGGAAAGGTATTAGAAACCAAACTGGAGGCCAAATTGAGGCTGCTAGGTAAGAGATTAAAGTCCAGGACCCTCCAGGCTGGCATTCTCTGAAATGCTTCCAGTTCCGCATGCAGAGCCAGTTAGACAGGCAGAACTGCAGAGTCTTGATGCGTGGATGAGATCATGGTGTAGGGCAGAGGTAATGCGTGGGGGGCCATGTGGGTTCACATACCCCCCCCCCCCCAATTTTCTGCTTGGCTTGTACTGTGCATGATCACATGGACTGAGCATGCTCAGTAACGCAGCTGAAGCCAGCTGTCCTCACTCTGCCCCCCCCCCCTCCACACACACACACACTATCTGCAGGCACAGTTGTCTCTAGTAGGAAGTAGGGTTTTCGGTTTAGTAGGAACTGGGGAACCTTTGGGAAAGGAGGAGCTTATATAAGAAGGATGGGCTTCACTTAAACCAAAATGGAACCAGATTGCTGGCATGTAAAATTAAAATGGTCGTAGAGAAGTTTTTAAACTAAGGGCTGGGGGAAAATTCCGACAGGAGCACATGGTTCAGACAGAGACATCTTGTAGGTGAGGATCAGTTAACAAGGATTCTCTATATCATAGTAAAGAGGAGAGGATAGAAATTGATAAAGTACAGGTAGGAGCTGAAGAGAAACCGTCAAATGAAAAAGAGTCCTATTCTATTACATCACATGAAGGCAGACAACTAAATATTGACAACATTTATAATTGCTTGTATACAAATGCAAGAAGTCTAAATACTACTAAGCAGGGCTGTAACCAAGGCAGGGGCAAGCAGGGCAACCACCCAGGGCACAAAGCCGTGGAGGCAGAGAAAAGGGTCGGCATGTGGGGTCACCCTCTCCCCCCCCCAGATTTCTGCCTTCCATTTAGCACAGAGGTTTTCAAACTGTGGGGGCGGGGGCACACCCCACAGCTTAAAAACCATCACCTCCTGCCAGGAGCCGGCAGATGAGAAGCTGGTGGGAATCACCCGGTCCGCTTGTGCCCGGGCACTCGCTCGCTGGCTGCCTGGCAGCCCTTCCTGCCCTGTTCCCCGAGCCGACCCGCCTCTGCTCTGCCGGGTGCTGCCCAGGCAGGGCGGGTGGCACAGCTCCAAGCTGTGCCCCAACTTGCCCTTTCCTGTCCCCCGAAGGAGCCTGGCGCCAACCAGTGACACCCCCTGGAGCCAGCCCCTACCCATGGAGACTGGCTGCCATGAGATGCTCCCCAAGGCAAGCATCTCATGGCAGCCAGGCTCCATGGACAGGGGCCGGCTCCAGGGGGTTGCGCCAGATGGCGCCAGGCTCCTTTGTGGGAGAGGCAAGAGTGTGTCAGAGGTTCAGCTAATTGCTGTGCCGAGCGCCTGGCCATTGCTAGGGGGAGCAAATATGCTTGCTTGCCCCAGGCGCTAAAATAACTAGTTACAGCTCTGATACTTAGATGGGTGAACTTGAGTGCCTAGTATTAAATGAGGATGTTGAGATAATAGGCATCAGAGAAACTTGGTGGAATGATAATAATTAATGGGACACAGTAATGTCAGGGTACAAAATATATAGGAATGACAGAGTAGGTAGTGAGGATGGGGGAGTGGCGCCATATGTGAAAGAAAACAGTGGCAAATGTAGTAAAAATCTTAAATGAATCAAACAGTACCATAGAATCTCTATGGATAGAAATTCCACACTTGAATAATAAGACTATAGCAATAAGACTATACTATTAACAACCTGACCAGGATGGTGATGGTGATTGTGACATGGTCAGGGAGATTAGAGAGGCTGTAAAAATAGAAAACTCAATAATAATGAGGAATTTCAACTATCTCCGTATTGACTGGGTACATGTCATCTCAGGATGGGATGCAGAGATAAAATTTCTAGGCACAATTAATGATTGCTTCTTGGAGTAGCTAGTCCTGGAACCAACAAGGGTTCTTGATGTAGTCCTTGGTGGCACACAAGATCTGGTCCAAGAAGTGAATATAGCAGAACCACTCAGTAATAGTGATCATAATGTAAATTTAACATCCTTGGTGAAGGGAGAGGGAATACCAAAGAAGCCCACCACAGTAGCATTTAACTTCAAAAAGGGGAACTACAGAAAAATTAGGAAGCTAGTGAAGTGGAAATTAAAAGGAACAGTCATGAGTGAAACATCTGTAACCTGCATGGAAACTTTTTAAAAACATCATAATAGAGGCTCAAATTAAATGTATTCCCCAAATTAAAAAAAAAAGTAAGAGGATCAAGAAAATGCCACCATGGCTAAACAACAGAGTAAAAGAGGTGGTTAGAGGCAAAAAGGCATCTTCTAAAAATTGGAAGTCAAATCCTACTGAAGAAAATAGAAAGGAGCATAAACTCTGGCATGTCAAGTGTAAAAATATAAGTAGCTGGCCCAAAAAGAATTTGAAGAGCAACTACCAAAAGACACAAAAACTTACAGCCACTTTTTTTTAAGTACATCAGAAGCAGGAACCTTACTAAGCAAGCAATGGGGCCACTAGACAATCAAAGAGCTAAAGGAGCACTCAAGGAAGACAAGGCTATTGCAGAGAACCTAAATGAATTCTTTGCATCAGTTTTCACTGCAGAGAATGTGAGGGAGATTCCCACACCATAGCCATTTTTTTTAGATGAGAAATCTGAGGAACTGTCCCAGATTGAGGTGTTGATCGATGAAATTTTTCAACAAATTGATACATTTAACTAATAGTTCACGAACATCAGGTGATATAAGCCCAAGGGTTCTGAAGAAACTCAAATATGAAATTGCAGAACTACTAACTGTGGTATGTAACCTATCGCTTAAAATAGGCCTCTGTATCAAATGACTGGAGGAAGATAGCTAACGTAACATCATTTTTTTTAAAAGGCTCCAGAGGTGATCCTAGCAGTTACAGGCTGGTAAGCCTAACTTCAGTACTGGGCAGATTGGTTAAAACTACCGTAAAGAACAGAATTATCAGACACATAGATGAACATAATATGTTGGGGAAACATCAACACAGCTTTTGCAAAGGGAAATCATGTCTCACAGATCTACTAGAATTCTTTGAGGGGGTCAACAATCATGTGGACAAGAGTGATCCGGTGGATATAGTGTAGTTGGACTGTCAGAAAGCCTTTGACAAGTTCCCTCACCAAAGGTTCTTAAGAAAGTAGGTAGTCATGGGTTAAGAGGGAAGGTCCTCTCATTGATCAGTAACTGGTTAAAGGACAGGAAACAAAGGGTAGGAATAAATAGTCAATTTTCACAAGAAAGAGGTTAATAGCAGGGTTCCATGGGAATCTGTATGGGGACCAGGGTTATTCATAAAGTATCTGGAAAAAGGGTAAACAATGAGGTGGCACTGTTTGCAGACAATATACAAAATTAATCAAGATAGTTAAGTCCAAAGCAGACTGCAAAGAGTTACAAAGGGATCTCACAAAACTGAGTGACTGGCCAAAAAAATGGCAGATGAAATTCAATATTGATAAATGCAAGGTAATGCACATGGGAAAACATAATCCCAACTATACATAAAAATGATGGGATCTAAATTAGCTGTTACCACTCAAGAAAGAGATTTTGGAGTCATCATGGATAGTTCTCTGAAAACAGCTGCCCAATGCTCAGCAGCAGTCAAAAAAGCTAACATAATGTTAGGAATCATTAGGAAACGGATAGCTAAGACAGGAAATACCATAGTTCCACTATATAAATCCATGGCACACCCATACCTTGAATACTGTATGCAGTTCTGGATGCCCCATCTCAAAAAAGATGTATTAGAATTGGAAAATGTACAGAAAAGGAAAACAAAAATGATTAGAGGTATGGAACAGCTTCCATATGACCAGAGATTAAAAAGATGGGTGCTGCTCAGCTTGGAAAAGAGACAACTAAGGGAGGATAAGATAGAGGTCTATAAAATCAAGAATGGTGCAAAGAAAATGAATAAGGAAGTGTTATTTTCTCCTCCATATAACACAAGAACCAGGGATCACTCTATGAAACTAACAGGCAGCAGGTTTAAACCAAACACAAGGAAATACTTCTTCACATAACGCACAGTCAACCTGTGGAACTTGTTGCCAGAGGATTTTATGAAGGCTAAAAGTATAACTGGGTTAAAAAAAGAATTAGATAAGTTCCTGGAGGATAGGACCATCAATGGCTATTAGCCAAGATGTTCAGAGATGCAACACCATGCTCTTGGTGTCCCTAAACCTCTGACAGCCCGATGCTGGGACTGGATGACAGCGGATGGATCATTGGATAATTGAACTTTTCTGTTCATTCCCTTTGAAGCATCTGGCATTGGCCACTATGAGAAGACAGGATTCTGGGCTAGATGGGACCATTAGTCTGACCCAGTATGGCCGTTCTTATGTTCTTAACAATCTCTTATGAAATGGTCTGTATGTATCCCAAATGAATTCAGGATAGTACTCATTGCTTTGAATGAACAGTTTAGGTTCCTGTTTTTCCTGTACTGTTTTATATTTTATAGTTCGCTTTAAGGTGTGTGCATTCAGTAGCTTTCTCCCAACCCCACCTTCACTTCTGAATTCCAAATAACCATGCTCAAGGTGAATCCAATTCCCTGATCGCCTTCCTTCTGAGTTTAAAGTGACAAAGTTCACATATTTATACGATTCCCTTGCATTATTACTTGTGTATCAAATATGAATTATTAACAGATTAACAGTAAATTGACATGATGGAAGATAATAAATAGAAAAAAAGGTGTAAGAGGATGAGAAATTGAGCGAAGTAGTAAAGTGGAAGACAAGAGTGAGAGGATGGGACCCTCTTAAGGCGACCAAAATTCTAAAGCTAGTTTAGACATAATTAACATAATCAGCAGAGAGGGTGAAATCCTGATCCCATTTAAGTAAATGGCAAACCTCCCATAGACTTTAGTAGAAGCAGGATTTCACCCAGAGAGAGTAAACCGAAGTGAGTGAATGAGTAGTTATTACATATTTTGGTGGTGGAGTTGCAAGTTAGTTTGATTATCATATGGTTGTTGGTTTGGTTTCTTTTAGTATGTGTTGGAGGCATAGTGGAGGGCAGAAGCAGGAATTTTAGTGAAGATCTGGATTTGAGGCGAGCAGGCAAAAATGTGATAGGGAGGGAAATTAATGGAGTGGGAGGAAGAGGTAGATGAAGATGGAGCTAGGGAGTTCCTGGCAGTGTCAATTTTTGCCTGTCATGTAATATTCAAGATCTTGGGCACAGAATGAGGTAAAAGGCTAAAGGGGTGGTTTGAGGAGTGAATCAAAGATGGAAAGAGACACACCAGAGGTTAGGAATGAGGGAGTAGATGATGATAATGAAGTCTACTTAGCATGAGAGAGAGCAGAGTCGAGAAATGAGAACATGAACCGTGCTGGAGGAAATCTGCGTGGGAATGAGAGAGAGCAGCAAAATCAATGGAATTACTTGTGCTTAAAGTTAGGTATGTGCTTGAGTGATTTGCTGAATTGGGGTTTAAAGTGCATTGCTGTTAGACATAATTTTCACATAATGTTCCTTCTTCTGTGCCCAAGATCTTGGACTTGGACTTTCAGAAAGCCTTTGACTAGGTCCCTTACCACAGGCTCTTAAGTAAGCAGTCATGGAATAAACAGGAAATTCCTTTCATGGGTCGGTAACTGCTTAAAAGATAGGAAACAAGAGTGGGAATAAATGGTCAGTTTTCACAGTGGAGAGAGGTAAGTAGTGGGGTCCCCCAAAGGTGTGTACTGGGACCAGTGCTGTTCAACACATTAAGAAAAGATCTGGAAAAAAGGTGAACAGTGAGGTGGCAAAATTTGCACATGATACAAAAATACTTAAGATAGTTAAGTCCAAAGCTGACTATGCAGAATTACAAAGGGATCTCACAAAACTGGGTAACTGACCAACAAAATGGCAGATGAAATTCAGTGTTGATAAATGCGAAGTCATGCACAGTCAAAAACAACCCCAACTATACATACAAAATGATGGGCTCTAAATTAGCTGTTACCACTCAAGAAAGATCTTGGAGACATTGTGGATAGTTCTCTGAAAACATCCACTCAATGTGCAGCAGCAGTCAAAAAAGCGAACCCAATGTTAGGAACCATTAAGAAAGGGATAGAAAATAAGGTAGAAAATATCATAATGCCACTATATAATGTGAATAAGGAAGTGTTATTTACTACTTCACATAACACAAGAACCAGTGGTCACCCGATGAAATTATTCGGCAGCAGGCTTAAAACAAATGTAAGGAAGTACTTCTCCACACAACACACAGTCAATCTTTGGTACTTGTTACCAGGGAATGTTGTGAAAGCCAAAAGTATAACTAGGTTCAGAAAAGAATTAGATAAGTTCCTGGAGGATTGGTCCATCAGTGGTTATTAGCCAAGGTGGTCATGGAAACAGCCCTATGTTCTGGGTGTCCATAAAGCTCTGACAGCTAGAAGCTAGGGCTGGATGACAGAGGATGGATCACTTGATAACTGCCCTGTTCTGTTCACTCCCTCTGAAGCATTTGGCCCCAGCCACTGTCAGAAGATTGGATAGTGGGCTAGTTGGTCCATTGCTCTGACCCAGTATGGCTATTCTTATGTTCTTTATAAGTCTCCCCCAGCATAATTTTGGTATCCCCTAGTTCTCACGTCCACTGTGATTTTCCTCTTTATAATACACATCTTCTTATTACAAACACCACATTTAATTCCCAGAACAGCCCTATCATGAGGGAGCATTATACTTCCATCAGTTATGTGTATTTTATTTACACAAATTGTTCTCTTAACTTGGATGCAGTGTCTCAAAAATAATCATCCTTATGGTCACTCAGAAATTCTTTTTGCAGTGTTCCTTAGAGTATCATGCAGAATGCAATGCCGACATACTGTAGAGAATTGCATCGAACTCAATGGCAGACCAAATGTTTTTCTATGGGAAGTGTTTTTATAAAACTTTGTATATTAAAATGTTACTTCTGTGGATATAAAATCTTCTGCCTCTAACATTTTCAGTTATTTGACTTGCTTATGTTTACAGCATTTTAAAAACAAAATATAACACAGCTCATATTGATCATAACTGTGACAGTCTGCAGAATATTTTTTAAATCTTTCTCATCTTTTCACCGTTTACTGTAAAGCTTGTATTCTTCAGCACTGGGAAATTTCCACTTTTTTTTTTCTAGCCAAAACTATGGGTCCAATCATATCCATACTTTGGATGTATGAACATTGTGACTGGCTCCTGTGGGCCAAACCAAACCCTTGTCTCCAAAACCCACCCTGTGGCTCTAGATCTGAATTTTGCAGCACAGATCCATCTCAAATTCTTTTTTCTCCAGGAATATTTGCACCAAAATAGAAAATGGCATGTCACTTCGTAAATTTCTCCTTCCCATACCCCAAATATACAGGATTGTATTCTGCACCATTTTCCTACCATTTCCACAGAGCTGCATTTTGTCACTGTAGTTTTCACAAATTTTAAGCAGTGATATCTTGTTATATGAAAAACAGTGTTGGGGAGGAATCTGTGCAGGAGAGAAACAAAACATTCGGGATCATTTTTCTGGAGCAGGGACTAGTAGGAAAAACCTTGTCAGGATCGCTTTGGTGGAGCTGTGCTGACAGGGACAGCCACATGGGGTCAGGAGGAGGTACAGGGCTTCCATGTGGATTGCCTTGGACCTCCACTGAAATCACAGGGTTTGGACCCCTGCTTATTCCTCTAGAGAGCAAACCCTTCCTCCTGAGATAAGAACTCAAAAGTAGTGTTGTGTGGGGAATCTTAGTTTTTCTCCTCCCCTGGGCCTCCCTGCAGAAGTGGTTGATCTATCTGCAGTAACTATTTCCAGGGGCGGCTCTAGCTTTTTTGCCGCCCCAGGCATGGCAGGCAGGCTGCCTTCGGCGGTGCGCCTGCGGGAGGTCCCCGTTCCTGCGGATTCGGCAGCATGCCCGTGGGAGGTCCGCTGGTCCCGCGGCTTCGGCGTACCCGCCACCGAATTGCCGCCGAATCCGCGGGACCAGCGGACCTCCCACAGGCAAGCCGCCAAAGGCTGACTGACTGTCACCCTCGCAGGGACCGGCAGGGCGCCCCCCGCGACTTGCTGCCCCCCAGGCACGCGCTTGGAGCACTGGTGCCTGGAGCCGCCGCTGACTATTTCTATTGGTTTTGTCAGCAATGAGAATATTTGTGCTTGGTTCTGTTGATCACCATTCTGTAATGTGTGCTATAGCTGCTGAGGTACTGTTCCCTTCCAGGCACTACTTCCAGGGATGGGGGAGGAAGATAGGAAAGCACAGTTCTTTGGTTCACTGCATTTTGGTTCCTCTTCTGAGGATAAGAACACAGGCCAGGTCCTCAAGCTTTCACTCTCACCAAAAGCCCCATTTAGAATGCTTTGACAGAGTTCTGCCTAAGCAAGGACTTGGAATATTTGACCCAGGATGATTATATAGCTGTGTGACCAGGTTCCAATGAGGGCCAGCTATGGTTACTCAATTAGAGTGAACTGCAAAGAATGGGGCAGACAATCCCCATAAAGCTGGTGGATATTCCAATACTTAGATTTACCAAACCAGCATAAAACAGTTTCTTTATTACCTCACTGGTTACTCAGAAGTCCAAACAACACAGTTCCCTTAAAGTGATCCAGCCTCAGGGCTCCATCCAGGTACCTAAGTCAGATATGATGATGATTCCTGAAAATCTTATTTCATCATATAAAAGAAAAGGTTCTACCAATCCCAAAGGATCGGACACATTACCTCCCAGATTATTGAATATTCCAGATCTTACCCAAATACATCCTATAGCCAATTCTTATTAACTAAACTAAAATTTATTAAAAAACAAAAGAGAGAGAATGGTTAAAAGATCAATATACATACAGATATGAATTAAATTCACTGAGGTTCAGTTTCATAGCAGAGATGGTGAGTTCTGTAGTTGCAGAGTATTTTCAGAAACAGTTAATAGATTATAGTCCAAAGTCATTGCAGGGTGTTCCAGTTTAGGACTGAGATCTCAGTCCTTTTGCCTAAGCTTCCCATGTACGAAGCCTCAAGCAGATCTGAGATGACAGAATCAGGACCCCCGGATCTTTTACACAATTTCATGTCCTCTTTGACAAGTTGGGAGTTCCTCCGGGAACAAAAGGTAATTAGGATGACTTTGAAGGAGGTCCATCACAGGTACTTAGCTATAGAATTAACATAAGGCAATGTGCTTGTTCCTCCACCATTCACAGTACATTTCAAAGAGAGATGAATACCGAGATAACCCATGTTTACAATTCATTTAAATGCTAGGATTTTTTTTTATCTCTGAACTATCAGAATACAGCATAGACAGGGACTGTTGATTGACCCTGCTCATACAAATGTAAATATACAAACATTATCCCTCCACATGTCTTTTGAGGGTTATTTATTTTGCAGGATGTTTAACCCTTTCTGGCCAGGCGTCGCAAGCTGCTTGTTCCTGCACTTTCGTGAACCAACCATTTTAAATGCTTGCACTTTCTTCCCTGCTTGAAAATCATCCCTGGGTTGAGTTAAATCCACTCTGCACTGAAAATACAGGGGCATGCTCTGCAGTGAAAAACAACTCAACAAACTGTGAACAGCTTTCTACAGTTTTTTATTTTTGCCTTTTGTCACGCTGTCTGGAATGGTTCGTGACAGTGAGTGCCTACCTCAGGGTATACTGTCAAAAACAGGGCAGACACCCCCAAATTGGTGGTGCATCCTATCATTGGATTTCACCAACCCAGCATCAAATGTGAACTCCTAGATTACTAAATCAGTCCTACCATAAAGTCACAGCCAGTCCCTTTGGGCTCTCCAGTCTATCTTGGCACCCAGGCAAGCTGGACTTAGTGATAAATGGTCACTTACACCAAAAATCACAAAATACTTAGGTTACTCCCAGTCCCAAAAGACCAGTCACTTACCCCAGATCAATTTGTTCCATAGATATCACACCACAGACAACACAGGTAGTAAATCCTATAGTAAACTAACTAAGAATTTATTGACTAGGAAAAAGAAATGAGAGAGTTATTTACAGGTTAAAGCAGGCAACATATATGGACAAATGAGTTCAGTCTAAGGCAGTGGTGAGCAACCTGCAGCCCGCAATCAGATTACCCCGATGGGCTGCAGGTTGCCTACCACTGGTCTAGGGTTGCAAAAGTTGAGCGAGATGTAGTAATCTGTCAGCATTGAATGACTTTTCAGAGCTTACCCCAGGTCAATCCTGGGGATCTCTGCTTTTCTGTTTCTTTGTTCCAGCGCTTGTAAGAGTGCAAACAGCAAAGAGATGAAAAATCTTCCTGTTAGCTATTTTTATTTCCCTTTTCTGGCTTTCAAATCAACGTGATGAGGCTGGCTGCATATACTTCTCCATGGGTGGATGGGGCAATTAACAAAGCTTTTGTCCTATGATGTCCCACTTAATTTTGATAGGACTCCTGGATGGGTGGAGAGAGACACTCTTCCTGTCTGAGTTCACAAATCATAAAAGTGGAGCAGAGTGTTGGATTTCCCTCTAGGAAGGCCCTCTGATCCTTTAATATCTGGGACTTTTAATGTATGTCTAAATTTGGGAGGGGAAGAGGGAGAGGGCATTGGCTAACAGGACAGAAAGAGTTAGCAGCAGTACCTTCTGCTACCAATATTTTAAATGCCAAGGGCTAAGACTGTGGTTTGTTTTTCTTCCATCAGTTTGGAAATCTTTCATGTAAACAGCAGTCAGCATTAATTAGAGCTCTGCCTGTTATTTTTCCCTGTAAGATACAGCAAGCAAACTTAGATGTAAACCAAAATAGCTGCCATGCCTAAAATTTGGGTAACCTTTCTAATGCCCTCAGTGTCAAGTTTTCTGTTTTGGCTGCAGGGTCAGTAGCTGGCAGGGAATAATTGGATTCAGATGCAAATTGTGGTAATTGCTGCTTTTAAGATAAATCATGGTTTCTCTTCATAGTATTTCTCTGTGCCTGGTTCTGAGATTATCTGACTAGCAGGGGAACCGATTAATGAGGCAAAGCAGCCAAGTATTTCTCTAGGCTTGTTTGTTATGCTGTACATGTGTGCATATTGTAAATGCAAATAAACCCATCTTTATTTTATTCATAGTTCTAATGGAAAGTCTGTGTCATGGTCTGAACCAGGTGGAAGACATGTTCCCAAGGGACAACACATGTGGCACAGACTCTCAATGCATGTAACGAGCAAGGAGACAGGATGCAATCAGACAGCAGTAATCAAGCCCCTCACTAAAAGTTACCATGGCCAAGGCAAGAGCCTGACTTTTTCAGACATCAGCAGTAAGACTCTCTACAATGTGGTGGAGGAAGAAGAGAGTGAGCCAGTGCGCTTCAGCCAGCCCAGCAGCCCTTCCATGGTGGTGCACAGGCGGGTGACAGCAACACCCCCACTTCAGGCAACGGCAGAAGAGACCAACCTGTTCTTACCTGAACAGCCCCCCAAGAGTCTGGTGCTGCAGCAGAGATCTATTGTGGAGCAGCTGCAAGGCGTGGTCAACAAGTTTGCCACCGGCATTCCTGACTTCAACTCTGTGATCCCCATGCCCAATGCAGGGAATGGAGTGAGGGTCCTCTACCAGCCTCCACTGCAGCAACAGCAGGTGCTTCCTCTCCAGATGGCCATTTTCAGTGAAGAGCTGGTCTCGCCGCCGGCCGACGAGGTGGAAAGCGAGAAGTTTAAGCTCATCCAGGGATACGTGTACGAGAGGCCGGAGACCACGGAAGAGGAGGAGGAGGAAGAGGAGCAGGCGACTAGCAAACTGACTCTGGAAGACTCACCAGCACTGACGCCTCCATCTCCTTTCAGAGATTCGGTGGCTTCTGGTAGCTCGGTACCCAGCTCCCCAGTGTCGGAGTCAGTGCTCTGCACCCCCCCAAATGTGACCTACGCTTCGGTCATCCTGAGGGATTATAAACAAAGCTCCTCCACCCTGTAGAATGATGATTACATCAAGGTGTGAACAAGGAGGACTTTGGCTGCTATCAACTGGAAATTGCTGGGGGGTCGGGGGGAAGAACCAAGACATGTGGGTGGGGAAGCATGAGAAAGCAGAATGAGATGTTATATGTGATGGGACAAAAACTGTATCCTGCACTAAAAATGATCTATTTGAGGGCTTAAATTATTTAGCTGTTAAAAAAAAAAGTGTTGTACTTTGAGAAGACAATAGGAAATTCTGACAAAGCACAAACCCAATAAACAACTTCTATAGCAAAAAAAAATGAGTAAACATAAAAATCACTCACACTCACACACTCTTGGTAATGCTTGGAAATGACTCTGGATAAATGCAACCATGGATAAGTCATTAGCACATCTCATGGCTGTAATTCTTCATCTGGTGCAGAAGCAGCAGACGCAAGAGCTGGAAGGGGCAGGGTGTGGCAGGAACGAGGGAAGAGATCTCTGATTGTTTATATTTCTTCTGGTTTAGTAGGTGGGATAAAGTGCAAATGCAAGCCACTGTAGTGTGTCTGTTGGGGAAAAGCAAAGATAACATGCTGACATATGATTTTAAAAGAATTTTGTCAGAACAATCAGTTGCTCACATTAGATTTTTTTAACTTGTGCTGATTTTGAAAAGGGGCCAGGATAATCACAACATTTTTTGTGATGAAGATTCAAGCAGTCTGGTTAAAAGAGCCTTTGTTGTAGTACTTGTAATGTTCTGAGTACTAAGAAGAACTGCCCTTTTGTATAAGATTGCAAGCCATGTGGCTAAACTGTTACATTACATTTACTGTAGCAAAATATTTACCAACTAACCTTTCATAATACAATATATTTGCCATGTGATTACATTGTTTTTTGTGTTACTATAGGAACAAATACATCAAAAATAACTGTATACTTAGAGCAACAATTACTACTTTAAATAAAAAGGCAATTCTTTATCGTGAGTCATAAAATCCATTGTAGAAGCAAGAGAATGAGTGTATGGTTGTGTGTGTGTATAGTATGTGTGAAATGTAATGTCTAATAACTGCCACTGGAAGATTGTCTTATAAATATACATGGATATTTTTATGTTCCAATCATGTTTTATAGCATTGTTACAAATATACTATAGATCTTTGAAGGTTTGTATGCTGTGCTAACACATTTTTCATATATAAGCTAAGACAGTTGTTACCCTTATAATAGATGCTTTATTTTGCAGATATTTTATTATGTGGAAATATGCTATTGATAACTAGTGCTTTGAGAGCTTGTTACTTTAAATGTTTGCAACAAGTGTGGTTAACCAAAATTAAAAGTCTGTTTTAGAAATCTTGCACATGCCAGTATTAAAACTATAAAGGCAAGACTGGAAAAAGTATTTAGACCATTTCTAGTTATTTCAGATAGTTAAAAATAAAATCATATTGAGACAAGAACTTTCATCAGTGCTTAATGTGTACACAAAGATCCAGATCTATTCAGAGTTGTCCTTTACCTCTCATCCTCTTCTACTTACACGTCTTATTCCCAGTGTCTGTGTTTTTTCCTTCCATTTCCATTTTGCCTATATGGTTTCCCTTTCTGCTCTTTTCATTTTTAATGCTCATTTCTATGCTTCTCTGTTTCTGTTCTTCTTCACACCCTCTTCTCTCCACATTTCACACATTTGCCAGAGATGGGCCTACAAAAAAACCCCGCCCCAAACATTCTTAAATGTTCTGGGGTTCAAAATCCTGATCCAACTCTTGTGGCTTGCGTGCATCAATTCAATGAACTCTGGTTTGTTTGGTTGGTTTGATTTGGTTCGTTTCGTTGGTTGGTTTTTGTTTTTTATCTATTTGATATTGTGTTATATAGGCCACTCATATGGAGCAGATCCTCAGCTGCTGTAAATTGTCATAGCTTGATTGACTTCAGCTGAGGATCTGTTCCATAATTTCTACACTTTTTCTCTTGATGTTTGTGAAGTGTTCTTTTCATGCCAACGTAATTACATAATTGCTTTTTGTCATAGGTCTTGTATGTTTTCTGCCAGAATTATTCTGAATTCCTCATATTTATACTTTTTTCCCCTTTTATTTCATTTTTAGTCTAAAAATGCCTGTTGCCAGTAATCAATTCTTCTATTAAAGTGTTTGTTATTTTTTTATCTAATTATATAGCAGCAGCATTAAAAGAATTGGCTGGTACCCCAAGTCAGATCCAATATTTAATCCTTACTCTTTTCTTTTTATGGTATTCCTTTCAATATGACTTGTTGCCAATTACTATTATCATCTTGATGTGAAAAGCATGAATTGACTTTGCCCAAAGAAACGACTACATCTTTGTCGAAAGATTGAGGTCTCTGGTCAAACCTAAAGATACCATTGGGTTTGTTGGTTTGTTTTTGTTGGCTCAGTTTTGTTTTTTGTTTTTTGAAACTGTAGATAGATTAAAGAAATAAGAAAAAATTCAATTATTGTCTCTTGATAAGCATACTAGCAAAGGATTATATATTCTCATACCTATTATTAGTATAAGATGCTTTGTGTTGCTACCAATAGCAACAGGGCTAGTACTTTGAAGACATGAGTTAGATAAGACAAAATGATTGATAGATATATAGATATGTATGCCTATGGCAAATTTTTGGTTGTCTGACCTAGCTGATTTGAACACATTAAGCACTGACTTTACTACTGTTTAATTATAATATCATGAGTAGGAGTTTTCTTGAAATTCAGTATAGTAGCTCTAAGTTTGTAATTGTTAAAACTGTAAACATACACATACATAAAGTGTATCTAAAGGGCAAGAACTCACCTTCGTGTATGTGGCTGTACAAGCTATTAAGCTTCCTGTAAAAGTTATTTCTTTTGGCCTGTCAAATGCTTGATTAAAATGGCCTTTTTGTCAAAATGATCTTGATGATGCTGTATAATAAATATTTTCTATTTATTATTTTAAAAGATTCTTAATTTTTGTTTCATGAGATAAATTGAAAATTTTTAAACGTACATGTCCAGAAAAAAATCTGAGCTTTTAATCCGTGTATTACAGTAACAAGTTTTTTTGTGAGAGAGACTAGAATGCCTTAATGCATACAGGTATTGATTAAGCTATGTTTAAAAAAAAAAGCGATTCTGCTTACTGGTGAAGATCAGGAGCATCGGGTCTTGGGCTGTAGGTTGTAGAGAATATTTAACTGGGAATGGGTAGGCATCTCTGCCACCCCATGGGATCAGTCCAGAAAATTGTTAATGTGAGTTTTCATGGGTCTCAGGTGCTTGCATATGCTAATTCTTTCACCCCCGAAGCAACCTATTCAGAATAAAGGCTTGTCACAGAAGTCATAAAAACGGTCTCCACTGCTTTGAGCTATGGGCACCATCTTATATCAAACACCTTACTGCTTCCTGTCCTGCAATGCTTAATGTTAAGATCAGCAAACTTCTTGACTCTGCCAGTGACTCAAGTGGCTCTTTAGTGAGTCACTTAACACATTAGTTTGGGATTGATGAGTGAGTCACTTAAGCATCAAAATGGGAGCATGATAAGCGGAGCGGTGTGAATAATGGATTTTTTGGTTTCCTGGCAATTCCAACAAATTGGGAAGGAAAAATTGTTTCAGGTTGAACTGGAAACAATTTTTTTCTAAATTTTCAGCAAATTGAAAAGTTTTTAAAAAATCACTTCAAGTCAAACAGAATGTTTTGATTGTTAGCATGTAGCATTTTTGAACTTTTTAAAAATGATTTTGAAATTTCTAAACAAAAAGTCATTTTGCACCAAACCATTTAAATAACTGTTTCTTTTCAAAAATGTCAAAATGAAATGTTTTGACTTTTTTCACAATTTTGTTCTGGTTTGGGGTCTTTTTCTACACAAACAATTCAGTGAAACCAACATGAATTTGGGAAACATTTTGGTGTAACCAAACCTGCATTTTTTGACAAAAAAAAGTATCAGCCCAAAATTTTCACCTAGTCTAATAAGCAACTTTTGAAAAGCATTTGAGATCCTCCAAACAAAGTAACTGCAAAGGTATGTCCACACAGCAGCTGTGAGGTGTGGTTCCCAACCCAGGTAAATATACATCTGCTAGATTTCCTTGAGCTAGTGCACTACAAATAGCAATATGGCGACAACAATACAGGTGGCAGTTTGGCCTAGCTACCTGAGTACACACCCAGGGGCCAGGTGGGATTGTACTCGGGCAGCCATTCGTGCTGCTGCAGCCACACGGCTATTTTTATCGAGTAGAGCTGGCACGTGTATGTCTACTTGAGCTAGGAATTGCATCTCACAGCTGCCGCACAGACATACAATAAAGGTGCAAAGCATTGCTCTTTTTCTCTGTACTCTTGGGTATGTGTTTTGGGGAGGGCGGGGAGAGGGCATGAATTTGGCAGACTGGCCTGTGGACTGGGAATATATATTTTCAATGACTTTCTGATTGGGGCCTGACCCTGCAAGCACTTACTGTAGTGAGGATTCTTGCTGTGAGTAGTTCCATTGGTTTCCAAGAAATGTACTTAGTAATTACCACTACGCTCAATAGCAAGTGTTTGCAGGATCAGCCCTTAATCTGTAATGACGTTTTTAAAATTTTTAATCAAACTGGGAAGTCAGTTTCTCGGGAGGAAAATTGCTGACAAAATGGGCCTAATTCTGCAATCACTATCAGGCATAGTGACATCAATGGGATCACTTGTGTGAATAGGGGCTACTCGCGTATAGCGCCCCACACAATGCCACTACCATAATATAAATATTTAATAGTCCCACTGAATGAATTTTTGTGGGACCAGGTTCCTAGGGCCCTATCCTGCAAACACTTCTGCATTGTGCTTAACCTTACTATGTAACTCCTCAATGGCACCACTCACATAGCTAAAGTTACTCGCATGCATACATGCCTATCCATAGACTGTAAAGAAGAATTTCAGCCCACAGCATTACATGACTGGGAGAAAACCGATTCATTAGCCGAACGCATTTCCTCAAATGCAGGGATGCCCAATGGTGACTGACAAGGAGTAAGACCGTAAAAAGCCCTCTTCTTGTCACAGCATCCCAAAGAGGTGTTAATGGAGCAGTCATTGTTAAAAATTGTTTTGCTCTTTTTGTCTTCATTTTGAAGACATCATAGGAGAGGGAGACCCAAAAGCCTTAAATAGCTTGGTGTTCTCTCACTCTAAGTTCAAAAATATGAAACAAAAAGAAGAGGACCAGAGACCAGATTCTGCCTCCTCTAAACACCCCCCTCCTCCCGCCACTCTGACGACATAAAGGGGCTGCAGTGAGCTAGGAAACTGGCACAGGAGCAGTGTAAGACCAATGTAAATGGAACTATACTTATCCCCATTCATAGACTTCAGTATACTGGAGCCATCCCTGCAGTGTTTGCGCTATGGCGATTCTGGACTGCAGAGCAAGCCAGGTAAGGTGGTCATAAGTCAGCCCTCTGCCAGGCTAAGTGCTCGGTGCTGCATCTCAGGGCATACAACACAGAATTTATTCCAAAATATTCAAGGACGATGAATAAAGCTTTGGTTCTAATGGTTTATTCCTGGACCTAGTCTTACCCCACTACATATGTGCTAAAATATTTAGGGCCTGATTTTATATGTGCATTGATTTAAATCAGGTGTACAAAAGATCAGAATCAGCGTTTTCATTTCCCTGTAAAGACACAAATACATTTATTTTACGAAAGAACATTTGCTAGAAGAAAAGTTCTTAGACACACCCTTTAAAGTGAATTGTGTAGCATATTTAGCACATTCAATTGAATATGATTTTTCAGAAGTAGTCTTTGGTTGGCAGGATTTCTGACCCCTGTTTATCTTTTATTTAAAAAAACATTGTCAAGGTGAAAATCATGGGCCTGATTCTCCTTTCACCTACCCGTGTTTAAATCAAGAGTAACGTTGTTGCCATCGGTGGAGCAACATCAGCATAAAACTGATGTGAGACAAGAATCAGACCCTCGTATGTTTAAAACAAAAATCCTGACTTGGTTATGCGACTCCCTATATCTTAGGCTATTAATTCAAACACATTTTAAAATATAAAATACACATTTTGCTACTTATGTTCATTTTGTGTTTTGCATTTTGCTCAGGCTGGGTAGTGGAATGAGACTAGCCAGTTTTACTTTCTGTATCTAGTCAGTTTTAGATTCTGGTTCCCATGCTGTTGTGCTTTGGATTTGTAGCACTGAGGAAGAATATTACAGCCTAAGTCATTTAAAATCATGTACATGGTTCTGTTCATGTTGTTTTTATTAATGTTTTTTCATAAAAGTACAACAAAATACACATTTACAGAAAGAGCAGATTGGGCACAGTCTATATAAACAAACTTCACTAAATATGAGCAAACAACAGTTGGAAGAAATGCTAAAGGGAAATACGTAGAAGGCCAGATTCTCCAGACTGTTAAGCCTGCATTGTGCATCTCTGGGGGTCCAAAGGAGACTTTAACCTGGTTTAGTTGGACAATGGAGGATTCCCATTGTGTAGGGGAATCCTCCAATGACACAGATCCAAAATAGTAGTTCCTACATCACCTCATCCTGGCCCCAAGCATAGAGAGCATGGAGAGGGAAAGGGGTATTGCTACTCATCTGCTACCAAGTGTCTCTTCAGTCTAACATAGCAAGGCATAACAAGATCCAGTGACTGGAAGTTGAAGTCAGGAAGATTTAAATTGGAAATAATAGGCATATTTAACAATGAAGAAAATTAACCACTGCAACAGGTGACCAAGGAATGCAAGTACATTTTCTATCACTTGGGATCTTCAAATCAAGACTAGAGTTTTTCTAAAAGTTATGCTGTAGTTCAACCTCAAGTTATTAGGCTCAATGCAGAACTCCCTGGATGAAATTCCGTGGCCCATACCCCAGGATGTACCCTAATTATAGATTATGTATTCATTCATTCATTAAATTGATTACTTAAGAGTTCCTAGTAATCACTCTTAAGGTTTGACAGGTTCTTGTCCCAAGATCAGGCCCTGTATTATTAAAATTATTGTTCAGTTAGGAACTCCGATGTGCACAGTTGCAACACTCACACTTTAGGAACCCTTCTGTATTTACAATAGTTTATTAATACATATAGCAAAGTCACAAACACTGTAACCCAGCAAGATAGAGATAATACAGAATGTACATCTGCACATCCATATAGTCACATCAAACCTTGCAGAACAACCTGAAATGTTAGCCATTATCTTCCTCATCACCATCACCTTCCTCCTCATCACCAGTGGCCATCATTTTGGCACCTCCTCCTGCACACAGGCTGGGATACAATTTTATAATATGTTACGTTGATGCCACTATGCCTAATGCATATTCAGTAGGGGTTTTTCCTTATTTGTATTTCCTCACTCTACTAATGTTGCGGTGCCCTTCTCCTATAGGTTAGTATGTTATTGATCTCAACTTATTACCATATATATCAATTCATTGCCATGGCACTCTTGTGGTCAGACATCTGTAGATGTTCTATCCTAACATATCCAAAAGCTGGCATGTTCCTGTGTTGGCTGGTGTTGTTATGGACAAACTTCCCCCTTAAATGCTATTCTCAGTTCCCCAAAACTTAGGGGTGACCGTTAGGCCATTTATCTGTGCCAAAGTTTGTAGGCCTCAAGCCTTATGCTAACTGGTGAAGCCAATGTCTTACAGGATATAGGCCTGTAGGTTCCTTGTGTTACTGCTAAATAAAATAAATGCTAAAGCTAGCTCTATGGGCTACAAGTAGGTCAGATTAGATGATCATAATATTCACTACTGACATTGCATCTGTGCTCAAAATGACCCCTGTGGATCACAAACAGTCTGCATAAGAGAAAACATCCTTATCTTGGGTAGGAGGGTAAACTGGTGCCCATCATCCCTGTAGTGAGGAGGTGTGGATCCCCACTGCTCCAGAGAGAGACGAGCCCCTCCGGACACCAGATGGGCGGAACCAGGGAGCTCTGAGCCCGCCCCCCAGAGGGTCAGGCATGGCACAGGAAGTATAAAGGCCCGACCCCAGAGCTCACTAAGAGAGCAGCCGCCAGGAAGACCAGAGGCCTCTGGCCTACCTCCTGGTTGGGAAGCCCCGACAACCTGTGGTGGACCCAAGGGCTGGCCAGGCCTGCCCCAGGCCAGCTACCCGGAGGAGTTGCTAAGCTTGCCCTGTGCCAGCTATCCCGAGGAACCATGGTGTTGGATCCCCCTGAGCTCACCACCCTGACCCAGGTACCTCAAGAGAGGGAGTCCGGAAGTAGCCCGGGGGCAGCCGACCCTAGTCTGTCTGCAACACTGCCAGAACCCATGTCAGTGTGTTACGGCCAGGATCCCCACTGACATAGCAGCGGGTCTCTGCTGCTGCTAGGGCCCCAAGCTGGGATGCAGTGGAGTGGGAGGGCCTGCGTCCCTCTGCCACCCAACTCGTGGGTGGCAGCCTCCCCCTCTCCCAGGCCTCCGGACCCAGGGCCTGGGCTCGCTGTTTATGTACTGTTATTGCTCAGCCCCTGCCTGAGCACCTGACTCACCATTGCCCCACCCTGATCTGGGCTGACGACTAACTGTGTTGTTTCTGCCCTCACAAAGGCCGCGGAGGAAGACTCCTGCGGCCGTTTAATTCCCTGCTAGACCTCTTCCTGAACTGAGTGAGGCGGTGTGGGTCCCCGCTGCCCCAGAGAGAGGCGAGCCCCAGCTAACCTCTCTACACGTGGTGGAGAATGTGGTCACGATCCCTTGACCCCTGTGAGAAGGGGCCTGGAGGGGACTATACCCCAGAAAGAGCCATGGATATGGACAAACGTATCAAGCTCCTGACGGAGAGCCAGCAGCAGCAGCAGGCCGCCCAGATCCAGCAGCACCAGCAGTTCATCCAGCAGCTAGGAGCACAGCAGCAGCAGCTGGTTCAGGACCTAGGGGTTAAGAACCAGGAACACCAGCAGCAATGCCTGCAACAGCTGGCGATGATACCGCCTTGCCCCGTTGAATCCCAGCCGGGAGACGCAGCTGGGTCTCCCCGCACCGTGGCGCCGGTCTGGCTGACAAAGGTGGGACTCGATGACGGTAATTTTTGAAAGGCTGGCGCTGGTCGCGGGATGGGCCCCTGACCAATGGGCCACCCTCTTGGCCCCGTACTTGACCAGGACAGCCCAAATGGCGTACAGAGGGCTGTCCACGGTGGATGCAAAGGACTATAGCCAGGCAAAGGCCGTGATCCTGGACCCCTTGGATGTCAGCCCGGAAACCTTTTGGCAGCAGTTCTGGAGCCAGACTTACCCCATAGGTGCCAGACCCTGGTTGGTGGCCCAAGAGCTGAGGGAAGTGTGCAAGTGGTGGCTACAGCCAGAGAGGCAGACCGTGGATCAGGTCACTGAGCAAATTATTTTAGAACAGTTCGTCCATGTCCTCCCATCGCGGGGAAGGGCCTGTGTGCTTCCCCATCAGTCAGCGACACTAGCTGCCGCCGTCGCACTGATGGAAGACTTCCTCGCGGCCAAAGTCCCGGTGGGACCAGATACCTGAGCCCACCCCCCAGAGCCAGAGCACCCTAACCCCAAAAACAAACGAGGTGCCCAGACCGAGGCGCGGAGCCTCCCACGTGAGCAAGAGGCTCACTCGGGGCTTCAGGCCAGACGCCCCAAACTCCCACGTCGACAAGCATCCGCGCCTCCCGTGCAAGGGGTCTCGAGGACCAATCAGAGTCCCCCCCCCCAGCGGCCTGACAGAAGCCTCCAACTGGGGTGGTCGCCCAGAACTTGGACCCTGTTTCTTATGCGGGAAATACGGGCACTTGCAGCGTGATTGCACAGAGATGGACTGCAGCTTCGGCCACATCTGTGCGGGAGAGACCTGGGCCCGGCTGCCACAGGTCCCCAAGATCACGGTTCCAGTAGTTGTCGGGGACCATCCAACCCTGGCCCTGATCAATTTGGGCTGCGGCCAGATGCTAGTCCATCAGGCCCTGGGGCCCCAGGCCGACCCCCACCTGGGGATGATGTGGCTGCAATGCATCCACGGCAACATGCGGCCATACCCCAGTGCCCGGGTCCCGCTCAACGTGGCCGGGGTCACACACTGGATAGTCGTTGGCCTGGCTCCTCGACTAGCCTATCCGGTGATTCTGGGGTGTGACTGGCCAGCGTTTGAGTAGGTCCCCCGCTTGAACTGGCTGTCGAACCCCTACTTGACACCGACTTTTGCCGCAATCAAAGAGCAGACTCCACCCTTAGTCGGGCCTACGGACAGCTAGCCATCGTTGATGGGGCCATGATTGACCCGCGTCGCGCGAATCAGTGGCCCTGTTTTGAGCTACACCATGACCGTCTTTACAGGGTGGAACAGGATCCCTGCACGAAGGAACCACGGACCCAGTTGCTGGTGCCGCGGTGCCACCGGCGAGCAGTGATGAAGCTCACACATGACATCCCTGCCGCAGGGCACTTGGGCCATGAAAAGACCCTTGCCCGGATTTTGACACAGTTCTTCTGGCCCGGTGTTCACCAGGAGGTGAGGAATTATTGTAGCTCTTGCCCGGAGTGCCAATTAGTGACGCCCCCATGGGTGCCCTTTGGTTCCCGTGCCCATAGTGGAGATGCCATTTGAGCGGGTGGTCATGGACCCGGTGGGCCTGCTCCTGAAAAGTGCAGCGGGATTCCAGTACGTGTTGGTCATCGTTGATTATGCCACCCGTTTTCCCGAGGCTGTGCCATTGCAGAGCACCACCGCCCAAATCATTGCCGGCGAACTAGTGAAGGTTTTCGCTTGAGTGGGGCTGCCTCGGGAGATCCTAACAGACCAGGGCACCAATTTTACTTCTCGGCTGTTGCGACAGGTATGCGAGCTCCTGGGAGTTGAACAGTTGCACACCTCCGTCTACCACCCACAGACTGACGGGTTGGTGGAACGACTCAATCGGACCCTGAAGGAGATGCTGTGCAAGTTCCCTCCAGAGGAGCTATGCTGGTGGGACCAGCTACTCCTGCCTTTACTGCTGGCCATCCGCGAGGTACCCCAGTCATCAACAAAATTTTCCCCATTTGAGTTACTATCTGGCCGCCGCCCACGCGAAAGACATGGGAGCAGTCGCTGTCTCTGACCCAGGGCCTCCTGAAGTACGTTCTCCAGCTCCAGGAGCACCTCGCTCAGGCTGGAGCCCTAGCGCGCAAAAATTTAAAAGCCACGCAGGAAGCCCAGGCACGAACCTATAGCCAGGAAACCTAGGTCCGTGCCTTTGAGCCAAGTGATCGGGTCCTGCTCCTCCTGCCATCAAGCGAATCGAAGCTGCTAGCCCAGTGGCAGGGACCCTATGAGGTGTCCCGGAAGGTGAGACCCATCACCTATGAGGTCCACCAGCCCAACCGGCGTAAGAAGACCCAGCAATATTACGTGAATCTCTTGAAACCATGGCGGGGGCGGGAGCGGGAGGGCCTGTTAATTAACGCTTACCCAACAGAACCAGAGTTGGATTCCCGTGCACCCCGATGGAGGACCCCGCAGGACCCTATCTCGGGGACACACTCATGGAGGAGCAGTGAAAGCACGCCCAATGTCTCTTGTAGGCTTTCAGGGGAACCTTTACAGCCCTACCTGGTTACACAACCCTGGTCCATCATGCCATCCAGACCAAGCCGGGAAGGGTAATCCGGAGACGACCAGGCCCCTGCCTCATCGAATGTGGCAGGAGGTCGAGGAGGAAGTACAGGCCATGCTAGCCCTAGGAGTCATTGAGCCGTCGCAGAGTGAGTGGAGCAGTCCGGTGGTATTGGTACCCAAGCCCGACAGAACACGGCACTTCTGTATAGACTTCCGGCGGGTCAACGCGATCTCGAGGTTCGATGCATATCCTATGCCCCGCATGGATGAACTGCTCGGCTGCCTAGGGGAGGCCCATTTCATCACAATCCTCAACCTCAGTAAGGGGTACTGGCAGATCCCACTCAATCCCATCTCTAAGGAGAACACGGCGTTCGCCACCCCAACGGGACTTTATCAATTTACCCAGATGTCCTTTGGCTTCCACGGGGCCACGGCGACATTCCAACAATTGATGGATTGCCTCCTACCGCCCCATCGAGACTATGCAGCGGCGTACATGGATGACATCGTAGTCTACAGCCGCCAGTGGGAGAACCACCTGAAGTGGGTAGCTGTGGTCCTGAGATCACTGCGAAAGGCAGGACTAACGGCCAATCCAAACAAGTGTTGCATTGGATGGCAAGAGACAACTACCTCGGACACACCATGGGGGAGGACGGGTGAAGCCCCTCGTTGGGAAGGTTCAAGCACTGAACATAAGAATGACCATACTGGGTCAGACCAAAGGTCCATCAAGCCCAGTATCCTGTCCTCTGACAGTGGCCAATGGCAGGTGCCCCAAAGGGAATGAACAGACAGGTTCTCATCAAGTGATCCCATGCCGTGTCACCCAATCCCAGCTTCTGGCAAACAGAGGGTAGGGACACCATTCAGGTCCATCAATGGATATTAGCCAGAATGGGCAGATCTTCCATGAATCTATCTAGCTCCCTTTTGAACCCCGTTATAGTATTGGCCTTCACAACACCCTCTTGCAAAGAGTTCCAGAGGTTGACAGTGCATTGCGTGAAAATATACTTTATTGTGTTTCTTTTAAAACTGCTACCTATTAATTTCATTTGGTGGCCCTTTCTCAGGGCCGGCTCCAGGCACAAGGGCAGCAAGCAGGTGCCTGGGGCGGCTAACAGAAAGGGGCGGCACGTCCAACTCTTCGGCGGCAATTCGGCGGCGGGTCCCTCAGTCCCTCTCAGGAGGAAGGGCCTGCCGCTGAATTGCCGCCGAAGAATGAAGCGGCGGCGGTAGAGCTGCCGCCGAAGTGCCGCCGATCGCGTCTCTTTTTTTTTTTTTTTTTTGCCACTTGGGCTGGCAAAAACGCTGGAGCCGGCCCTGCCCTTTGTTCTTGTATTATGAGAAGGAGTAAATAACACTTCCTTATTTACTTTCTCTATACGACTCATGATTTTATAGACCTCTATCATATCCCCCCTTAGTCGCCTCTTTTCCAAGCTGAAAAGTCCCAGTCTTTTTAATCTCTCCTCATACGGAAGCCGTTCTATACCCCTAATAATTTTTGTTGCCCTTTTCTGAACCTTTTCCAATTCCAACATATGCCACTGGCAGCATGCCCGCCACCCGCCACGAAACGTCGAATGCGACAATTCCTGGGGCTCACCAGCTACTATCGGCAATTCATTCCCCAGTTCGTTACCATTGCAGCCCCCTTGACGGGACTTTTGACTAAGGACAGCCTCGGGCGCATGCTGTAGACTCAAGAATGCAAAGACGCCTTCTGGACACTCAAAGAGTGCCTCTGCCGGGAGCCGGTCCTATATAGCCAGGACTTTGACCGTGACTTTATCCTACACACGGACACCTTGGAGGTGGGGCTCAGGGCAGTCCTGTCCCAGGAAATCAACGGAGAAGACTACCCAGTCTTATATCTCAGCCGGAAATTATTCCCCCGCGAGAAGAACTACACGGTAGTAGAGAAAGAAGCACTTGCAGTGAAATGGGCTGTGACGCCATGTGGTACTACCTCCTCAGGGCCCCATTTACGCTAGTCATGGACCATGCCCCACTCCAGTGGTTAACCAAAATAAAAAACAACAATGCTAGGCTAATGCGCTGGTACCTGACGTTACAGCCCTATGCTTTCACAGTCCTGCATAGGGCCAGCAAAGACCACACCAATGCGGACTTCCTGTCCTGCCTAGGAAGTACGGAAGAGCCTGGCCCCGATGAGCGGGAGCCAGACTTGACAGGAGATGTGTGTAGTGAGGCAGTGTGGATCCCCGCCGCCTCAGAGAGAGACGAGCCCCTCTGGACACCAGAGTGGGCAGAGCCAGGGAGCTCTGAGCCCGCCCCCCAGAGGGTCAGGCGTGGTACAGGAAATATAAAGGCCTGAGACCAGAGCTCACTAAGAGAGCAGCCGCTGGGGAGACCAGACACCTCTGGCCTACCTCCCAGCTGGGAAGCCCCGGCGGTGGACCCAAGGGCTGTCCGGGGGAGTTGCCAAGCCTGTCCTGCACCAGCAATCCGGAGGAACCCATGGTGTTGGACCCCCGAGGACACCACCCTGACCCAGGTACCTCAAGAGGGGGAGTCTGGAAGTAGCCCATGGGCAGCCGACCCTAGTCTGTCTGCGACACTGCCAGAACCCATGTCAGTGTGTTACGGCCAGGATCCCCACTGACGCAGCAGCAGGTCTTCTGCTGCTGCTAGGGCGCAGTGGAGTGGGAGGGCCTGCGTCCCCCTGCCACCCAACTCGTGGGTGGCAGTCTCCCCTCTCCCAGGCCTCCGGATCCAGGGCCTGGGCTCACTGTTGATAAACTGTGGTTGCTCAGCCCCAGCCTGAGGGCCTGAGCACCTGACTCACCATTGCCCCGCCCTGACCTAGGGCCTGGGCTGACAACTAACTGTGTTGTTTCTGCTCTCACAAAGGCCGTGGAGGAAGATTCCTGCAGCCGGACTAATTCCCTGCTAGACTTCTTCCTGAACTGAGTGAGGCGGTAGGGGTTTCCGCCGCCCCAGAGAGAGGTGAGCCCCGGCTAACCTCTCTACAGTCCCCATGACCATGGAACAGGAAAATGGCTTGATGCCACTTTTGGCCCTGTCTCCAGACTTGTGCCAAGGGCATCTTAGCTGCTCCAAGGCTCTGCTTCTCCACTGCCTTGCCCTGTCCATGGTAGGTTTGGCATTCTGACCTGGTAACATTTTGCAGCTACTTTACAAAGGCATAAATGATTTAACAAAGCGAAAGGCCAGGGGCAATCAGGCCCTTGGTGTTTAAATTTGGCCAAAGCATTTGTCATTATTTAGGGAAGAACAGCTGAAAGGGTTGATAAAAGCTGTTTTATACAAAGCCTAAATGTTGTCTTTTAAAATAATTCTTAAAGGGAGCAGGAGGTGGGGGGAGCCTGTTGTTATTGGGTTGTTTTGTTGGGATTTTTTTCAAATAAATTAATCACTAAAGAGATACTTGGCAAGCACCAGTCTATCAAAGCATCAGGAAGTGGATGCAAACCTGTGGTGAATATGAAGGCTTAGGTTTGTCAGCAATGAGGTTTCCAACAGGCATGTTAAAACAACAACAAAACATGTACAATGCTGTTGCATGCCCTACATCTGGAACAAAACCAATGGCTCCGTGAGCCCTGCTAACTTCAAAACACAGATATTAGCAGAGAGAGGAGTGTGTAAATGGCTGGGGAAAAAATACTTCTATTTTCAGTGCTCTGACTAATCCCATCCCCCTTCAAAAAATGATCAATGCATCTTTTGCTTAGTATTGTTGCAATGAGACTAACACCTTCCAAATTTAAATAAGTCCAAACAAATTGGGGGGGGGGGACACACACTGTTTTGGCCCAGTGAAGAATTATTTCACTAGCCTTTGTTTTAAACTTGATTTCAAAGACAAACATACACATCAGCACTCTAGAGAAATACAAAAGTAAAACGGTGTGATGACCTGTGCAGTTGCCCTACACAGAACTTATAGATGGTAAATCAGCTGACACTGATACCAAGGCAGATAGATTAAAAGGAAGGATGGGAATGGTGAGGGTGGGACTATTTATGGATGATGTTCACTACACCCACATATTTACTGTTCACAAAATATTCAGGCTCTATGTAGATGGAATGAATCCCATACAGGGGCAGCTTCCCTCCTCCTTGACTTCTGCTATTCCCCTCGGTGGCCTGAAATCAAGTTTTGTGGCCCTGCCACACTTGTTTTGTGTGGTGTTGGGATGGATCGGCATAAAGGTGGCTCTAGTCCAATTCCACGGTCTGCCCCTAATTTGGCTTATGCAGAGCCAGCATGGAGACCCTCTCTGTGGTGAAGAGTGCCTGGATTGCTCCATGTAGCTCTTAGGTGGGGCTTAAGTGGTACAGATGGCCCTCTACACAAGATTTAAAAGGTTTGTCAACAAGCAGGGCCTATTACTCTCCTCAGGCAGGCTCCTTGAGGGCAGGCTGGAAGTTTTCACCTGCTCATTTGACTTGGTTAAGCACAGCCAGCCAGCTACATCCTTCACTGCACAGAATGACATAAAAGAAAAGAGGATAAAATCATCTCAGAGGAGGAAAAAAAAGAGAATTAACTGTGTTGAATAAACTGTGTATTGTTTGCCTTGAAAGTCTTCAAGATCCTTAGTTCTGAAGTCAATGGAGCTACCCTGATTTGCACCTAAATGGAGCTGCAGATCTAACCCTTTATTTGTTATCTTGCCCTTGGGAAATTACACTATACTGAAGAGATTGCACTATCATCAAAGCAAAGAGCTTCCTTCTAGTGTCAAAGGCTAGTCTACCATCACTGGTAGTGGCAGCTCTCATCAGAGCTGAGATTCTAAACAACTGTTTTCACTGGCCTGCATGGTAGGATTTTTTTTAAATGTGCCTTAGATTAAAAATTCACATTCTTTTTCTTAGCTAAAGGGTACCTTTTTGATGAGAAAAAATTGAGTTGAGGGATTTTTGGGGGGTGTTAGTTTGAACATTGAAGCCAAATCTATTCAGCTACATTTGCATTTGGCATGTGTTAACCCGTGGTTATCTGTTTATAAAATGACTGCTAGCATAATGAACGGCAGTAGAAACTCAGTATATTGCTCCACTGAAGCTATTGAAACGGCTGATTTCTACCAACTGAGGATCTGGCCCACTTACATGTGCAATTAACTTTTGACTTTCCTGGTTTTTCTTTTAGTTTAATTTTTCAAGCATCATGTTACATCCATGTGTGTCTTGTGCTTACTTCTTCTTTTGCTGCTACTATTCTTCTTTCTTATCTTTGAGTGCTGCTCCTCTTAAACCCTTGGCACAAGACAGAGGAAAAGGATAGGATGTGCCAATCTCCTAATTCCCTAGAAATGCTTAGGGTTTTCCAGCTGAATTACATTCTCCTGGCTGGGTTATGATCTTTTGCAATGTGGTAATTCTAGTCTCAGCACCACCATTGACTCACTTTTTGACCTTAGGCTGAGATATTTCAAAGCTGGCTGAGGGATTTGGGCCCCCAATTCCTATTAACATTCATGAGAATTGGGCATCAAAATCCCCAAGGCAGCTTGGAAATTCTCAGCCTGAATTTCTCTGTGCCTTAGCTTACCGTAAGCGCAAACAGGGTAGAGGGACAGATGAAGAGGCAATGACCCTCATAACCCTTCTCTTGACCAGAGTTTCCCTACTTGTAAAGTGCATATGATGTTATAGCAGTAGCAGAACAGTCTAGCACAGTGGTTCCACTTGGTCAGGTGGAGCTTATTTTCCTTCTTGTTTCCAGCTCCAAAAAGTCCTTGGAGACTGAGACAGCCACTGGAGAGGAAGGGAAGGAGAAGCCAACATAACTACCTCTTCTGCTACATAAGGGTAGAAGAAGAGAAAACAGAAGTTACCTTCAGGTGCCAGAGCTCGGATTCTACAGCTTTGGGAAGCAGTATAGAACCCTGAGATAGACAGACTGACCAGTGTTCCTGGAGCTACCAGCAGGAGAAGAATGCCATGGTGGGCGGGGGGAGAAAAGAGAAGAAGTTTGAGGACTCCTAGTATAGTGAGCTCAGCATAGGACTAGCAGCCAGGAGTACTCAAGTTCCATTCCCAGCTCTGTCATTGTTGCTTTGTGGCCATGAGCAAGTCACATAGGCCAAAACTGGGTGCCTAAAGGCAGGCACTCAAATCCATTTTTCAGGCATCAAAATAAGTGATTGGATTTCAGAGGCACTGAATTCCCACTGCGACCAGCCTCTGACAGGAAGGCAGCAGTATCCAGTGTACTTCTCCCTCCAAAGTAAGCTGTATGGATGACTACCGTGCTCACACACACTCCCTCCCCACCCTAATAATGACTAGTTTTCAAAACTTTTTGAAGCCAACATTTTTTAAGGGGCAAACAGCACTGGCCCACCCATCATTTAGTGGGGTTTCTGTTGAGCAACTTGAAGTACTCCCTCCCATGAGAGACTGAACTCTGCATGCCTGGGAAATGGGAAATCAGGCATTAAAGCCAGAGCAAGCTGGCTGGCAGAGCACAGTACACTAGGCCAGGCCAACTCTGTCCTCTCTTTCTCTGTTTATGTTCTCTCCCTCTCCAAGCTCTGCCCACTGGGAGTCACACTGCTTCTGTTCACAGCACTACGGACAAAATCTCAGCCTGATCAAACATGTTGCAAAAAGCAGAATTTACCTTTTGACCCCAACTCCACAGCTCTGTTGTTATACCCAAAATTCACACTTACTGTCTCAGATAATTCTTCACTTATGACAGAAACAAGTAAAGCAAACTCAACACCAAAGAACTGTTCACCTTTTAAGAAACCGGTGAAAGGATGTAATTTGCCGTGCAACGCCTTCTAATGACTTTTGGAATTATAAGGAGTTATTTCCAAGGGGGGAGATTGTCCCCCCAGGATCCACAGACAGAGGAGATCCTCCATGCACAGATTTCCCCCTTCCTGTAAGATGCAAGCGCCAATTGCCTCTGCAGCACTATGCCTTCCTGGCTGCTTTAACTTTTTCTCAGTGGCCCCTCCATTTTGCAGAATCCCCAAAGTGGTGGGAAGTTCTGGGGTATCAGCTGTGAGAAGAACCATGCTGTCAGGGAGTGGGCCAAGGGTGCCCTGGAGCTGGTGTGAATGCACAAGGCTTCCATGTGGATGGCCTTGGCCTCAGGCAGTTACCCTAAATTCCCACTGGTTAAAGTTCCTCTCTCTGAGTTGTCATTCATCTATAGGGCTTGCCTGATACTGCATGCTTGCAAATTTGCCCCCTAGCATTCAGCCAACCATTACAGTGCTGCCTCCAACCTGGAGCTCACACAGCCTCTCTCTCTCTCCCTAAGCCTGATCCTTTTCATCCTCAATGTCACTTCCTTTTCCTGTTCACTCTGCATAACACAATGCTCTCTGTCCCTCCGAGAATGACCTGTCCTTTCCCTCTGGCCCATTCTATGGTGATAAGTAATGAATCAGCAGGTTCGTCACAATATAAAATCCCCACAAGACCACCTGTCCCCACCAAACCCAATTGACTGGACTCTCCTTACACAAAGACTGACTCCCAGCACATGTGACTAAGACAACGGAGTCCCCAGTTACAAAAGAACTTCATCTTAGGGGTGCTAGCATTGGCTGGCTTCTAGACAGTTAGGCCTGTTGTTGTGGGTAAGAGACCCTAGTGATGAGATTGGAAAGAGAGTGCACAAACCAGCAACTCAGTGTAGGTCTCTTAGGAACTACTGTGTCAAGAGGGTACTAGAGCACCTGCTCCAAAACTGCTGGATATTAACCAGAGCAGTCATGGTTTCCTTATCCCAGGCTGGAGGAGAAACACAGGTGCTTCTGAGAAGGGCAAAAGTAAGCCGTCCTGGTAGGTCTTTCTCTCTCTCATCTCCTGGCCTCTGGTCTGATGTTGTCCCCAAAGTCATTGCAGGAAGTTTACAGGCTATTAGGCCCATTACACAAACAGCAGAGACTGGAGTTTGCACAGGATAAAGTGAAAGCTCTAGCTGAGCCCTCTGGTCATCTCAGAGCTCTCCCAAACGTCAGTCCTGCTTCTTGTGAGCCATTTGCGCCCCCTCGCCTTGGGGGGGAATTCTTAGCCTTTTATTTATTCAGACGGTCTGTGATGACATTTCTGCTTTCTGAACAGTTGGGCTCCTGTTGTAATGGAACTTGGAGTCAAAACCAGAGATCCAGTCTGGAGGCAGTTTAGGTCTAGAGTCACTGTTGCAACTGAAACTGGCTCCACTAGGAAAGGCTGGCTGGGCTCACAAACCCTCATAAGGGTTACACAACTCATTTGCAAATGGAAAGACAGGCTACATTTGCTGAATAAATTATCCCCTATGAATAGTTTGCTCAGCTCTAGAATCTAGGAACTAAAACCTGAGTTGTAAAAACCCAAAGTTGTGACTATGCAAATACAACAGAGATAGCATATACCAAGTGTGCCCCATTACATGCTTCTGATTCACTCAGCATGTGCTAAGTTCAGATGGTTTCTTTCAGCTGGTGACTTACTCAGTTTTGTTCTTTGCTCATTGTCATAGTGGACCATATTAGAGATAAATGCCCCCTTCTCCGCCCCAACCTATCCAGTCATTGAATCCCTCTCCCCCTACAAGGGCAGGCGACAGTTCCCAAGAGAGGGCATATCAAATACTAAACTTTTTAGCCAAGAAATCATAATTCATATCAAGATTCATCCATTCTAAAGCATTATAGCCATAGCATCCCATAAGCAAAGAGTAACACTGACATAGCGACTCCCAGCTGGGTATCCAAATACATTTGAGTTATAGGCCTTCCACTTCCATAAGTCTCATACTGATAACACAATGCCTAAGGGGTTCCCTGTCATATGCTTCTTTGAAGGCAGTCTGAAGCACTTTTTATCCTTAAGGGATGCCAGATATCCCAAATGGCACCCTGGATGTGATTGAATTAATGTGATCGGGACTGTGGAATCAGAACCCTGCTTCCAACATAGAGAGACATAGAAGATTGTGGCAAAAAGGCTTTCCTTTTTAAATCTAAATCTGAGTATCTTTGACAGGGACCACAGGTCTCAATTGCTGGTCCACAGGGCTTTCTGGAACTAGCAAGTGCCAACCTGCCACTCAGTGACCTGCTAGCACTTGCTAGAACTAGAAGAGCAACTCTGACAGAGGACTCCAGTCCTGGGATCTGATTGGCAGAACTCTGGGGATCCTGATTAGTTCCCTACTTCTATTTAAACCAAGCACAGGACCAGGATGTTGTCCATGCAACTGGGTTTCCCTTGCTTAGGACTGCTTCCCCTATTATACCTGCTCCTACGGATCTCCTGGTAACCTGAGCCTGCCTGCTTCCTGACACCTGACTCTCAATCTGCCCAGTTATTTTCAAACTTTTTGTATTGGTGACCCCTTTCACACAGCAAGCCTTTGAATGGGGCGGGGGGAATTTAATGGAGGCTCAGGGCTGTCAGCCCCACAGAGCTCACAGCTTGTGATCCCCATGTAACCACCTTGCAACTCCCCCTGAGGGGTCAAGAACCCCAGTTGGAGAACCCTAACCTGCCTCAGGCTCTGATCTCCTGGTATCTGAGCCAGCCTAGCTCCTGACTCCTGCTCTGACCACTAGGTCAGCCTGCCCATGTCTAGGTCATGACAGTACTGATGATGATGCAGAATACTTTAGAGGCAACATGTCTCACTCTCTGTAATGGAAAGCTCATATCAGCTCCAAGGCACTTACATTTTTATTTTATTGTTCCAGTTTATTAAAAAATAACCTGCTAAAGACCTTAGTACAAAAATGCTATCAAAACACATACATTAGCTGCCTGAATTCTGCATATCAAGAGATTGTTTTATTGCAATAGCCTTCTGCTCAACTTGGAAATAGGCATATCCCATTGAAAAAAGAGACAAAAGAATGTCAAGAAGTTAGTGTAAGGAGGATTCCATGATGAAGAGTATTGTGTGGTGCTCCTCTTTGCTAGACCAACCAACATCTTAGCATGCAACACACAGGTTTTCTCTTTATAGTCCTGTTGCCTGACTGAGGTTGAGCACCAGTTGTGCTGAACTGAGCCCTGAGGTTAATCATCCAGTCAGACCAGTTTTACTAACATTTTCCCAGTGGTTTATTCTCTGTTGGCAGCTCTTAAAGTTGTCACAGGTGGCTGATATACATTTTAAACAGGCTCAGGCAAAGAAAAGTCATGTCTTTACAGAAGGCTAGTTGTAGTTTTTACCTGTTTTGAAAGCAAAGCCCTCCGTGAACCCATAAAGAAGTCAGACAATCAAAGTACCATATCATTCTACTGTATCTTTCTGTAGAAATCTGTAGTGATCCCATTGGCACAGGGCTTGTCACCAAAAAAGAAGACCATATATATATTTACTTTAAAAAAATACACCTAAAGGAGCATGGCTGGCTGGTGGGGAGTTCATAATTGGTTAGGAAGCCTTTCACCTATCAGTCACTGATTTGAACCTGGGCTAAGTTGACAGTAATTGTGTGGTCCAGTCTTCACCATCTCATCTGACAATTGGCTGGTGGTAAGTGGGAAATGAGTTGGTGGTCTCAATCCAGCACCTAACAGACATATGTCTACATCATAATTGGTACTAACTGGTACCCTTCTTGGCAGTCACAACAGAGAGCTTCAGGCATCATGAATTAACTATCGTCTCACATCTAGCGGCAAATCCAGGATAGAGTTGAGGTGCAGAAGTGGTGTAGTGAGGAGAAGCTGACATTACAATTGTCTGTGCTCTTCCTAGCTTATGGGTAAACAGTGGATTTAAATTGCCAGGGCTGACAATATGACCTCTTCCACCAGCATTACATTTACTTAAATAATGTATTTTAAAAGTTCATTCTGGCTTTGAAGCTTGTACCATTTTAAGCCCATTAAAAGAGCAGTGTGTCTGGAATGGTAATATTTTACATTTTTACCAAGCTTTCCATCCTAGGGCCTCAATTACTTTAGAACATTTATGAATTTAGCTGAATTTTGTAAGGTAGATAGGTATTATTGTAATACCCATTTTGCAGATGAGAAAGCTGACACAAAGAAATTAAGGCCGACATTTTCAAATTTGGTTGTGTAGTATATGGAGACGGATTTGAACTGAAAAAAAGAGATTTTATTCTGATACAAATTCATCTAAGCAACTAATCTGCCTCCATCTTCAAAAATTTCCTTGCTCTCTCTCCTGTGACCCCCTGGAGCATGCTCAGCACAGCCTTAGGGCTTCTAACAGTAAATAGCTATTCTCCCATTGGCCATCAGGAAGGAATAAGCATAACAAAAATACCTACAACATTACACTCCTCCCCCTTTAAATGATTAGTAATAGTACACTGAAAACATTAACAGTATAACAACAAAACACAACATCCTAAGAAGTTGGGGTAGACTACCCTAATCCTCATGCCATTACAAGGGATTGTTCTTCCCTTTCTATCATAAGTGCCTTACTACTACACGTCTAGTCTGTCTCTAGGTTTGAGAGATTTTCTGGAACAGCACAGTGAACACACCTGTAGTCCTTCATCAGAAGCAGATGCAGAATGGCTTTCTGATAATACAACCATCTCTGCAGGCTTAACTTCCAAGTCCGCTGGAGTGATTGATTTGGGATCCTCAACAATCTCACTATTTCTGGATGTAGAAATTGGATAGTCTAATGACTCCATAACACCTGGTACTTCAACATCTGAATGAGTATTCTCTACAGATAATTCCGCATAGTACTGCTGATTAACCTGATTGTGGGGGCTACAAATGTGCCTCCCATCTGGTAACTCAGGTCCAGGGCCAGCTCCAGCGCTTTTGCCGCCCCACGCAGAAAAAAGAAAACAAAAAGCCGTGATCGGCAGTGCTTCGGCGGCAGCTCTACCGCCACTGCTTCATTGTTCGGTGGCAATTCAGCGGCAGGTCTTTCCCTCCGAGAGGGACTGAGGGACCCGCCGTNGACTACCCTAATCCTCATGCCATTACAAGGGATTGTTCTTCCCTTTCTATCATAAGTGCCTTACTACTACACGTCTAGTCTGTCTCTAGGTTTGAGAGATTTTCTGGAACAGCACAGTGAACACACCTGTAGTCCTTCATCAGAAGCAGATGCAGAATGGCTTTCTGATAATACAACCATCTCTGCAGGCTTAACTTCCAAGTCCGCTGGAGTGATTGATTTGGGATCCTCAACAATCTCACTATTTCTGGATGTAGAAATTGGATAGTCTAATGACTCCATAACACCTGGTACTTCAACATCTGAATGAGTATTCTCTACAGATAATTCCGCATAGTACTGCTGATTAACCTGATTGTGGGGGCTACAAATGTGCCTCCCATCTGGTAACTCAGGTCCAGGGCCAGCTCCAGCGCTTTTGCCGCCCCACGCAGAAAAAAGAAAACAAAAAGCCGTGATCGGCAGTGCTTCGGCGGCAGCTCTACCGCCACTGCTTCATTGTTCGGTGGCAATTCAGCGGCAGGTCTTTCCCTCCGAGAGGGACTGAGGGACCCGCCGTCGAAGAGCCGGACGTGCCACCCCTTTCCATTGGCCGCCCCAAGCACCTGCTTGCTGCGCTGGTGAATTGGAGCCGGCCCTGCTCAGGTGTGGTCTACACTGCCAAGTTTTTTCGTCAAAAGGCAGCTTTTGGCGATGAAGCAGCAGAGGTGTACACACTGCAAAGCCACTTTTTGCGACAAATCTTCTCAGTTGCAGCGCTTTAATAAAACCACCTTGATGAGAGTGATAAGGCTTTTTGCCCAAAGGTTTTATCACCAAAGTGCCAGTGTAAACACCTTGCTTGCTTTTCTCCCTGTAATTGGCCTCAGGAGGTGGCCCACAATGCCTGCAGTGACCGCTCTGCTCATTGTTTTGAACACAGCAGCCCTGCAGGCATGTGCCCCGCCCCTTTCAAAGCTCTCTTCTGACAGCCCGTTTGCTGTGATGCTCTGCTCTGCTCCGAAACAAAGAGCAAATCATTAACGTGGAATGCTCCTGTCCTGCTGTCTCCCACACTAAGAACACAGAGGCAGGCAGGCAGGGGTGGACGTGTGAGAGAGAGACTGTGCTATGCAGAGCCAAGGAGGGAGGCCCACGGGGGCTGTTGCCAGGGTTTCCCCCTCCCCCTGCCTCAGGGCAGCTGACTGAATTTAGGAGACAGCATGCCGACACACTCACTCTCCCTCAACACACACTATCTGTCTCTCCCCATCCCCGCTTATACACACACTCCCTGTCACACACACTCCCCCTACACTTCAGTTGAAAAGCAGATTGCAATCTAGTAGGATGCCCATGGAATAATAGGATTGAGAAACCTGCATCATGTGATGCTGTGCCTGCCCCATGAGGCATTGCAAACCCTTCCCAAAGAACCCTGCGGCCAGTTGCACAGTGGGATAGCTACCCACAGTGCACTGCTGTCTTTGCCGTTGCAAGAGCTGCTAGTGTGGATGTGCTCCAGCGACACAAGGAGCACAGTGTGGACATGCAGCAGCAGTTTAATTAAAACGCTTTAATAAAAATCGTATAACTTTTGGCAAAAAAACTTGGCAGTGTAGACATAGCCTCAATCACCCAACTTCTGGACCAACTTCTGTTGGTGAGAAATACAAGCCACACAGAGGTCTTCTTCAGTTCTGGGAAAGGTGGAACAGATTGTTTAGCATAAGTAGGTAGCATATATTGTAAGGGACCAGTCAAGGTAGAGTGGTATGTTAACACCTCTGAAGTCATAGCATGCAAAGAGGGAGGTTAATGGATTACAAATTGTAATAGGCCATAAATCCAGTGTCTCTGTTCAGTCCATGATTTTTAGGCTATGTCTATGCTGGCAATTGAACGATAAAACTTTTTTCTTTCAGAGGTATTGAAACCCCCACCTGCGAAAGACAAACGTTTTGGCAACAACAAGCGCCAGTGTGAACAAATGCAGCTCATGGGGGTGGAAGTATTTTGTCGGCAGGAGAACCGACAAACAGCAGCTACACTGCACGACTTTTAGCAGCACGGCTGTAGCAACACTGCCTTGTCGCTAAAAGCTGTATAGTGTAGACAAAGCCTTAGTGTCTAGCAGAGTAATGAATTTAAGCACCCAGGTTTGTCTTTTCAAAGTGTTGTGCAGGTTTCCTTTGAGGTTGAGGACTGATAGGTCAGATATAGAGTGATCCTTTTGTGAAAAGTGTTGTCCCACAGGTGATAGGGTGTTTTTGTCTTTTATCATTTTCCCGCGTGAGTTCATTTGAGAGTGTAGTGACTGTCTGGTTTCACCCACATAGTTGTTATTGGGACATTTAGTGCACTGGATAATGTACACCACATGTTGTGCTTGGCATGTTTAGCATCCATGGAGCTTGAAAGGTGGGTTGTAGGGGGGGTGTTGATGGTTGTAGCAGTGAAATCTGTTTGCAGGTTTTGCATTGGTTATTCTGGCAGGGTCTGGTGCCACTTTGAGTGGGTGTGTCCTGGTCTTTGAGGAGCTTGCTTCTGATTATGAGCTTAGAGAGGTGGGGTGTTGTTTGAAGGCAGAAATGCGGGGTTCAGGAAAGATTTATTTCAGGATGGCATCCCTATCAAGCATGGGTTGCACTTGTTTGATGGTACCCTGTATGGGTTCAAGTGTGGGGTGGTAGATGACAAGGGGTATGCAGTCAGAGGTGGTTTTATTTCTGTATTGAAGTGGGTTCTCTCAAGGTATTTGGGTGGCCCATTCCATGATGCAATCATCCTCAATTTAAAAAAGCTTCCTCTGGGCATAAAGAATCCAGATGAGACCTTAGTTTCCTTCCCACTGAGAGTTCTGCAAGTGACTTTCTTGTTGTGGCTTGAGGTATCACACGACACTCAAAAAGAAGCCTGCTCCGCTTGGCTTCTGTGGTACCATGGATACCATCTTCTTCATTCCATCTTTTATGATTGGCACAGGCTGCTCTGCTAGGCCATTTGAAGAAGGGTGATATGGAGCCGTTCTAATGTGTTTGAAGCTGGTTTGTTAAATAAGTTCCTGCAGTGAACTGGGTACCATTGTCACTCACCACTGCCTCAGGCAATCCAAAAATAGAAAATGTAGCGTGAAGTTTATCAGTTGTGGCCTCTGCTAATCGAAGAAGGTAGGGTGGATTTTTTTTTTACAATCCTAAGCAAAGTAGTTAAGCTGACCTATCCCCCCATCCCAGTGTAAACAGCACTGATGGAAGAATTCTTCCGTCAACCTACCTACCGCCTGTCGGGGAGGTGGATGACCTACACCGACAGGAGAACCCCTCCCATTGTCATAAGTCATGTCTCTGTATACAGTGTTTCAAGCCCTTAGGCCTGGTCCACACTGGGGGGGGGGATCGATCTAAGATACGCAACTTCAGCTGCGAGAATAGTGTAGCTGAAGTTGACATAACTTAGATCGAATTAAAATTACTTACTTCGCGTCCTCGCGGCGCTGGATCGATGGCCGCGGCTCCCCCGTCGACTTTGCTTCCGCCTTTCGCACTGCTGGAGTTCAGCAGCCGACGGGAGAGCGATCAGGGATCGATTTATCGTGTCTACACTACACGCGATAAATCGATCCCCGATAATTCGATCGCTACCCGCCGATCCGGCGGGGAGTGTAGACGTAGCCTTAGTCTCCCTTTTTATCTGTGCTGCATCAGTTAGAGAAGTGGGCATTAGTTCAATAAGGAGGATGGTTTCGGTAGGCTGAGGTACTTTTGGCAGGCTATCCATTAACAGGCATGAACTCAGAGCATCTTCACTACCAATGCTTTTCTAGATTTAAAATCAAACCCAGAGTCATAAGCTGATAAGGTGAGAGCCCCTCTTTGAATTCTGGCAGATGCCATAGGGAGTACAGGTTTGCTGTCACCGAGCAGACCTTTGAAAGGTTTATGGTCTGAATGTATAACAAAAGGCCTGTGATATAGGTAAGAGTGGATCTGCTTTACCCCAAAAACCGCTGCTAGCCCTTCTCATTGTGGTTAAGAATAATTTTTTCTGCTGAAGCTGGTGACCTTGATGCATAACTGATGGGATGCTCAGCTCCATCTGACATTCAGTGGGCTAGTACCACTCCCTCCACAGATGGTGAGGCATCACAAGACAATACTTAGTTATTTTTGACTATCATCATGAACTAAAAGTTTTGATGATTTTAGCAATTTCTCTGCTTCTGTTCAAGCAATTTTTTTTGTTTTGGACCCCACTGGAATTTTATTTCTTTCTGAAACAGTTTGTGTAATCAGGCCAACACAGATGCGAAGCAAGATAAAAATTTACCATAATAATTTAGCAGACCTAGAAAGGATTTCAATTCAGACACTGACTTTGGGGGTGGAGCCTAAGTAATCGCCCTCACATTCTCCTCTATTGAATGTAAGCCAGTTGCATCAATTTTGTGTCCCAGATAAATGACTTCAGCAGCCTGAAAAAATACACTTCTCCCTCTTAAGATGAATACCTGCATCAGCCAATTTTTGTAGTACCCAATCCAAGCCAACAAAAATAAAAATACGCTTCTAAGACTAAAACCTGATTTAACAAATGAGAGCCTCTTCTTCACACAAATGTTTCTCATAAAATCTCTTTTCCAGCATGGCTGACTAGGCTCTCTGGCCAGGACCCTTCACAGAGCTTTGAGTGCTCGGTTCTTTTGTCTCCGCAAGTGAAGGATATTGTAAGGGTTCTCTCCTCCTCTGTTACAGTCCCATAAGCCTTTGAAATGTGTTCTTCTGAAGAGTATCCCCAGATACTTCTTATCCCTGCTGGGTGTAGATGCCCGGGTGTCTGGTGTAGAATCTATCCGCACCTGCTGGTGATTTTTACAATGCAAATGATCTCTTCCTGCAACCTCTGATATAAATGACTAGCCCACTGAATTTGGCCACACCTGGTTTTAGGTGTTGGCCTCTTTCCTTTGTCTGGAGAAAATCTGTTTATCATCTCCCCCTACGTGCCTGGTTTGAACACATTTTAGTCACAAATTTCCAGCTCTGGTGTAAAGTTCTTTGTGGGCTTACCGTACAGGCATCACGCAAGAATATTAATGATCAGTGAGTTCTTCGTTTTCTACTGATATATTACGTCACCTTTTGGGTAAATATTATGACAATATGCCATCTTATGGTCACAGCTGCCCATGCTGTATTTACTGCATACTATTCAAACCCTGCTCTGAAGACAAAATTATTAATTTCCACATGGGGTTTCTATGGCACTTATCACTAGAGTATCCGAGTGCTTTGCAAACATCAACTTATGTTTGTAACACCCCTGTGAGGTGAGAGTGTGGTATTATCCCCATTTAACAAATAGGGAACTGAGGCCCAGACAGAATACCAGTCTCCCCCCAGTTCCCAGGGTCAACCTCCAGACTCAGTTCCAGTCACCTTGCCCAGCCAGTTCCAGTCTCCCCCCACCCCAGCTCGCAGACTGTTTCCCTCTTTCCATCTCTGTCAGCTTCCAGTCCCAGTTTTTGCTTCCTGGCCCCAGGCTCCTTGTCCCATTCTACTTCCCATGCCTCTGGTTTGGCTTTTCTCCCCTCTGCATTTGAATCTGGCAGCTTCCTCCTCCACACTGCCTGGGCCAAGCAGGGGATCATTCAGAGCACAGGAGACAGAGTTTCTCTTCTTTCAGTTCAGGTGGTTGGGCCTGGATCTGACCTGGCCTGCAGTAGCCCAGAGCAGCAATTGCAGGGAAAGTCGGGAGCAGTCCTAGGCTACAGCATGTCCAGGGTGGATGGAATTGTCAGGGAATGTAGCTGCTAAAATCCCAGGTGTCTCTACTGAGCATGTGGGAACTGCAGTTTTTCAAAAGCTTAAAGCTTCATGAAATGTGGGCAGATTTTCGTGGCAATGGCAAAAGAACCTTCTCTCTGCCAAATTTCACATCCCTGCTACAAAGCATGGAGGGGCTAGAGCTTTTCAAAGAACAGGTCACCAGCATTTCTAACATGGGCAATGCAACATATTTTCCCCTTATCTCATTCTCATAATGAGCATGCTAAGGAAACAGCTGAACCTTTTTGGCTGAAAGTTTCACAAAAATTTAATATATATATATATCAGCCTGAGGCAGACACCCAACCTAGAACATTTCAGCCCAAACTGAAGTTTGGCAAAGTTATAAGCAACCAAAACCAGGGTCTTATAATAGGAAGTGTCAGGCAATCTTAATAATAGGTGAAACTGCCAGCCCCCCATAACAAATGTTAAGGATAGCCTGTCAGCTACAATCAAAGCACTGAAAAAGCATCTTTTTGGTTTCGGTTTTTGTTCACGAAGAGATCGCTTGCAATGCCAAATCACCTTGTCAAGCAGTCTATCTTGCTGTAACACTGAAAATCTGAGTCTGTCTATTATCCGTTGACACTTATTGTTCCTGTGTGTTATTTAGAAGAAAGGGAAGTGATTCATCCAGGAATAATTTGACAATATAAATGATGTTGTTTTGTGCCTTTGGTGTCACTACAATTAATCAAGTAAGAGACTAAGTGTGGCTTTTGCCATAGCTCATCTCTGAAGTTTGGCAACTTGCTTTGTTAGGCAGTGGTGACCCTGAATTTCTGCATCATCTCAAGGCCAATTTTCTCCCACTTGGCAAAGAGAATTCTCCAGCAACTTTCAATGGTCTGCTTCACATGCTGGGATATAAGGGAAACTTAAGTTAGTAATGAGGGGCAGATAATGGTATCTCCTTCCCCTTCCCCCTCCTACCCAGGAACCCAGACACTGGGAAGCATCAGGTCCCATACAGAGCACCCACATTCAACACACTCCTCATGGAGAGGACCCTCAAGGGTTCCACCTTCTAGGGTAGGTTCCCTTCTATCTTTTCATTATATGTGTGTACAGTGCTTAGCAGAATGGGGTCCTGATCCTTGATTAGTGGCCTCAATGCATTACCCCAGTACAAATAAGGCCCCAGCCACCCTGGGAGAAAGGAGAGCAGCAGTAGCTGCAAGTGGCAGGGGAAAGGAGTCTACAGCCTCGGGAGCCTTTCTGAGATCAGCACCAGGAGTCTCAGTAGTTATACGTTTGAATCAAATATTTGATCAGGTCAGAAACTTTCCAGCTGCTCTCATCTACCAGCATTTGTACATTTTGAAATAAATAAATTAAGACAATGGGAAGGAATAAGAAAAAACAACAAATAATTAATGGAACTAAAAACAGAACTAGCAAAGGCAAGGTAGGTGGCTGCTGGAGGTAGCGTATAAATATATTGTTAATATGAAATTAACAAGAGTGCCAATCATCACCCCATTCTCTTTGCTTGTAGATTGTCTCCCTTCTCTCCTCCTCCCTCTTTGTGATTTTGTCTCATTCAGATGGTTAACTCTTCGGGGGCTGGACTATTTTTCCTTTATGTATGGCACCTAGCACATTTTGGTGTTCACGTGGTATGAATGATAATTGTTATAAAAATCAGTGGGCTCATTGTTGATGGAGAGTGTATTGAAGATTCTGTTGTTTGAACTTACTGTCATTGGTGAAATCACTAGAAATTGCTACAAGATTTCTGCGACTCAAGTCCAGTAATCTTCATACATAAGGTAGTCAGCAATGTGCTTGTTGTCTTGTAAAATCAATACAGGTAGTTTCTTATGAACATCTAGTGATGCATGGCCAGCCCAGGCACCAACAGAAAGAGAGGCCTTGGGCAAGCCCCTCCACAGGATGTTAAAGAACACAATGTAGTTGTATACCAGATGTCTTTTTGTCTGATGTGCTTCAGAGAGAATGCTCAATGATACATGAATGCACTGATGCAAAGTTGACAGGGCTGGCAGCTTAAAACCAAAAAGACAGCCCGAGGTTAAGAAAATAAAATTTTCAGAGTTCAAAAAGAAGGAGAGCTTCAAAAGGACTATAGAATGTAATATTCTGGCTGTCCCCCCAAAAGACTAAAGAGTTTACTGCAAAAGCATAAAGCTAAAAATCTCCAGAAAGATTAAAAATGCATTTAAATATTAAACTAAATTTTAAAAATTGTGTCCAAATAATGCTAAAGATCTGATTTAAACTGATACAGCCATGGAAACTAAGACTAAAGGCAAGATGGTAATCCATCATTAACTGCATTCTGAATGCATTGTACCTCATATGTCGCCAGATCTTGAATTTAACTTCATTCTAATTTTTGCCTGAGTAAGGATTCAGTAAAAGCCAACTTAACGATCCTGCCTACTGCTCCATGGCCCGATTGAGGTAAGCAGCTCTGTTCAGCAAGGCAATTAAGCATGTGCTTAACTTTAACTTAATTTTAAGCAAATACTTAAGTGCTTTCCTGAATTGGGACCCCATGGAAGTGCCCACATAATGCTGTTTGCAAGACTGTGGCCCCTCGGGATTTGGCCCACATTATTTAAGTGAACCCAATATTTGGAGGCTCTGCACAATTTAGAGCACTAAACACACACAAATCAGTTCCATCCTTCAGAGTGCTCTGTGATGTTTCCCTTTACAGCTCTATGACTGGGAGCTACATGGCCAACATAGACAGTGTAAAACTGGCCATTCAGTGCATGAAACGAAAAGGTTTCTTTTGTTGTAGGTCTGTGACATTCTGTCCTCCAGGGCTGACCTGCTCCAGCTCTGTCTGATGGTCCACATGCACTGTGCAACAGCGCGCCCATCACAGAAGCATGGAGGCTGTCTGCAGGGGTGAGTTTATTTTTCAAATATTTATTTTTAATCATTCTTACTTATATTCTGCAGAGTCTTTATTATCATCTTCATCTCTACTGCAATACTCTTTATTGTGCAAATACTAGGGCTGTCAAGTGATTGAAAAAATTAATCGCGATTAATTGTGCTGTTAGTTAAACAAATGGTATTCTATTATTATTTTTGGATGTTTTCTACATTTTCAAATACATTCATTTCAATTACAACACGGGACACAAAGTGTACAGTGCTCACTTTATATTTATTTTTGATTACAAATATTTGTGCTATAAAAAACAAAAGATATAATATTTTTCAACTCACCTATTACAAGTACTGAAGTGCAATCTCTTGAGACGTGAACTTACAAATGTAGAATTATGTACAAAAAATAACTGCATTCAAAAATAAAACAGTGTAAAACTTTAGAGCCTACAAGTCCACTCAATCCTACTTCTTGTTCAGTCAGTCACTGGACAAAAAGTTTTACATTTTCAGGAGATAATGCTGCCCTCTTCTTGTTTATAATATAAAGTGAGCACTGTATACTTCGTATTCTGTGTTATAATTGAAATCAATATATTTGAAAATGTAGTAAAACATCCAAAAATATTTAATAAATTTCAATTGGTATTTCATTGCTTAACAGTGTGATTAAAACTGGGATTAATCGCGATTCATTTTTCAAATTGCAATTAATTTTTTTGAGTTAATCGCATGAGTTAACTGTGATTAATCGACAGCCCGGCAAATACTAAACTGCTGGAGTAGGCTATACAGGTCTGTCGCATCTTAGGCGCATTTAACATGTGCGATTTCAGCTTTATGCGGTCGGCAAAAACAAGAAAAAAACAAAAAAAAGAGAAAAATAACAATTTAAATACTGTTTCTGTAGTGCGGGCGATTCTGCCCGCCATAACACTCAATGTAAATTTGACTATATGCCGCTTTCGCTTTAGGCGCTGACCGTGGAACGTAACCCCAGCGTAAGATGAGACAGACCTGTACTGTGTATCTTTTATGCCTGTGGTGTCCTATTTCAATGAAAACAAATTCCAAAAAAAAACCCTGACTGGATGGGTTTGGTGCAGTGAAGCTACATGCAGTGCATTTCCACTGTTGTTGTTGTTGACATTCTAGTAGTGTCTACTCTAGAGGCCCCAACAATGATGAAGGCCCCAGTCTGCTAGGTACTGTAAATACACTTAGGCCCAGATGCTCAAAAGTGTTTAGGCATCTAACTCCCATTAATTTCAATGGGACTTAGGTGTCTAAATAACTTGGAGGATCTGGGCCGTAGTAAAATCTGCCCTGAAGAGCTTATAGTCTATGGTCCCACTCCTGCAAACACTTACACACATGCTTAACTTTATGTACAAGTGTTCTCTCATTGATTGAATGGGTGTTAAGTGCCTGCTTAGGTACTTCTGAAAATCCCAATGGGCACCCATCTGCATCTTTAGGTGCCTAAATAGCTTTGAAAGGGTGGCCCTTGGGGGTTTGCAGGATTGGGACCATAATAGACAATAAGAGAAAGAAAGGAAGCAGTAATAGCCACGTGTGACATTTATGCTACTGTACTCTGGTACCAACTGCCAGGTTTTCAATATCTATTTTATAACTGCACCTCTGAAAATGGTTGGCTCCTCCAGGTGGTGGTGTACAGTGAGTGCCCTGTGTATCTGAACAAGAGGATTCACAATGCACACTCAGTGCTTCTCCTCATAAACATAAAGCTCAATTCCATGTAAAAATGTTACTGTGGCAGCCAGTCACATGTGTCCTTCTGTTGGAATACTTAACTGATCAGCATGGCAAATTGCCTCATGATAATGCTCATTAATTTCATGAGCTCTTATTGTTTATTAATCAACTGTCTTCTAAAATTAGGGTTAAATAAATTTAATTGTGAGGAAAAACTACCGCAAGGTTTGACAATCCAATTTCCTTTCCTTTCAGTTAAGCATTTCATTACAATCAACATACTACTAAACTGTACATATTTATAATAAAATGCTGAAACCTGACAGTGGGGTGTTGCTAATTAGCTGTTGAAATATTTGTGTAGCTTGAAAGAGGAAATGAGAGAGAGATGAATTTCATCATGTGATATTTAATACAACACATAACAACAACTCTCTTGTAGGTGATATTATCAGTAGTCAACAACTGGTCTTCTGAACTAAGCCTCAGGGTATGAGTTCTGTGTTCTGATATTAAGCACAGTAACTAATTTGAAGGAGGTTGCTGGTAAAACAATCTAGCATCAGCAGATCATTATAATAGTAATAGTCATATTTTGGCAAAAGAACAAGCTTGAGGACAGCTCATCAGCCATATGTGTGAAATGCTGGTGGATTGAGGGAAACAACTGATTTTTTTGTGGTTTTGAGCAATTTTTTCCTTAATCAGAACTCAAAATATTATTCCAAATACTTAAAATGTGTAGTTTTATCATTCAAATGATTCTTAAAAGATTCCTGAAGGAATTTTTTTTGTTAGGCATGTAGCTGGAGACAGAAAATTGAAGAAATCAACAGATTGATACATCCAACAGTGCTTAGTTTAACTGGAGATAGGCTCAAGGTCAGTGGTTAAAGCAGAACAAAACAGGCAATGTTGCTAACCAATTCTGGTGATTGTATGCCTTCACGTGGTAAAATAACATTTCATTGTCTTGTGTGATGGAACATGGCATAGTTAAAGTAAAGAAGTCAAGAAAGGAATAACTATGTCAAAGAATGGTCCATGCTCCCCAAACAGGCCTCTAGCAGGTCCAATGAAAAAGTGTGTGTGTGTGTGTGTGTGTGTGTGTGTGTGTGTGTGTGTGTGTGTGTGAGAGAGAGAGAGAGAGAATGTGTACATACACCCAAAATGTGGAATTGTGCAGGGAACCATCAAAGTGGAGAGTTGGTTGGCAAGTTTCCATCTAAATGTGTTTTCGATGAAAAATGCAGTTTCCCCAAAATTAATTTTTTCCACAGGAAATGCTGAAATTTTTCAATTTTCCATAAGGAAAATCTAAAAATAATAATGTTTCATTCTGAGCCAGTTCAACATTAATCTGTGTGTGCTTTAGCTGCCACAGTGCATCATGGCGTTGTAGTTTGAGTGCCTCATGTCCCCATTCCCTTCTATGGGCCAGGCTCCCTGGCTGGACTACATCTCCCATGATGCACTGTGATCTCCGTCCTCCATATTTTTTTGTAGAAAGAAGTTAATGGACCTCTCTCAAAGTTTTCAATAGAACTACATTGATTTACAGCAGCTGAGGAGCTGGTTCTCTGTCATTGTAGCCTCATTGAAGCTAGCGAGGCTGCATGCATTTAATGGAAGGGAGAACTTAGCCATGTTTTTATCAGATTTAAGACAGTATGGATGTTTGCGGTTATAGCATAAACCCATGAAAATCAGGATTTATAATGGCAATTTTGGCACAGCATTAGTTAGAACTAGGGTTGCCAGTTGTCCGGTTTTTGACCAGAACACCCGGTTGAAAAAGGATCTTGGTGGCTCTGGTCAGCACCTCTGACCAGGCCATTAAAAGTCCAGGTGGCGGGGCTGGTAGGCCCTACCCGGCTCCACATGGCTCCCTGGAAGTGGCAACATGTCCCTCGTCTCCTAGGTGGAGGGACCGCCACAAAGTCTCTTTGCACTGTCCCTGCCCCGAGCGCCAGCTCGGCAGCTTCCATTGGCCGGGAACCACAACCAATGGGAGCTGCGGGGGCGGTGCCTGCAGGCAGAGGCAGTGAGCGTGCACCCTGCAGAGCCACCTGGCCACGCCTCCACCTAGGAACTGGAGGGACATGTTGCTGCTTCCAGGGAGCTCCCCCGAAGTAAGCGCCCCACACCCCCTCTGACACCCTAACCCCCTGCCCCAGGCCTGAGCCCCTTCCTGCACCCCAAACCTCTCATCCCTGGTCCCACCCCAGAGGCCGCATCCCCAGCTGGAGCCCGCACCCTCTCCCACACTCCAACTGCCTGCACCAGCTCAGAGCCCCCTCCCGCACCCAAACTTTCTCCCAGAGCCTGCACTCCACACCCCATCCCACACCCCAACCCCAGGGCTGAGCCCCCTCCTGCACCGCAAACCCCTCATCCCTCCAGCCCTGAGCTCCCTCCAACACCCAAACTCCTCCCGGAGCCCACACCCTGCACCCCTCCTGCACCCCAACCCCCTGCCTCAGCCTGGAACCCCCTCCCACACTCTGAACCCCTTGGCTCCAACCCCCAGCCTGGAGCCCCTCCTGCACCCCAAATCCCTCATCCCTGGCCCCACCCCAACCCCCTGCGCCAGCCCAGAGCCCCCTCCTGCACCCTGAACCCCTCATTTCTGGCCCAACCCCAGAGCCCATACACCCAGCCAGAACCCTCACTCCCTCCTGCCCCCCCAAGCCCCAGCCTAGTGAAAATGAGGGTGGGGGAGAGCCAGCAAGAGAGGGAAGGGGGATGGAGTGAGCGGGTGCGGGGCCTCGGAGAAAGGGTGTGGTGGTGGGGTCTCTGTGAAGGGATGGGGCAGGGCAAGGGTATTCGGGTTTTGTTTGATTAGAAAGTTGGCAAACCTAGTTAGAACACCATTTCAGAAGACAAACAAGAATTTGAATATCCAATCTAGATTGAACAAGTTTCCACTACAATAATGACATACGATCATATTGCTTATGAATATTAGGTTAAAATAGTTGGCAATCCTCAGCTGGTGTAAATTGCATTGCTATATGACCCTGTTGCTGAAATAGTGGAGAATATATTATATAACATATCTAGGGAGGACAGATAAAAATATTTGACATTCCATCTCTAGATTGCTGAAAGTGAACATTCCTAAAATATTGATGTAACCTCAATTAAATAATTAATTAACTAGTTCAGCATAAGAAAAATATTATGAGTCAGCAGAGCTTTTCAAGCTTTTGTGCCAGTGTTTTAATCCCAGAGTAATTGAAAGTGATTGCATTTTGATTGTATACTCTGGTTTGTTGTCATTATAAGAACACTTAATTTTTAACATGATACACCATACTTAAACGTTTGGACTACAAATAGAGAGGAAATGGGATCTCTGCTTTTGTTAGCAAGAAGATATCACATTTCATAAAAGAATCAAGAACATGGATGGATGCCTTATTGGATTGTTAATAAAACACAAAGCCATTTAGATCTAATCTGGGCAAAACTAGGGGCCAAAAATTATTATTGTCCATAGTTCAATGCCCTGTAAGATTAATAGACAAATTTCAGAGGGTCAAGTGCACAGTTACAGAGCTATCTGGAGAATAATAATAATAATAGTAATGTGAATGCTGATTTCCATTATGGGCATACAGACTCCTTTAAAATATGATAAAAAGGGACAGATATGATACAGCTTAGAAAATCTTTTGCCACAGAAAAAAGGGCCACCAGCACTAATGGCTAATGCACACAAACTGCTTGGATAAATTAAAAGAAGTGTGCAGAAGAACTGCCATAGCAGGGTTCATTCATGCTAATGTTTCTAATAACAGCATTTCCATTTATATTGCCTCTATATGCTGTGTGCAATAATACACACTCTTAGGGCTTGTCTACATGGGAGGCACAGAAAAATCAATCTGAATTAACTAAGTGTGAATTCAAGGAGGAATGTTTAAACCACATTAAGCCCCTGTGTGGCCTTTCTTATTCAGAATTAAAGTGGCCTTATTCCGGTTTAATCTTAATTCACTTCGAAAGTGAATTAAGTTAAATCAAATGAAGGCCACTTTAATTCTGAATAAGAAAATCCACACAGGATATGTCTACACAGCTGCTAGAGACCCACAGCTGGCCTGTGCCAGTCAATTCAGACCTACAGGGCTTGGGCTACGGGGCTGTTTCATTGCTGTGTCGACTTCTGGGCTCAGGGTGGAGCCTGGGCTCTAGGATCCTCAGAGGTGGGAGGGTCCCAGAGTTCAGGCTACAGCCCAAACCTGGAAATCTACATAGCAATGAAACAGCCCCACAGCCAAAGCTGGCTGGCACAGGCCAGCTGCAGGTGTCTAGTTGCTGTGTAGAAATACCCACAGGGCTTAATGTGGCTTAACCAATCCACTTTAAATTCATGCCTTTAGTTAAATCAGATTAATTTTTCTGAGTTCCCTGTGTAGACAAACCCTTAAAAGATAGAAAAGATGCATATTCTGGATCTTCACATGCAATAGTGACAATCATTCAGCTCAGCTTCCTCAATCCAGGTTACCCTATGCCCATGGAGTCTTGAAGGGTGATCTTTCTATAAGGAAAGAGTGAGAAAGAAAGAGTACTTTATTTGCATTCCGGTTCAGAGACAAGTAAGAAGGATATATAAGAACATATCTTGCTGATCTTATTCATATAAACAGTCATACTGAAGTCAAGCCTGTGTGAGTAAACTGAGTAGGATTTGGCCATTGTGTAATTTAAATGTAAATGGATCTCAGAAACACAAGTGTTTGAGAAAAAGTCCCGTGAAAACAGAACACGTACAAACCAGTGAATGTGAAAGCCTATTTGTAATTTGGATTTATTTCTCTCTCTTTTTCTACTTTCTTTGCATTTTTCAGGCATCTGCTATCCACTTCCCTGACTCATATATACCTTTTTGGCAAGTTTTCTGAATTGTCTACTGAACCAGAGGAGGGTAGGTATGTTGCAGAATTTAAACAAGGAAGATGTTCTGTGCTGTCCCACTTCTTGTATAAATTAAGTGATTGTACAAGATTCTCAGCAACTGAGATCACAATATGGAGATTAGATGTGATACAGTGATAAAATGGAGAAATTTAGCAGCATATACCTAAAGTAGCTCACAGTTGGGTAACTGAATGGATCAGAAGATTGGAAATGATCTTCCACCACTAGACCACTGGTTTAACAGCTTTTAAGGCCAAAAAGGACTATTATGATCATCTAAACTGACTCTTTCATAACAAAGGCCATGGAACCTCTTGCAGTAATTCCTGCACCAAGCCCATAACTTCTGGTTTGAACTACTAGAGCCTATCTTTTGCAAAGACATTCAATCCTGCTTTAAAGATTTCAGTTGATGAAGAACTAACCTTACCATGGGACATGGTGAATCCAATAATAAATTACTCTCAAGCCAACAGGGACAAAAAATATTTTCATCCAATGGTTGCCAATCCATTGGGTTTGCAGGCTGGAGTCCCTAATTCTTCTATAGGCTGAAAGGGGACATAGCCTGCTTCAAAATGGAATAATTTGGAAGAAATTACATGATGGTAACTTTTCACAGTATTCCTTCATGGGACGCTCCTGCAAAAATATCTATGAGAAGGTCTGATTTGACTCTTAAGCCTGGTCTACACTACGATGTTAGTTCGAATTTAGCAGCGTTATACCGAATTAACCTTGTACCCGTCCACACAACGAGGCCATTTATTTCGACTTAAAGGGCTCTTAAAATCGGTTTCTGTACTCCTCTCCGACGAGGGGAGTAGCGCTGAATTCGACATTGCCGGTTCGAATTAGGGTTAGTGTGGACGGAATTCGAAGGTATTGGCCTCCGGGAGGTATCCCACAGTGCACCATTGTGACCGCTCTGGACAGCAATCGAAACTCGGATGCTCTGGGCAGTTGGACAGGAAAAGCCCCGCGAACTTTTGAATTTCATTTCCTGTCTGCCCAGCCTGGTGAGCACAGGTGACCACACAGAGCTGAACAGCACAGGTAGCCATGCAGGCCGAGAACCGCAAACGAGCACCAGCATGGACCACACGCGAGATACTGGATCTGATCGCCATATGGGGAGAGGATTCAGTGCTCGCAGAACTGCGTTCCAAGAGACGGAATGCAAAGATCTTTGACAAGATCTCGAAGGGGATGATGGAGAGAGGCCACAATCGGGACTCCATTCAGTGCCGTATAAAGGTGAAGGAGCTCCGACAGGCCTATCAGAAGACGAAGGAGGCCAACGGACGGTCCGGGGCAGAGCCGCAGACATGCCGCTTTTACGATGAGCTGCATGCAATTCTCGGAGGGGCCGCCACCACTACCCCACCCCTGAGCGTGGACTCCGAGGAGGGGTTAATGTCTTCGTTGCATGACGAATCTGCGGACGGGGAAGAGGAGGAGGAGGAGGACGACGAACTTGTGGAGAGCACACAGCGCTCCATTCTCCCCGACAGCCAGGAGCTCTTTCTGACCCTGACAGAGGTGCCCTCCGAACCCTCCCAAGGCGGCATCGCAGACCCCCTGGAAGGGACCTCTGGTGAGTGAACCTTTTCAAATATCTCAAACATGGTTTAAAACAAGTATTTGTTTAATGATTAATTTGCCCTGGGGACTTGGGATGCATTCGCGGCCAGTACAGCTACTGGAAAAGTCTGTTAACGTGTCTGGGGATGGAGTTGAAATCCTCCAGGGACATCTCCATGAAACTCTCCTGGAGGTACTCCAAAAGCTTTTCCAGAAGGTTTCTGGGCAGGGCAGCCTTATTCCGTCCTCCATGGTAGGACACTTGACCGCGCCATGCTAGCAGCAAGTAATCCGGTATCATTGCTTGACAAAGCTTGGCAGCGTATGGTCCCGGTGTTTGCTGGCATTCAAGCAACATCCGCTCTTTATCTTGCTGTGTTATCCTCAGGAGAGTGATATCGTTCAGGGTAACCTGTTTGAGATATGGGAATGTAATTAGGGGGACAGAGGTGGCCCCGTTCCTACTGGGCTGTTTGCCTGTAGCTGAAAAGAAATCTTTCCCTGCAGTTAGCCAAGCGGGCGGGGGGGAGGGGGTGGATAATGTCGCTGAGTTTTTCGCGTTTGGCTAGCAGGGGTCTTCCCTGATACCAGCCACGTGGTGGGGGGAGGGGTAACGCGATCATCCCACAGAAGTGGATGGGGGGGCTAGTTTGCGATCTGCATGGATCTTCCATGGTACCAGCCACGTGGTGGGGGGAGGGGGTCATCCCACAGAATTGAATGGGTGGGTGGGGGCAAGTTATTATGTTATCTGATGCTGCACGGTAACAGGAAAACCGCAGCACGTAAAGGGCTTTGCTTGCTATGGGAAAGGAGGGCTCTGATTTAATGCAGAAGCAGCAGGACAGTGGCTTACCATGGCTGCATACAAGCCGAATTCTGTTGCCCGGCCCTGCGTCTGCTGTGATCTCTAACACCAAAGCCGCGGGCACTCAATATAAGATGCAAAAAGCGACCTTGTACATTGCTATGTAATGTGAAAAGTGTTCACCGTGAAAGAGTATAAGCATTGTTCTATAAAATGTATCTTTTTACATACTTCTCTCCTTTTTTTCCCTCCTACTGCAGCTGCAAATTCTTCCATCCTCCCGCCCCCAGCACGAAGGCTCTCCCAGATAAGGAGGCGAAAGAGGCGCACCCGAGACGATATGTTCTCGGAAATAATGCAGTCGACCCGGGATGAGAGAGCTAATTTTAACGATTGGAAGGAGACTGTATTGAAATTCCGTCAAGAGGCCAGTGACCGTGAGGAGAAGAGGGACCAGCGGGAGGACATGAGGGACCAACGGGAGGAGAAAAGGGATGAACGTGAGGAGAGAAGGGACGAACGCGAGGAGAGGAGGGACGCCCGAGAGGAGAAGTGGCGGGATGCAACGCTGGGGCTGCTGCGTGATCAGACAGACATGCTCCGGCGTCTGGTGGAGCTCCAGGAACGGCAGCTGCCGGATTACCGGGTGCCGCTGCAGCCCCTCTATAACCGCCCTCCCCCCTCCCCAAGTCCCGTAGCCTCCTCACCCCGACGTGTAAGAACGCGGGGGGGGAAGCTCCGTGCAACCTGCCAGTCCACCCCATTAGAGAGCCCGAGCAAAAGGCTCTCATTATTTTGAATGTTGTTCCTGCCCTGTTCCTTCACTCCTACCCTCCTCCCAAACCCCACCCGGACTACCTGGTTATTTCTCTCCCTATGTTCATTACCCCCCGTTAATAAAAAGTTCTTGATTTGTAATTTGAAAACGACACTGACTTTATTTTTTTTTAAATAAAACTGGGATCGAAGGGGGAAGGGGGAAGGGTGGGTTGCTTACAGGGAATGAGTGAATCAAGTGGGCGGGTTTTCAACAGGGACAAACAAACATAACTTTCACACAGGAGCCTGGGCAGCACTGAAACTTGTTTTCAGAGCTTCTCTGATGCGCACCGCTTCCTGGTGTGCTCTTCTAATCGCCCTGGTGTCTGGCTGCGCGTAATCAGCGGCCAGGCGGTTTGCCTCAGCCTCCCACCCCGCCATAAAGGTCTCCCCCTTGCTCTCACAGAGATTGTGGAGCACACAGCAAGCTGCAATAGCAATGGGGATGTTGGTTTGGCTGAGGTCCGAGCGAGTCAGTAACGAGCGCCAGCGACCTTTTAAACGTCCAAAGGCACACTCTACCACCATCCTGCACTTGCTCAGCCTGTAGTTGAACCGCTCCTGAGTACTGTCCAGGCTGCCTGTGTATGGCTTCATGAGCCACGGCATTAAGGGGTAGGCTGGGTCCCCAAGGATAACGATGGGCATCTCAACATCCCCAATGGTAATTTTCCGGTCTGGAAAGTAAATCCCTTGTTGCAGCCGTTTAAACAGACTAGTGTTCCTGAAGACGCGGGCGTCATGAACCCTTCCCGGCCATCCCACGTTGATGTTGGTGAAACGTCCCTTGTGATCCACCATTGCTTGCAGCACCATAGAAAAGTACCCCTTGCGGTTTATGTACTGGCTGCCCTGGTGCTCCGGTGCCAAGATCGGGATATGGGTTCCATCTATCGCCCCACCACAGTTAGGGAATCCCATTGCAGCAAAGCCATCCACAATGAGCTGCACATCTCCCAGCGTCACTACCTTTTTTAGCAGCAGCTCAACGATTGCTTTGGCTACTTGCATGACAGCAGCCCCCACGGTAGATTTTCCCACTCCGAACTGATTACCGACTGACCGGTAGCTGTCCGGTGTTGCAAGCTTCCACAGGGCTATCGCCACTCGCTTCTCAACTGTGAGGGCTGCTCTCATCTTGGTGTTCTGGCGCGTCAGGGCAGGGGAAAGCAAGTCACAAAGTTCCAGGAAAGTGCCCTTACGCATGCGAAAGTTTCGCAGCCACTGGGAATCGTCCCACACCTGCAGCACTATGCGGTCCCACCAGTCAGTGCTTGTTTCCCGGGCCCAGAATCGGCGTTCCACAGCAAGAAGCTGCCCCATTGCCAACATGATCTCCAAAGCGCCGGGGCCCGTGGCGCGAGACAATTCTGTGTCCATGTCCATGTCCGCATCACTCTCGTCGCCGCGCTGCCGTAGCCGCCTCCTCCTCGCCTGGCTTTTCTGGTCCTGGTTGAGCATAAACTGCACTATAATGCGCGTGGTGTTTACAATGTTCATGACTGCAAACTTGAGCTGAGCGGGATCCATCCTTGCCGAGGTACGGCGTCCGCTCAGTTCAACAAGGAAAAAAGGCGCGAAATGGTTGTCTTCCGTTGTTTTCACGTAGGGAGGGGGAGGATGTTCCCAGAACCGCCCGCGACAATGTTTTTTGTCCCATCAGGCATTGGGATATCGACCCAGAATTCCAATGGGCGGGGGGGACTGCGGGAACTCTGGGATAGCTACCCACAGTGCAACGCTCTGGAATTCGACGCTAGTCTTTCTGCATGGACGCGCACCGCCGAATTAATCCGCTTACTGTGGCCGCGTACCATCGAATTAAAAAAATCGGTTTCATAAAATCGAATTCCGTAAATTCGGACTAATCCCGTAGTGTAGACGTACCCTTAGTTCTTCACAATTCATAAGAATGATTAAGTCCAAGGGATGGGCTTTCTGACTAGTTGATAATGTATGATCTTTCATATTGATATTTAAAATTCACTTCATGTTCTCTACAGCAGGAGGAGCTGATGCAGAACATGTGACAAAACAAAATTAAAAGTTGTATTATCAATGGTAGCTAATTGAGTCACCAGTTTAAACAGGTTAACTAACACGTTAACTAAGGGCTTCATCCAATTTCAGGTGAAGCCAATGAAGAGACTAGTGACTAGACTTTGGCCTTGGATACAGTTATTTTTGTGCACTCTCTTGCAATCCTTGGCTACAGAACAACCATTTGTGGACTACTGCAGCTGGGCATATTTCAGAGCTGTCATGAAGCTGCTCTAAATTATGCCAGGGGCTGGCCTCAAGATTGGGGAAGCACTAAATGGTTTAAAGTCCCCCACCACCATCACCACACACACACACACACCTTTCTTCAGCTGAACAAGCAGAGCTCTACATTAGAACCTATGCAGATATACAATAGCAACTTGCACTGAATTTGTAATGTGCTTCCAACACAATGTAGGCAAGAAAGTCCTTTTGTTTTTCTAGGAACTTCACAAGTCACTGGAAATCCAAAACGTCCATCTTCAGCTGATGCTTTGGCTTCTCCTCTTCCCCATTCCCCCCCACCCTCCCCCAAGGAGCTAGTTAGAGTTGTTTGGCCATTATGGAATGGCTAGACTGTACCCTATGTCTAACATACTTTCAGTATAAGAATTATCATGACGTTAGTCACCAACATCCATTATGTATAGCAAACATATCTACTGGTGGGGCCAAATCCTGAGCAGCAGCTTGTAGGCTGTGTGCTGCTCTGCTTCATCGGGGTGACGTGGAAGGAAGCCTTCCCATCCCAACGAATGGTTATATAGCAGACCTGTACCTGCAGTGCAATAGCCTCTGTGGCTCCAGTTTCCCTACTCTAATGTGGTGGGGAAGGGTAGGCAGGGGGAGAAAGAGGACAGAAGGATCTATATAGTGGCAGATTCTCCATTCCTGCCCAACCCATAACCTGAACTGGCTGTGTGCCTCCACCAACCTCTGCATACTGAGCTCCATGACTGGGCCTTCCCTGCTCTGCCCCTCCTCTGCCACCCCTTTCTACACAGAAGAATCTCACAAGTTTTACTCTCAAGGGAGCCTCACCAGGGGCCTGGCCTGGGGCAGGATTTGCACCTTGCTGCACAACCTTGGCCCAGTCTTGCCAATTGCCTATTGAAATCAATGGCCTATAGAAGAAAATAAGTTGCCAAAACATCAGTTGAAACTCACTGATGTCAATGGGAGTTGGACCAGGCGCACTCCAGGTTACTGCTAAAAATTCCCATAACAGGTTGATCAGACTGTGGTCTTGTTAGAACCTGCAATACACGTGCTCACACTGGTTGAAAATAGGAAATTTGAGGGAGAAAAATCAAAGTTTCCTGTAAAATTTTTTGTTTTTAGATGAAAAAACAATAGCCAAATTTTGTCAGTTTTTATTTATTTTCTGAAAAAAATGGATACTTTAAAACGAAACAAAAATTTCCCAGGTTTAATTTAGGAAAAAAAGGAAAATTTTAATCAAAAAAGTTTCAACAGAAAATTTTTGATCAGGTCTACACACAGTGCTCCTTATTCCCTGAGGATGCCTGGTTTGAGCTGGGCAGCTGAGAGCAATCAGACTCGATCCTACTGTGTCATGACAGACTGAACACAGGCCTGCATATCAGCTGTGGTAGGAACATGATGCTTTTCAGTTTACCATGCACATAATTCTATGCATAAACACACCACTTAATTCTACTGGGTACTAGCCTTTTATGAAAAGACACATGCTAATAAGTATCAGCTGCAGCAATGAATCTGATGAAAGGTTTGCTGGAAAACACATCAAATAGCAACATCAATCCATAGATTAGCTTTTCAGTGTTATCATACTACAGTCTGTGCAGATGGTGATTTGCTTAGTGCTTGCTTTCTGGGGCCCCTGTTTCAAGCAGTATGTCTTATCTCATTTCCATCATTCAAGTTCCAGAAATTACTGTTTGTATTTCACAACATTTTCATACTCCAGGATGCTACAAAGGATGTAGAGCGTGATGGAGTTTGAGGAGAAAATGCTGATGACACTTGGGACACAGAACTGCTGACAGGTTGCCTGGTCTCTCTCTCTCTTTTCATATCTTTTTTCTTAGTAGGGAATATTTCTTTTCTAAATGGTCTTTCAGCACCTGTGTCCCCAAGCATCACTCACCGCCTCCTGGACTGCTTCTGACGCTTGTGAGGCAAATCATGTCAATTGCCCAGCAGGTTATGTGTTTCTGAATCAATATGGTTTAGTCAAACACAAGTTATTGGGCTCAATACAAGGGTAACTGGGTGAAATTCTGTGTTACACAGGAATCAGACTAGATGGTCTAATGGTCCCTTCTGGTCTTAAATTCTATAAATCTATTAATTTAAGTACAATCCCAGGCTAATTTATTTCTTGTTGAATCTAGAGGATCCCAAGGGTTTGGAGGGAGAATGAATTGTCTAAAAATTGCTGCTAGCTTGACTCAGTTTCTGGAGAGAGAGTGAGTGTGTGTGTGCCCAAAACACCAGAGGAGTAATGGGAACATGATGATAATGATGACTTTAAAATATCATAGAATCATAGAATCATAGAACTTAAGATCAGAAGGGACCATTATGATCATCTAGTCTGACCTCCTGCATGATGCAGGCCACAAGAGTTGACCCACCCACTCCTGAAATAACTCTCACCCTTGACTCAGCTGTTGAAGTCCCCAAATCTTGATTTAACGACTTCAAGCAGCAGATAATCCTCTAGCAAGCGACCCCTGCCCCATGCTGCGGAGGAAGGCGAAAAACCTCCAGGGCCTCTGCCAATCTACCCTGGAGGAAAATTCCTTCCCGACCCCAAATATGGCGATCAGCTGAACCCCGAGCATGCGGGCAAGACTCTCCAGCCAGACACTCAGGAAAAAGTTCTCTGTAGTAACTTTTAATATCCCATCATTGACCATTGGTACTAATTACCAGTGATGGCACGTTATTGACCTATTGACTAAGATCACGTTATCCCATCAAACCATCCCCTCCATAAACTTATCAAGCTTAATCTTAAAGCCAGAGAGGTCTTTCGCCCCCACTGTTTCCCTCGGAAGGCTGTTCCAGAACTTCACTCCTCTGATGGTTAGAAACCTTCGTCTAATTTCAAGCCTAAACTTCCCGACGGCCAATTTATATCCATTTGTTCTCGTGTCCACATTAGTACTGAGCTGAAATAATTCCTCTCCCTCCCTGGTATTTATCCCTCTGATATATTTAAAGAGAGCAATCATATCTCCCCTCAGCCTTCTTTTGGTTAAGGTAAACAAACCGAGCTCCTCAAGTCTCCTTTCATACGACAGGCTTTCCATTCCTCGGATCATCCTAGTGGCCCTTCTTTGTACCCGTTCCAGTTTGAATTCATCCTTCTTAAACATGGGAGACCAGAACTGCACACAGTACTCCAAATGAGGTCTCACCAATGCCTTGTATAACGGGACTAGCACCTCCTTATCTCTACTAGAAATACCTCGCCTAATGCATCCCAAGACCGCATTAGCTTTTTTTACGGCCACGTCACATTGCCGACTCATAGTCATCCTGCGATCAACCAGGACTCCGAGGTCCTTCTCCTCTTCCGTTACTTCCAACTGATGCGTCCCCAGCTTATAACTAAAATTCTTGTTAGTCATCCCTAAATGCATAACCTTACACTTCTCACTATTAAATTTCATCCTATTACTATTACTCCAGTTTACAAGGTCATCCAAATCTCCCTGCAGGATATCCCGATCCTTTTCCGAATTGGCAATACCTCCCAACTTTGTGTCATCCGCAAACTTTATCAGCCCTCTCCTACTTTTGGTTCTGAGGTCAGTAATAAATAGATTAAATAAAATTGGACCCAAAACCGAACCTTGAGGAACTCCACTGGTAACCTCCCTCCAACCTGACAGTTCACCTTTCAGTACGACCCGCTGCAGTCTCCCCTATTGTTTTGGGAAGGGCTATAAAATGAATAGGGATTTTAAGTCTGTTTAAATGACAAGGCTACAAAGTAAAAAAAAACAAAAAAACAACAACACATTTTCACACTTTATTTGTAAGTGAGAGGAAAATGTTTACTTTTAGTTTTTTCAAAAATATTTCAAGATTAATTAGCCCTCAATTTTCAAATGCCTGATTGCATCTGCAAAGTTTACATCTATATTTTTTGCACTTGCAAATGACTAGTAGGTACAGATATTAGCACAGGCTAACTAGCTGACTCACAAGAGGAGAGATCGGTAAGTGCTAATACTTGCTAGTCATTTGCAGGTACTGTACATAAAATTGCCCATGCAATTTTTGAAGGTACAAATTGTCCTCACAAAAGCTGAGGGCGGAACAGACTGAACTTTAGCCCTGAACTCTAAAACCAAAATGTGCCTGAGGGTTTTAAGACTCTTTTCTGTCTTTTCGTTTGTCACAGTCTTCTCTTTTTTCTTCTACTCAGGTCCATGTGTAGATGTGCCTGATTATCGCTTTGTAATTGCATACAAAAATATAAATAAAGCACCATGCACTGAATGCAAATGTATTTGTATTGGATCTGGTCCATCACACAATTAATAGCACTCATATCTATATATTCCAGTTCTCCTTTTTGGTATATAAGGGTTTAATTTCTCTCCTTGGCCATGATCCAAAGTCCATTGAAGTCAATGGAAAAACTCCCATTGATGTCAGTGGAGTTTCGATTACACCCTATGTTGCCATGACATGAAGCCCTCCTTTGGATAGCAACTCCAGCACAAAAGGCTGTGGGGCCTTCCTCCTTCCTGAATTTACTGGCATAAAACCTACTGTCTTCTAAAATGACTTTTGTTGTGTTTTCTGTCTTCTGTGGTGCTCTAGCTAATATCTAACCTAGCTTGTAAACAGAAAACAAGCCTTTATTCTGCTGTAAGGGGCCATGCACAACTATATTGGTATATACACATTAAATAGTAGAGATTTGTCTGAGTTGCAAGAATCAGAGCTTGACCTGGATAGATCTGAAGGTGCTCATGGCTATTCAGATCTATCTACAAGGAAAACAAAAGCGTGAAGGCTGCAAACCAATAATTTTGTAGAAGTCTGTAATTTATATCCCCTATAAAAGAGCCAAACAAAGTCAGTAATGGTAACTAATTGATTAGACCTGATTAGCTCATTTTCAAAATAATTCTCAAGTATTTGACCTTACTAGTGTGAAATTAGCTTTTATCTTTCTAAGAGGTATGATTTTTGTATTTAACTCTGCTCCTAACACTTACGTATTCAGCTCTTTAAGACACATGACAAGGTGATCAAGTAAAAAAAAAAGTGTTTATAATTCTAATAAGCAGAGTGCATGAGTTAAATATGACGGCTGAACATTTTTTTTTTTTAAATAGGAGAGAGTATTACTTACTGTAGCCTCGGATTATAAGATACTGCTGTGCGCAAACTATGATGGGAAGTTAAAGGAACAGCTGAACCAGAATTAGTAGAAGATCCTGTTCCCACTGTAGTCAATGGCAAAACATTCAATGACTTCATTGGGAGCAGGTTTGTGTCCACTGTAAATAAACCCCATCATATCGGCATGTTTTTTCCCACCTCAATAGAGTGTTCTGTCAATTATTATCTCAGCTTGACTGATCTTAGAGTTTGCAGTGCCCTCTACTAAACTTGGTTACATTGCTTCATGTGGGGTCAGAGAGCTGGAAGAATAGTTGAGAAGGTATTTTCATTCATGAAATAGAAGTTTTAGGATCCCTTCTCTTTCAAAGTAAAGACACCAATAAAAAAATGGTGTACATATAGGAAGTCAGAAGTGTGATGAAAAATCTTAGGCCAAAGGGCAGAAATTGTTTAAAATTTAAAAGGGAAAGAAGTGAATAATGTTGTGTGTTTTGCTAGACACAAGAGTTGCCCATGCCCTGTATGTGTACTTCACAGCATGGTGCCCTTTTGCTTTGTTTAAATAGTGGTACGTCTGTGGGCATCAATGTAAGGGGTTGTGGGTTTTTTGGGGGGAAGGGGGGATTGTTTCTTTTAAAGAAAGAACAGAATCTAAGTTTTGGGTCCAACATGCTTGAGAGTCCCAAATGTAGGTTGAAAAAGAGAAATTGTCATACCATGTGAGGGGAATGCTAAGTGCAGGAGACAAGGGGAGTGTATTTAATGTGAGTTTCCTGTTGTGCTGGCATTCTTTAGTTGCTGGGAAACAAAGAAAGAATACAGGAAATGGAAGGTTTCTAACTGTAGTTTGAATAAAAATATATTTTAATGACAGACATTACCAAAATTAGATCCTCAGCAGGCATTAAAACATTTACAATGTATAATATACAAACTAAGCCTGCTCATTTAACAGAGAGCACAAATATGTCTACACCTCTTTGAATCATGTGAAGAATTACCATTGCCTGCCTGTTCTAGCATGAAGAAATATTTCAGAAACGATAGTAGGACTCTGTTGGTTTGGCTCCTGAGGAAGCACTGTATATCATCCGCAACAGATTGCCTACTGTGAGCATGTTGTACAGCAGGTAATGAAATGACAGCGCATGGTAATAACTTGACAACTAGATACAGCAATTGTGCATCAGATTTTCCAGAAGGCAATCTTCTGGAAGTCAGGTCACAACAAGTGAGTGTCAGATCACAGGAAAGAGGTAGGATAATATTATGAATGAAGATAATTGTAACCTTGTCTTGCTCTGTTTTGGGACATGGGGGAAAAAGCCTGCCAGAACAGATGGCTTGATATAGACAAATATTTTGTGAGTATGCAATTAGATATGACAGTCTCTACTGTTTTTGCACAAGGCTTTTGAGAGCAGAAGCAAAGTCAGAGATTTAAGATTATAAACAAGGGTTTATCAGTTTAGAACTGGAGAAAGGCTTGATTTTATTCAAATAACTACATGTACCTCTCACAAGTGGTGTTAGAAAATGTGATTTAGCTCCATAAAAGGACACTTATCTTGTTGAAATAGTCAGATCACAATTAAGTAGAAATAGCCTCTACAGGCTTATTTTAATTTAATACTGACAAATCTGAAAAAACCAAGCAAATGCTCAGATTGAGGACTGATCACCTAAATAAATTAGGTACTTTTGTGTGACATTTCACACCTTGTCAGACGGCTTATTACATATCACAACTAGAGCTGGGCAAAATGTTTGCCCCAAAACTCTTTTGGTAAAAAAAAAAAAAAAAAAGGGTAAGACACAAAGGAAGATGTTCCTGCACTGTGGAGTTTACAACCTAAAAAGGCTGTCGAGGCAATTCAGACAGAAAATGCACTGAGACAACCAGAGCATGGTTCTGATTTAAAGCACATCCTTATTTATTTTTATATTTAGCAGATGTGTTAGAGCAGGGGTCAGCAACCTTTCAGAAGTGATGTGCCGAGTCTTCATTTATTCACTCTGATTTAAGGTGTCGTGCGCCAGTCATACATTTTAACATTTTTAAAAAGTCTCTTTCTATAAGTCTATAATATATAACTAAACTATTGTTGTATGTAAAGTAAATAAGGTTTTTAAAATGTTTGACACTTCATTTAAAATTAAATTAAAATGCAGAGCCCCCCGGACCGGTGGCCAGGACCCGGGCAGTGTGAGTGCCACTGAAAATCAGCTCGCGTGCCGCCTTCGGCACGCGTGCCATAGGTTGCCTACCCCTGTGTTAGAGCCATATTCGCTGATATTGGTTAGCACTGTGGAGATGGAAAAAATGAGAGGGGATGTTCCCATTGAATTTAAGCAGAGAGTTTTTGGAAGAGAGAGAGGGCCTAGGCAACCTAACTAACTGTTGCCTTCCACTTTCATTCTGCCATTGTGTACGTGTGTGTGTGTGTGTACGCACTGTACCTCAGGCAGAGTTGTTCTAGTGTGCTGCCTGTCCCCACTGGGTATGGGCTAAAGATCAGGCTTAGCTTTTATGTAGCCAACATGAGTGCTCAGCACTCCTGAAAATTGGACCAGACAAGACCTCGTTAAGTCTTAAATTCTCCTCTGAAAACTCCCCACATTGTAAACCACATAAAACCCAGTTTATCTACCGCCAAAAGATGAAGGGCTGAGGTGATAGTGATCTGTCTAAGCTTTATATCCTGAAGCTGTACATCTGAAACAAGCATCAGAAGTGTAATTACTGTATAGAAGGCCTTTGGAAAATACAGTCACAAAACACAGCTGAAGCAATACAGAATTTTAGCAAAACAGAATACATTTCTCAAACAGCTATTAAAATGTGATGTTTTATATTTATTCTTTAACAGGTTTAACTGAAGTTATAATAATGGACAATAAATATTTTATTAGAAAACCAGATATTAATGGACTAAATGACTCAAAACATTGGTAATGTTTTAGAGAACCTCTTGCCTCTAGGTTGCCTTTTCAAATTGGACCCACATCAGTTTTAGTGACGGAAAGCTATTAGCTGTTGGGCTATTCAGTGATTTATGGTACAGATAGCTGGTAGCAACCCCTATGTTACTACATATCCAAGGATTTTATACTGCGCTCCATCACTACAGTGTCTGAGCACCTTCCACATAAAATCAATAGCAACTGCAAAGTCCCTAGCAGACTTCATGGTATATCAGGCAAGTCTCCCTTTTCAGGGTTAAAATTCTACTGGGGATAGGCTTCTACTAGGGCTTTTAAAATTTTTCTTGTTTACTTTTGTTTTGTGGTGGGGAAGGGGTGCTTCTGGGTTTTTGTTTCTTTTTTTATTTTTTCTTGGATGGTTGGTTGTGGTTTTTTGGTAGAAGGGAGTGTCAATGTTGTAAGTGAGACAAGGCCTTTTTGAAGAGGATGGTTTTGGAGTATTTCCTAAGGATGGAAAGACTCTGGATTCATCTGATTGCCTCTGAAAGACTGTTTCCTATCCAGCTACCTTGGACAGAGGACACTTTGTCCCCAGCTCTTGCATGCTTTGTCCTGGGCTTTGTGATCTGCATTGTCCCAGAGGAGTGCAGCTGTCATGTTCATTCATAGATCAAAATTTGGTCTTTGCTACAGCTGGAGCTTGATCCATCTGAAAATTAGGATCAAGGCCTTATACTAGCATCAGAAGCTGTCTGGGACCTAATGAAGGGATTTGGGCCTGATGTGCTCACGGCAGCCTAAGCTATGGGGAAGGCAGGCAGTGGCATTCTGTACGTCACTTTCATTGTACATTGTCCTCACTTTCAGCTTCATATAGATCATGGATGTCACTTAAATAGCAACCCTATTAACTTCTGGTTAATGGCAACATTTTGCTTGGAACCAATCCCATCCACTGACTTAACGTTCATGGGGTTCAGATATTGGCACCAGCATACCACTTATTGATAACTTTTTTTGGAAGAAAGGCCGGAGCTGGAGGCAGGTTTTCAGGGCTGCTTCCAGGGAAGGAAGCAAGGGGAGGTGTCTTCCCTGACTGCAGCCCCACAAAGCTGCCTATGGCCAGTGCCCGGGGATTGTATAGGAGGTAAAGAGTTGCCCAACAGGGGAACCCCTGCCAGAGTCCCGGTGCTGTGGGCTGGAAGAGTAGGCTGTGGGAAGGGCAGCAGCAGGGAGGAGGGCTGCAGCCCAGATACCAGGTGCTGGGGGCCCACAGAGCTGCATGGTCCCTCTGCCTGCTGCTGCCCTAACCATCTCCCCTACCCATGCAAAGCCCTAGCTTCCAGGCTGCAGCCACCATCCCTGCTGCTACCCTGCCTGCAGGCAGGTTTGCGGGGCTGCAGACAGGGAAGGCATGTCCCAGCACTTCCTTCCTTGGCTCCAGCCCCACAAACCTGCTTTCTGCTTATTGGCAACTGCTAGATAATGGCAACTTGTTGCTAATTAGCAGCATCTACTGTACTGAGTTTACAGTAGTCCAGCTTGGAGGTGACAAATGCTTGGATCACTGTGACCAGGTCCTTATCTAGAAGGAAGGGACATCTCCCACTCTAGAAGGCATTTTTAGATACTGACATTGCCTGGCCATTCAAGCCTAGTGAAGAGGCACATGGGACCTGAGGCTTTGCACCATTTTGATGAATGGGGGCTGTAGGCCTTCAATTGGCTAGTTCTGCCAATTGTTTCTCCTTTGTGGTGTTTCCTGCATTCAGCTTAAGTCAGCTGCTCTTCATCTAAGAGCTGATGTCTTACATGTTTTCTGACCTCTTTGTACTGGCAATGGCTGCTTTAGTTGAGAATGAGGGTATGTCTACATTGCAATTACAGGGTGTGAATGCAACTTGTGTGTAGACATACTTGAGCTCACTTTAATTTAGCTAGCTTAATCAAACCAGTGAAGCTGCGGCAGCACAAACTTCAGCATGGGCTAGCCATGCGAGTTATTACCCAAGGTCCCAGGTGGGTTTGTTCTGCCTACACTGAAGACCATGCTGCCATGGCTTCACTGCTCTGCTATCCAAGCTAGCTAACTTAGAGAAGGGAGAAGAAGAATGGATAGTGTGGATCCCTGTGGGAAACATTTGAAGGACTTTGAAGCCTACCAGATTCCCTCTGTGGAAGGCTGATGACTTCTGGTAAGCCTAACAAGTGTGTAGACCTTAATTGTTTTCTGATATGTTTTCTCTGTAATGCTTTTGTTCTAAAAATAAATGTATTGTGCCTTGTGACAGCTGGCTGATCACTGGTAGTCATAGCCCTTTGAAAGAGAACAAAACTGCAGGGTCTGGACTAAGGTCAGACCTGCTAGGTTAAACTTAGTGAAGTGCAGGGAGGCTGCAAGCCCAAATACCCAGTCTGGAGGAAGCAGGATATGCCCCAAGCGAGGAGACGGCTAAGACGCCTGAGACCTGAGTAAATGCCCTTAAGGAGGCCAAGAAAGGGATTAGAGATGCAGATAAGCCTGGAACTATGCCAGTGGTCCTTTCAGTTCAGCAGGTGGGAACCATGAGGAAAGCTCAATTTGCTAATGTATGAGGGGGGGGTGTGTGTGTGTGTGTGTGTAGAGGACTTTGGTCTGTATGGCTCTAATTGAGCAAAACATTGAAGCACATGTTTAACTTTAAGCTTATGAGTATACTCTTGACTTCAGTGGGACTACTCACATGCTTGAGCTTGCACATGTCCTTAAGTACTTTGTTAGATCAGAGCCATAGACTGTCAATCTACTGTCCTTCACAAGCCATTAGATTCGATTTCAAAACATGTTTTAAAAAGAAAAATTTACATCTAACTGTGCCATGACGGAAATAAAAGAAAGAATCACTGGGATTAATGCCAGCAGTTGGAAATAGATTATTTTTTCCAAAATCAGAATTGCCATTGGGCTTCAGAAAGTTCAGATTTCAGACAGCTTGGCTTGCAGGAAGAAACAGATATTAGTTAAGATTTCTTTAAATAAGAGACTTGAGGAAGAATCCTTAAAGTAGTTTATAGTGGGCTGCACAAGGAAATTTTTTCAATGGGGAGGGAGGGGGAGAGGAAAAGAAAAAAAAAGTCTGACACTTCTTGTGACAAGCTGCTGTTCTGAAAGAGCATTTATTGCTCTTAGACACCACCACACATCTGTGAAACAATGGCTTGAAGAAAAGCCCCTCTGATCTTGAACCACTTTTAGGGAGGAAACTGTTTGCTAAGTTCCAGCAACAGGAAAATGATAAGCAGATTGTAGCTAGGGGACGTTATCAGTTCACACTATCAGCTCCCAACGACTATATAGAAAATATATTCATCTCAGAGGGGGGCTCACTCTTCATCCCTAAGGGAAGTTACTGCAGCCAACAGTTTGCTCTGAGCTGGCTTCTCCAATTAGCTGCCTACCTAGAGGCAAGAAACTACATTAGCAGTTCTGAGGAGGAGCCATCTTAGCTGCAGGCAGCCACCTAGTGGCTGGGAAGAAGCTAGATGAGATCTTAGTGCTCTTGGTGGAAGCCCAGGTGGCTCTGTCAAAGCTACACATTGCCCACCAAACAGTATTGTGGAAACCCTCTATAGGCCAAAAGCCTAGTCTCAGGAAAAGTTTGCAGTGTCAAACCTTTAACCCTAGTGCTGGGGTAACCATTGAGGGGAAGCTCTGCAACTAAAAGTCAGTGTCATAGAGTTTAAGGCAAGAAGGGACCTACAAAGTATCTAGTCTGGCCTCCTGTATATCACGGGCCACCAACACCTGCGCACTTAACCCAACAACCAAAATTAGACCAAAATATTACTGTCCACGGGATAGAAGATGATTATGTGCCACAAGAAAAGAATAGGCAGGACCAAGATGAACCAATGCCCGAGGTCCCTGCAGTGGCAAGGAAATATACCCAGATAATTCTGGCAAGTGACCCGCACCCATGTTGCAAAGGAAGACAACTAAACTCCCAAGGTTACTGCCAGTCTGACCCGGGAAAAAATTCTTTCCCAGCCCGACATATGGTGATCATAGAATATCATGGTTGGAAGGGAATTTAGGAGGTCATCTAGTCCAACCCCCTGCTCAAAGCAGGGCCATCCCCAACTAAATCATCCCAGCCAGGGCTTTGTCAAGCCTGACCTTAAAAACCTCTAAGGAAGGAGATTCCACCACCTCCCTTGGTAACCCATTCCAGTGCTTCACCACCCTCCTAGGGAAAAAGTTTTTCCTAATATCCAATCTAAACCTCCCCCACTGCAACTTGAGACCATTACTCCTTGTTCTGTCATCTGCCACCACTGAGAACAGTCTAGATCCATTTAGACTACGTGCATGTGAGCAACAACCAGCCAACCAAGCACCTGAGAGAGAGAGGATGCTCGGTGCCAACTCAGAGCCCTAGCCCACCCCCATTCAATGTCCCACCTCCAGCCACGGTCGTCTGAGTCTTCGGAATACTTGGGGAGGGGAGGAAGGAATCCTCTGCAACTCTGAAGCATGAGTTTTAGGCACATAAGACATTAACTGGAATTGAGCCCCAAGGCTGCTGAGTCCTGCCCCCTTCCCTCACAAGAAACCCATCATACAAGTGCACTCATACATTTGTTCAAGTCCAGCTATCATAAAACTAATTAAGTTATTTGTTCCCACAACTTCTACTGGGTGACTGTTCCAGGACCTCACCCCACTGATGGTTAGAAACCTTTAAATTCTCTGCTTGAATTTGTTCATGGCCAGTTTACACCCATTTGTTCTTGGGCCAACATTGTCCTTTAGTTTAAACAGCTCTTCACTCTCCCTGGTATTTACTCACCTAATATATTTATAGAGAACAATTATATCTCCTCTCAGCCTTTGTTTTCCTAGATTAAACAAGCCAAGCCAAGCCTGACACCTTTTAAAAGTGAATGATGAGATTAGCACCAGCAATTAGAGGGTTTTTAAAAAAAAAAAAAAAAAAAACCTAGTTAGGCCCTGATTGCAGGATTCTGGAAATGTAAGGTCTGCCTACTTATGTAAGAAATTATAGACTAATTGGTACTGATTGATTCAGTAGTAAAGGAGAGATATGTTGGTTTATGATTTGAAATGTTAAAGTAAACAGAATATCTAAAACAGATATTTACAGAGGTCCATATTTAAATACAGGTCTGTCGCATCTTAGGCGCATTTAACATGTGCGATTTCAGCTTTACGCGGTCGGCAAAAACAAGGAAAAAAAAACAAAACAAAAAAAGAGAAAAATAACAATTTAAATACTGTTTCTGTAGTGCGGGCTATTCTGCCCGCCATTACACTCAATGTAATTTTGACTATACACGGTTTTCGCTTTAGGCGCTGACCACGGAACGTAACCCCAGCGTAAGACGAGACAGACCTGTATCGTCAATTAGTTCCTTGGTAGGCTCCAGATACAGGAAGAAGGAAGAAAAGTTAAGTGAATGAAGATTAAAGAGAAAGAACAGAAAATAAATAAAAATAATTATAATAGATCACAGCATTTGTCATTTCTTTCACTAGAATGCTGTAAGGAAATTTGGATTTGGGGGCACAAGGGATTCTGGAATATCAGGTCACTATACATACTAATAATTATAGAGCATTCTTAATCCATAGATCTCAAATCACTTTCAAAGGAAAGTAAGTATCATTATCTCAATATATAGATGATGAAACTGAGATACAGAGAGATGAGATGACTTGCCCAAGCTCACATGTCAGGGGCAGATCTAGGGGTAGAACACCAAAGAGAATTCCTGAATGGAAGTCTAATGGCCTGTCCATTAGACTATGCTGCCTCTTCTAAACTACAATGGTTTGGGAGTGATGGAGAGAGAAAGATTGTTGTAACGAGGTTCACTCACCACTCTGGCTCCTCCTGCCAGCTGTCATGGGAATTAGCTCTGCATGTTAGTATGCCCTCTTCAGATGGTGCTTCACCACTGTCACTCCTGCTCTAGGACCCACATCTCTCCAAGGACCGCAACATCCTCTTGAGCAACACAGCCATCCAGCCGTGCCACACACTGTGCTGCCCCTTTCTGGGGGACCTGTAATCTGCTGTTCAGCCACTTTCCTTAGTGGCTATGCAGCAAATTGTCTGGCCACTTCCTCATGGCCCCAACATCCTCTTTGCCCTTGCCTCAACCCGCAAACTCCAGCAGCTGTCTCTCACCCCCCCTTGGTCCCTGCTAGCAGCACTGCTCTGTCCAGGGTGCTGTCAGTTCTCTCAGCCCACCAGAGACACAGGCCTTCCTCCCTGGGCTCCCAGCAGAGAACAGTCCTCCTCTGCTCTGCAGCTCCCTTTTTATATGGGCCTTCTTGGCCCTGATTGGCTGCTCCCTTCAGCCCTTCTCTGATTGGCTGCCTCTCTAGGTCTCTATTAACCCCTTAGAGCCCAGTGTGGGGCAGGTGCCCCATCACACCTGTATAAACACTTCCTTTGAGGAATCTGGCTCAGTGAAAGCTTCTCATTGTCTCCCTATCTTTGTTGTGATCTGGCACTGTTTTTGTGATTCTTGTGATTCTAGCTAGTTTTATTTGAAGTGTTCTCATTAGAATTTACTTTCCAGTCTTGTTTAGGATAGCCTCTCTTTAGTATAGGTCTTTTAATTTTTACAATACTAACATTTCTGAGATGAGGCACAAATATGTACATTGTATCACATCTTTTTTTCATTTCTTTAAAGTTTGCCATAATTGAGTTTGTGTTTGTGATGTTACTTGGTTCAATTTTAGGAACTCACCATTCTCTCAAGTTTCACTAGCATCTCCGAACTACACTAGGAAAATCAATTATGGTGTGCTGAAACAGCCTTGAATGAAAGTTCATCCAATGAACTCTAGGAAATCATTTAGCATCTTCCAAATTCCTAGACTAAAAAGGTAATTGCTGCCTCCTCATTATGGTTAATAAGCCACCTTTACTAAACTCCAAGACAATATCTGTTTGCAGTCTTAAAAAAAAATCAAAATCACAGCTGCTAAGGTACTGTCTTGACTGTCCTGTGAGCTGTCTACACTGAATTAATTGCACTTGAATTATATATGATGATCAACTGTGAAGAACAGGAGCTCTGAAATAAATAGACCATGCTCACAAAATACAAGAGAGTCTCAAGTGAAGGGATTCTTACGTAACCAATGCTACTATGGTGAGGCAGAATGCCAGCAAAAAGATTATAAGGCATTGCAAATTATTCATCAGGAAGAAGGGCCCTAAGGCTAAGGTATGTAATCCAACAGAGGCCTTGTGTGTTTGTATGGAAGAGTTTTGAATGCTAATAAGTACTAATCAGTCAAAATCAGCTCTGCTCCATGGATGTTGAGGGCATTCGGTACCCTCAGTCCAGCAAAGATTAATGCATATGCTTAATTTATGCCCTATGAGTAGCCCCATTGAAATCACAGTGCATAAAGCTGAGCACATGTCTAAGTCTCTGCAGGATCAGGGTCTTAGTAAAGTAACTTGACCAAGAGGACTACTGGAAAATCACCCAAACAGCAATATTCCCCATTCCAAGTATTTGGCCTTGACGATTGCTATTCCAGTTGCAGAAAAGGTCAAAGATATGGACCTTGAAGGGGCCAGGACAAAGTTAGTAAAATGAGAAACACAGTAAACCTTAGCAAAATGGGAAGCTCTATGTGAAAAGGGAAATTTCTCTGTAGTTGTTTGTTTTTTGGTTTTGGTCTTTTTAGTTTGTTTGTTTTCTGTTAAGTAATTTCCTCGCCAACATTTACCATTTTTGAAGACTGATGAATCAAAGAAACAGGAGACAAGTCAGAACCTTAAAAATAAAATCTGCAGTGAGGCGTGGATGTGCAGTGAGATGTTTTAAAAGGTACATCAACATTTTAGGAATGTGCGCCCTGAATATTAAACAAGCTTTTATGTTGCCAGAACTGCTGCCTAGAACCAGCCCTTCATTCTCTATTATGTTCAGAGTGTTTAAAAATGTGTAGGCAGTGAGTTCTCCCTAGATTATAGAGTGGTTCAGAGAATAAATGTGCACTTCAGCCAGATTGAATATAGCTTGTATCTGTTTAACTGCCTCATTGCTAAGTAACGCAGAAGCTAGAAGGCCATGCTTCCACTGATATGTATATATAAAATAATAATAGTAATAATAATTAATGATAAATACATAAATAAAAAGTAGGGAGAAAGTGTTCTGGAGTCTGGCCCTGTCCTCTGAGCCCTGACTGGCTAGGGGAAGGGCAGACAAGAGAAGCTGGCTACTCCACTGCTTGAGAGCCTTGGCTGGCTAGAGAGCTGGCAGGAGACCCCCATCCCTACTTGCTGCTGCCAATTCTCCTTGGCTAGATTGGAGGATGGGATTAAGATTCAAGAAAGGACTGCACAGGCTGCTAGAGAGGGCACATGCTGGGGCAGGGACACAACAGACTGGGAGTCTGAGCTCAGAGCAGGGGAACATGCTAAGGGAAGAGCCTATCTGTATGGCCACAATGCATAGGTGCTGGAGTTAGGGGTGTTGGGAGTGCTGCTGCACCTCCTGGCTTGAAGTGAATTCCATTATATACAGGGTTTACAGTTTGGTTCAGTGGTTCTCAGCACCCCCATTATATAAATGGTTCCAGCACCACTGCCACCATGAGCTTGCTTCACGGGTGATAATTGGCCAGAGCCGAAAGGGAAGGAGTTGCACTGACTGGTAATTGAGGGACTAATGCTGGTGGGGCACTGGAACTGTTTGTTGGCTGATAAAGGTGGCATGATTTCAGGCTAAATCCCTGCCTCCCCAAGGCTGTAGAAGGGTCCTTCACCCCAAGGCAAGGGGTGGGAGTTTGGAACTAACTAACAGAGAAGGGATCCCACACCATACCCACATTCCCTAAAGACATTTAATGAAAAGGATTATAGGTTTATAGATTTCAGAGAGTTCAAGGCCAGAAGAGAACATAGATCATCAAATCTGACCTCCTGTATATCATAGTTCATTAAATCTCACCCAGCTACCCCTACATTGAACCCAATGACTTTAGTTAGACTAAAGCATTTCAGTCCTCCGGAGACAAAACTGTAGTGTGCCACTAGCATAGAACAGGAGAGATTGAGGTGCCACCAATGCACAAGGCACCTGTGATGGCAGGGATTGATCAGGTAAGATATGCCCAGGTGATCCCAGAAGGCACTCTACACCACATGCTGCAGAGGTAGGCAATGCCCACCCACTGCCTCCTGCCAGTGTGACCTGGGAGAAAATTCCTTCCTGACCCCTAATCTGGCAATCAATTTGATCCTGTGTATGTGGGCACACAGCCTGGCACCTACGAAAGAGTATTCTCTATACCACCTCAGAGCACTATTTTACCACATCTACTGTCCCACCTCCAGCTGTGGCCAACCTCTGATTCTTCAGAGGAAGGTGGGAAAAAATAAAAAACTCAAACCAATGAAACAAAAACAGAATACATCTGACAGTTATATCTTTCCTGATGCCTGAAGGCGACTGACTGAAGCCCTGAAGCATGAGATTTGATTATATGATTATTTGATTAATGTGGAGCTGAGAGTGTTATGAGCATGTGGAGGCCAATTCAGGCATTCCGTTTCTCCCTGTGGCCTATGAAGGAAGGGGATGAACAGGGGGACTCATAGATTCACAGATTCCAAAGCCAGAAGGGACCACTACGACCATGCAGCCGAACCTACTGTGCACACAGGCCACAGAACTTCTCCCAGAATATAGCATATCTTTTAGGGAAACATCCAATCTTGTCTTAAAAACTCCAAGTGATGGCAAGTCTGCCACTTCCCCTGGTGAGCTGTTCCAATGTTTAATTACCCTCACTGCTAGGAAATTGCATCTTATTGCAATGCTGAATTGGTCTAATTTCAACTTCTAGCCATTAGATCTTGTAATGCCTTTGCCAGCAAGATTGATGAGCACCCCACTGTCAGATCTCTTTTCCATATGTAAATACCTATACACAGCGATCAACTCACCTCTCAACCTTCTCTTCGATACACTGAATAAGTTGAACTCCTTAGGCCTCATGTCGCAAGCTTATTTTCCAGCCACTGAATCGTTTTTGTGGCCCTCCTTTGAACTTTCTTCAGGAATTCCACATCCTTGGTGGGCACCAAAATGGGACACAGGATTCTAGTAGTGGTCTTGCCAATGCATGAACAGAGGCAAGATCACTTCCTTACTTCTACATGGTATTCCACTTTTTATACATCCAAGGATCACATTAGCCCTTTTTGCCACAGCACTGCTCTGACAGCTAATACTGAGGTGATTTATGATTACCCCCAAGGCCTTCTCTGAGAACTGCATTCCAAGATAGAGTCTCCCATCCTACAGTTATTACCTGCATTGTTTTTCCCTGAATGAATTACCCTGTATTTGGTGGCACTAAAATGAACTTTGTTGGATTGTTACCATTTAACCAGGTGCTATAGATCACTCTGTGTACTACACTACCAATCTTTGTGTCATCTGCGAACTTTACTAGCAACGTTTTCCATGCTAGGTATCTGTGTTAGGCCAAATATTTCTGGAACACTTCAGCAAAAACAGTTGAGCCATTTGTCAGAATGAAGTTAGGGGACAATACGTTGTTTGGCTCATGTTAATTTTTATAACAGACATTTCATTGAGAAGCTCTACCATCTCAATGCCTTTGAGCAGGAATTGAACATTGGCAGGAGGATTGTCCTGGTGTTGTGGATGTGCCTTTTACTAGCCTCATGAAAAACTGCCCAAATTTGGGAAAATTATAAGGCTTCAAGACATCTCAGTTCGTACGTTCCATAAAGACTTGTGTGGCAGAGTGCTGAGAACCAGCAGCTCAATCAGCACTCTGGTCATTGTAAATCCAAATAGTTCCCCCAGAGAGGGCTTGATTGAGAAATGAGTGGCTAATTTCTAGATCAGTTTGGGCTGAGGAGAGCTAAGGAGCTAATTAGCCTGCAAGAATAGAAAACGAGCACAGGAAGGAAGTGCCAGGAGAGGAGAAGAGAGGAGAGGGAAGGAGAGAAAGAAAGGCAGGCCAGTCGGCTGACCGGCCAGCCAGGGTAAGGGGACAGCTCTGTGTGGAGAGATCTCTTCCCTCTCTTATGATTGTATGACACTGTAAATAGAATTGCTGCACCGGACTGAAGAGGGTAATGGTTGATAAAACACAAATAAAGTACACAATGGTGGTCACGAACTGGAGGATTCAGAGCCATTTATATGAGAAGATAGGAGTTGAGGGCCACAGCCTGTCACACTTGTCAGAGTATGGCAGCTAAATTTCCCCAAGAGTCCATCTGTAGTGGGTATGGCCCATTCCTGGACTCCAGGAGCTGATCAGGGCTTCCCCTCAATTGTTGCATCTGGCATCCAGGGTCTGCTGTGGCACAAGGCACAGGAATAGAGAACAGGGAGACTGTGAGCACTATCCATTCTGTACACTGAAAGAGGCAACGGTCCTCTGGAAAAAATTGTGTGTGTACATGTAATTAAAGTTTATCATTCATATGAACAAGGGAGGCTGAATTAAGGTTGCACAGGGCAACCTTAATTCTATCATTTCCTAACTCTTGAGTGCTTGACTTGACTTTACAACTGTAACTTAACATAATCTTTTAGTGTATAATGTTACGAGTACACAAAAAATGAATAAAAATTAATAAAGGAGATGATGAGAGAAATGACTTTGCCACAGGCAGAGAAGTTGGCTGAATAGAGTTATCTTTTCCAAGTGGAAGAAAAACTCATCCTGTTCCAAAAAGTTTTGGACCTATACTTTGACTACATGGCTTCTAGCTGGCTTGTATCGCTGAGTAGCTGATGGGTTTGGGCAGAGGGAGAGGAGGAAGAGGGAGGGATGATAATGGGGCTGTCAGACTGAGATCACAGGTATTCATAATTAGCTGCTATTTTTTCTCTCTACTTTTTAAACATGATGGATTAAATTCTCTCCTTTACTCCAACTCTTTGGCGATGCTTTGGCAGCACAAAGGGTCCAGAAAGCCACCAGATCTCCTCATCTGGGGATTTCTTCCAGCTTTGGGGAGTCATAGGGTATGTCTACACTGTGGAAAAAAAACCCTGTGGTAGCAAGTCTCAGCACCTAAGTCAACTGACTCGGGTTCACTTTACAGGACTACAAATAGCAGTGCAGACATTCCCACTCGGACTGGAGCCTGGGCTCTGAGATTGACTTGGGCTTGCAGGGCTTGCACTACGGGGCTAAGAATAAGCAGTGCCGATGCTGGTCTCAGAACCTGGGCTCCCGCCCAAGTGGGAACATCTACACTGCTATTTTTAGCCCCATAGCACAAGCTTGAGTCAATAAACCTGGGTTCTGAGACTCACTGCAGCAGGGTTTTTTCTTTGCAGCATAGATATACCCATAACTGTCAGAGTCAGCAAAGCCAGCTCCTGTACCACCCCTGGAGCTTCCAATGTAGAGTGTGTGTCGGGGTGAGACGAAGTCTGGCCAGAGAAGAACTGATGGATAGCTCCTAGGGGACTTTAGAGCAGCCCATTGGACACTGGTACAGAAGAGAATCCAGACCAAAGTTTTTAATTCCACCCCCCTTCGGGATCAGAATTTCACAGCTTGTTCCCATCTTTAATTCTTCTGAAAGGTTATACTGATATTATTGCTCCCTTTCATGAGACACTTTACGCTGCTACATCTGGACTGTAGCCAGGGCCGGCTCCAGGCACCAGCTGACCAAGCAGGTGCTTGGGGCGGCCCCTCGGGAGAGGGGCGGCACGTCCAGCGATTCGGCGGCAATTCGGCGGAGGGTCCCTCACTCCCGCTCGGAGCGAAGGACCTCCCGCCGAATTGCCGCCGCAGATCGCGATCGCGATTGCGATCGCGGCTTTTTTTTTTTTTTGCTGCCTGGGGCAGCAAAAACCCTGGAGCCGGCGCTGACTGTAGCTAACAAGGACTGAAAGCTAACAAGCACTGGTTACCTGTTTGTGCCACTTGCACATGGGAGCTGGTGTGCTGAGACCACAGCCTACCATATTGTCTCTTTGTTTCCTAGTACTCCTCTGTTGGTCTGTCTGTATCCGTCTGTTGTCTCTTATCTTATACTTAGATTGTAAGCTCTTGGGGGCAGGGACTGGCTTTTTGTTCTGTGTTTGTACAGCGCCTAGCCCAGTGGGGTCCTGGTCCTTGACTGGGACTTCTAGGCACTATGGTAACATAAATAAATAATAAATAATAACAATACTAATTAATTAATAATGTGTGGCTGTCTAAGTTACTAGTATTCGTGGGGTGCTAGAGAGAGCAGGACTATACAATGAAGAATGTATTGCGGAACATTTTTTGTAGGGATACATTGTTATTTTGATTATGCACCTTTTAAATATGTTCATAGTTAAGGACATGTAACATATACTGTGCTAATTATTTTGATGCTCGAACAGTGATAGTTATATTTTCTAGTGAGGAGAATTGTGAGGTTTTATTTTCTACTCACCAACATATCGCTATCACCATTCTACTTAGTGACTATGTCTACACTACTGCCTATGAATAAACCATTTCCCTGAGCGACATAAGTACGATGGCATAAGCACTGTCCTGCCAACATAGCTTCTGCCTCTCGCAGAGGTGTTTTTTTATGCCGACAGGAGAGCTCTCTCCCGTCGGCATAGAGCATCTTCACCACACACGCTGCAGCAGCACAGCTCTATTGGTACAGCTGCGCCACTGCAGCGCTGTACATATAGACATGGCCTTAATGTCACCAGGCATCTAAACTATGGTTTGGTGCAGTTGGAGTAGAGACAGCATCCATATTTTCAGGTGCAGCTATGACAAGTAAATAAAAACAGTGCATATCTAGGCAGGAAGTAAGTATGTACTATCCGTTTAAATAGATGTTATTAGTTACGTTTGTGGTCATGACGTGTTATTGCTTTGTATTTTGTGTTGCACTGCAGAAAGGAAAGCCCTGGTGGCATGTGATTAGCATTATGCACATGAGTAATCTCATGGAAGTGGTTTGGACTATTCATGGTACGTACAGTTAAACACATGCTTAAGTGGTTGCTAGACTGGGGATTTATTTGTTTCTGGTTGAGGAGAGAAATGGAAACTTTTTCTGACTCTGTGAAGTAATTAGAATAAATGATACCGTTTTCAGTTTTTTCCAATGTAATAATTTTTTCTCTGATTAAAACTTGAGATAGTAAGTTTTGATATATTGAGCTTGTGTGAATTAGTTTATGTGGGGGGCGATTCTGTCACGCATACTCACAGTAAGCAAGGGACTATTAATAGATATCTGTAAACCATACAGTCGATGCTTGGTTTTTTTTTTAGAAATCACACTTTTTATGAGATATTTTGTAATTCTGACTATTTCGTAATCTAGCCTCTTCATGAGAGAAATAGTGTCATTTTGTAATTGAATATTTCATATCTGACTTCAGTCATATTTCTGTAGCTATAGATATAATGTGATATGGTACAGAGTTAGTACATTTATTGTCTGAGATTGTCTAACAACTATGACATTTTCTATATAAGAAAATTATTGATCTTTTGATTGTCTCACCAACATGAATGTAGTATTGGAAATCTCCAGCATCTTCCTGCCATTCAATGTTTTAATCTTTATCTTCTCCAGCATGATGATGATGATGAAGAAGAAGAAGAAAGGGGATGGGTTTGGGGTTTTTCAGTTTCAGCTACAGTATGAAGTAGATATAAAAAATTCCAGGTGGAGAATGACTATGAAGCTGTTTCTCTTTTCCTGATCTGCCCCTACTGCTACAGTGGAGTGAGTGAGTTGAATACAGTTGCTCTCCTAGCTAGAGTTTATGGAATTGTAGGTAAAGGGTTAAGATGATGTTGTTGCCCCTTTCCTCGTTTACTCTCTTACTTCATTTAACTGCCTCATCTCTGAGGCAGGGGACTGAGATTCAAGCAGTCAGAGAACAGGGTGGGAGTATTTTATACTTCGCACTCTCCCACCCTCAGCCAACAATAAATTCACCCACCAAACATGATTATGGCAAAGATTGCAGAGAGGACTTTCAAAAGAAGAACAGACATCAGGATGAAATTGGCCCAGCACAAAATACCTGTGATTAATAAGAGCCATGTAGATCAGGGAGCAAGTAAGCTCAATCACCACATAAAAAAGGCAGCCAAAGCGTTGCTACAAAATCCATTTCTCTTCAAAGATTGGTCATAAATCAGTCTGTGGGGAAACATTCCATCCTCTAGGCAAAATTCAATCAGCAGGTCTCTTTCCACACTCGTGCTGGACTCACATAGTGATTGAAGGCAATGTGACTTCCTCCAAGCTTGTTTCTGTTCTTCTTTGAAGCAGACCCCTTCATCTGTCACACCTGTATATATGCCTGGTTCTGCCACATTTACTGTGTTCAACTATTTTGATGATCAAAGAGTATTTATTTTATATTTTCTAGCAAGGAGAATCTTTACATTTTATTTTTTTAGACTCACCAATATACCGTTTTCATTACTCTGCTTAATGTCTCCAGGCATCTGAGCTATGTTTGGTACAATTAGAGTACTGATGGCATCCATATTTTCAGCAGCACCTCTGAGGCGTAAATTAAAAAATCGCACATATTTAGGCAGGAAATAAGTATACAGGTGAGTCTCATCTTACGCTGGGGTTACGTTCCGCTGTCAGCGCGTAAAGCGAAAATCGCGTATAGTCAAAATTACATTGAGTGTAATGGCAGGCGGAATCGCCCGCACTACAGAAACAGTATTTAAATTATTATTTTTCTCTTTGTTTTATTTTTTGTTTGTTTTTGCCGACCGCGCAAAACTGGATTTGCGCATGTTAAATGCGCATAAGATGAGACTCGCCTGTATATTATGTCTTTAAATCTGTGCTATTAGTTATATTGGTGGTCATAGAATGTTCTTGCTTTGTATTTTTTGTTGCACTGTAGAAAGTAAGGTCTCAACCTTGCTAATACGTATGCACAATCTTAGCTTTATGCATGTGAGTAATCTCATTGAAGTGACTGGGAATGCAGACTGTGCACAAAGTTAAGCATATACTTATTTATTCACAGGACTAGGCCTTATTGAGGCCTATGCAACCTACATTTGACTTCCTGTCACCAGATCTGCTGCTGGCAGCACTGAACAGTCTTGGCTACTCCATTGATTCCATTTTACTCCACGCAGCCTTTGTGTCCACAGACTGACAGCACAGAGGAGCTACTGATTGGAGTGGGTCGGGAGGCTATGTAAAGGTCCATGGAAATGAATTCAGTCATTGGATTGAACTAGCTTCCACACAGTGGTCCTGAGCTCTGTGGCTTGGAAGCAAATAGTACATCTGCCCAATAGTTAGCCAAGCTACTCAGGCCAGGCACTGGCTGTATATTTCATAACCAGTGCAACTACAGGGGAGAGAGGAAGTGTTGTGGAAGAAGAGAGGTTGCTTACTGCAGCTTTCCTCTCCTGGCTGGCTGGCCCTTCTGTCCATTCTCACTGTAATCTGGATAGAGGAAGTGAGTGATTAGGGGATGAGGAACATAGAGGAAAGAATAGAGGGATGGGATGGGAAAGGGAGGATTCAGGGGAGAAGAACAGAAGGCCTAAGTAGTGGTGGAGAGAAGGAGAGTAGCCAAAAGAAAAAAGAATATAAATGGAAAACAAAGGGGGGAAAGAGAGGAGAAGACAAAAGATTTGGGAAAGGGAAGAATGAATATAATCAGGATGGGAAAGACAGAAGGGAGATAAGACAAAATGATGGAGGAAATGGCGGGAAGAGAAGACAAATTGGTGGAGGAGAAATTGGAAAAGACAGTTTTGAAGAAAGAGATACACAAGAAAACATGGAGATGCAATACCACTACATTTTATAGAAATTTTGTTTTATTCAACTTTTTGTATCCATGATTGAATGGTCTTTAGGTTATTTACAGTTGGAAAAATCTTTTAATGTCCCCGGCATGTGGCCAGGGAAAGAGCGAGACCCCTTACTCAAACTTGACCTCCTTTGGCACCATCTATCACCTTTACTCTGAAACTTGCCAAGTACACCTCTACCCCGATATAACGCGACCCAATATAACACGAATTTGGATATAACGCAGTAAAGAAGCGCTCCGGGGGGGCGGGGCTGCGCGGTCCGGCGGATCAAAGCAAGTTCGATATAACGCGGTTTCACCTATAACGCGGTAAGATTTTTTGGCTCCCGAGGACAGCGTTATATCAGGGTAGACTCAGCACAGTGCCCCTATGGGATGGGCAGGCAGAGAGTTTAAAAAAAATCCTATTCTTCAGCCTTCAGGCTAAGTGAGAGGGATTACAACAGCACCGCTTTGTCAAGCTTTCATTTCCTCTTCTCATTCATGGAGTAATTCTTGAAATGTCCAGTATATGAAAAGAAAAACAGAAGGCGTTTACAATTGCCAGTTGAAATACGATACTGGCACCTGATTTTAAATGAGAAGAATCAGCTGAGCTAGTTAAAAAATGGCATGATGACAACCCTATCCAAGTCCCTCAGTGCAGGCGATTGACGGAAACAATGTATAATGCTAATTACTCTACAGTAATGCCAATGTTCTTTATTCACTGAGGGATTTTCACTGGCACAGAGGACCCAGTTGAAAAATACAATTCCATGCAAAAGACCGTGTGCCACCAAAACATAGTTCACAATACCAACATTATCTGCCATGCACTAGGTGGATAGCGATTATATACTTGTTTCTGTAATCTCATGCAGGGTTGATTATACTCCACTATGCAGAGACAGAAGGGTAATAGGAACTGCATAAACTGATTGAATTTCGCTATCCAAATTTTGCCAAGCTGTTCTACACTGATTACAGCCAACTTAGATGAAATGAATAATAATGAAATTAAGGCAAATTATTTGTTCAGCAAGATCCATTGCTATTTGTCTGGCATGTTGTAATGTAATTAGAGCTGATGAAACTATTAATTGTGAACAATTTATTAGTCACATTTGGCCTTTTTCTGTTTGTGAATTGTCTGTGAACACATCCCGGCTTTTATAGATTTTTTTTGTTACTTGTAATTGCTCAAAAATATTTAAACCTGTTCTTGAACTGTTCTTATCAAGTACTCTGGATCATTTGTTTTCAGAATTTATTATTAGGGCTGTCAAGTGATTAAAAAATTAATCGTGATTAATTGCACGATTAAGAAAATTAATCGTGATTAATCATGCAATTAATCGTGCTGTTAAACAATAATAGAATACCATTTATTTAAATATTTTTGATGTTTTCTACATTTTCAGATATATTGATTTCAATTACAACACAGAATACGAAGTGTACAGTGCTCACTTTATATTTATTTATGATTACAAATATTTGCACTGTAAAAAACAAAATAAATAGTATTTTTCAAGTCACCTAATACAAGTATTGTAGTGCAATCTCTTTATCCATGAAAATTGAACTTACAAATGTAGAATTATGTACAAAATATAACTGCATTCAAAAATAAAACAATGTAAAACTTTAAAGCAGCGGTTCTCAAACTGTGGGTTGGGACCCCAAAGTGGGGTTTTAATGGGGTCGTTAAGGGCCAGCATTAGACTTGCTGGGACCCAGGGCTGAAGCTGAAGCCCAAGCTCCACCCCCACCCAGGGCAATGGGGCTCGGGATGCAGCCCCCTCTCACCCCAACCTGGAGTGGCAGGGCTTGGCCTGTGGCCCCCTTTCCCCACACCCGGAGCAGCAGGGCTCGGGCTCCAACCCCCCCCCCATCCCCCACCCAGGGGTCATGTAGTAACTTTATTGTCAGAAGGGGGGTTGTGGTGCAATGAAGTTTGAGAACCCCTGCTTTAGGGCCGAGTCCACTCAGTCCTACTTCTTTTTCAGCTAATCGCTCAGATAAACAAGCTTGTTTACATTTCCAGGAGATATTGCTGCCCACTTCTTGTTTACAATGTCACCTGAAAGTGAGAACAGGTGTTCATGTGGCACTGTTGTAGCCGGCATCGCACGATATTTACGTGCCGGATGCGCTAAAGATTCATATGTCCCTTCATGCTTCAACCACCATTCCAGGGGACATGTGTCCATGCTGATGACGGGTTCTGCTCGATAATGATCCAAAGCAGTGCGGACCGACGCATGTTTCATTTTCATTACCTGAATCGACCTGAAGAAGGTTGATTTTCTTTTTTGGTGGTTCGGGTTCTGTCGTTTCTGCATCTGAGTGTTGCTCTTTTAAGACTTCTGAAAGCATGCTCCACATCTCATCCCGCTCAGATTTTGGAAGGCACTTCAGATTCTTAAACCTTGAGTCGAGTGCTGTAGCTATCTTTAGAAATCTCACATTGGTACCTTCTTTGCGTTTTGTCAAATCTGCAATGAAAGTGTTGTTAAATCAAACAACATATGCTGGGTCATCATCCAAGACTGCTATAACATGAAATATATCGCAGAATGCAGGTAAAACAGAGCAGGAGACATACAATTCTCCCCCAAGGAGTTCAGTCACAAATTTTATTAACGTATTATTTTTTTAACAGGCCTCATCAGCATGGAAATGTGTCCTCTGGAATGGTGGCCGAAGCATGAAGAGGCATATGAATGTTTAGCATATCTTGCACATAAATACCTTGCTATGTCGGATACAAAAGTGCCATGCGATTACCTGTTCTCACTTTCAGGTAACATTGTAAATAAGAAGCGGGCAGCATTATCTCCAATAAATGTAAACAAGCTTGTCTGTCTTAGCAATTGGCTGAACAAGAAGTAGGACTGAGTGGACTTGTAGGCTCTAAAATTTTACGTTGTTTTGTTTTGGAGTGCAGTGATGTAACAAATAAAATCTACATTTATAAATTGCACTTTCACGATAGACTGCACTACAGGACTTGTATGAGGTGAACTGAAACATACTTTCTTTTGCTTATCATTTTTACAGTGCAAATATTTGTAATAAAAAATAATAATAGAAAGTGAGCACTGTACACTTCGTATTCTGTGTTGTAATTGAAATCAATATATTTGAAAAAGTAGAAAAACATCAAAAATATTTAATAAATTGCAATTGGGATTCTGTTGTTTAACAATGCAATTAAAACTGAGATTAATCACAATTAATTTTTTGAGTTAATCGCATGAGTTAACTGCGTTTAATCGACAGCCCTATTTATTATTTGAGCTGTGTGATTGCTCACTTAATTACGTGATATGATTTCTCTTCCCTAATAGGATAACAACCTTTATAAATAGGAGGAAAGAATGAAGAAAGTCCTGAGGGTGATGTGTCTCTAGAGAGAAGGTATGGAGGACTTCAGGGAGGAAGACCAGAAAGGTGATAAGGAAATGCTAGGAAAGTTAAAAAATTTCCTATCCTTTTCTACACAAGAAAGAGCATTATATTTGACTGTTTGTGAAACCCATATTTAAAACTAGTCGGATTCCCTAATGACTGAAGGAGAAAGATAAGCTTTATTGGCTATCTCTCAGGCTTTACTTTCACTTTTCGGTTGTTGCATTCACACCATGTAACTGCATGTATGTGTATATCTGTAGTCTTCTTCACAAAAGTTGCTGCCAACTCACTGCCTGGTTTATTTGTCTGTGTGCCAGGAGTTTCAGGGTGGTGCCATGGGTTCTTTGTATTCTTCTGTCCCACAACACACTCTTTTATATGTCAGCCAGGTGAGTGGGTTGAATCCACCGTTCACATCATTTGCCCACCATTAACCCCAGTAATTAATCGCATGTATGTGCACAGAGGTGTTTGCAAAGGTTTCATGTAACTTTGTCCCTTTCATTGTGGTAAGTGTGTTATTGTCGTTGCCAGCAACAGAGTTTCAGGGATTCTGTACCTGTGTTGAGTATCACCACCTACGCATGTCAAATGAAGGACCACTTTCATTTTTTGCTTCTTCACCTTAATGCCAGGTGAAACGTGAACCAGGACACTTCAAGTTCAAAGTACTTGAAGTACTTTGAAGCTCCACCATGGAGCTAAAAGAAAATCTCCATTGGCTGCTGGTAGTAGTCCTGATGTGGGCCTGATTCTCTTCTCACTTACATCATCGTAAACCAGAAATAACACCACTGAAGTCAATAAAATTACATAGGTGTAAAACCAGCATGAGAGCAGAATCAGGCCTGATAGACTTGTTAAGTCTTATTGATCCCTATATAAATTTTACACTACACTGCTGATTTGAATTTGATTACATGAATTTGAGAAAAGAAAGCTTGATGATCTTGTTACAGGTTTTATTAAGTCTTAATTTTTTATTTGTTTAGAAAACAATCCTACAATCTGCAAGATAAGCACAGTGTTGGTGTAGCTCTTCTTATTAATACATTCCAGTGCATGTCTGATGCTACCAACTCCACTCACTCCCATGCCTGTTTTTGTCCCTCCCACAGGAGAATCTGCACCTTCTGCCATGCCACCCAGAACAGCCTTGCTGCCCATGTGTGCCTACCAGCTTTGGTTTCCTCCTTTTGGCTAGCATTCTGCCCCTAATCTGAATTCAGATGCTTCCTATTACCACTCCAGTCTGACAATTATATAATACTGATTTTAAAAAAGTAAACTCTGGAAGTTAATGTAGCATGACAAATGACTGAAAACCTAACATGAAAGCATAAAATAAAATCGGTCTCCCAACATCAATTCTATCCTTGTGTTTTGACACCCAAGTATTCTTCTCACCCACCTCCATCTATACTGAATGCATCATCGTTCTATCTATACACATCGATAATAAAGTCCTTAGGGCAGGGATCCTGTCATACTTTTATGTCAGACACTAACAAGTGTCTGCTCCATTATGTTCAGCAGCAGATACATTTTTAAAAATAGGTGAACCATGGTAAACCAAATGCAATTAATGTTGGCTTCTGCAATGGCAAAGAGCTGTTTTATAATGACAAGACGTGTGTTTTTCTGGATAAATGTAGTTATAAGGGGAACTGGATTTACAATTAAGCATTTTAATGGGAAATCAACAAATGGGAATGTCATTTATTCCTCTATTGTGTGAGCCCCTTTAGAGGATTATATCTTCCATGCTTATTAATAGATGTAAATTATGTTATTCCCATGAGCTGATGTCCCTATGAAATGCTTAATACTAAATCCAATTTCCTTTGTATCTAAAGGTATCTAGCAAGAAATGCCTCTTGACTGTACATGCAGCTGATGCAGTGGGTATTCACCCACGAAAGCTTATGCTCCAATACGTCTGTTAGTCTATAAGGTGCCACAGGACTCTTTGTCGCTTTTTACAGATCCAGACTAACACAGCTACCCCTCTGATACTTGACTATACAAAACACCCCTTTGCCATAATATTCTCCAGAAAAACCAAATGGAAGAAAACTTGACTGCTGGTACAGAAAGGGAAGTGAGGGTGCCTGTTTGCCAAAGGGAGGAGGATCAAGCTAGAGACATGGAGGAGATGAACTGCCTGGGGCAAGGCCACAGAGCATGTCAACTGGCAGGAGGGGAAAACGCTAGTCTTTGCTTTGACATCTTGCCCTTGTAAATCTTTGCTGCTCCACAGCTACATCCAGTGCTGGAAGGGGCAGAGGGGAAGAAAGGCTAGCCTGGCCCCCTGATGAGCTATCCAAGAGGCACTGGCATGTATCTGGTGCTGATGAACAGACTGGAGCCTCAGGGATTTTTTTTTAAACGGTTCCGCACACCCCTCTACAAAAGGGTGCTAGTGGGCCTGGTGCAGCCAATTCACTCCAAACGCTGCCCCCCTTCTCACACAACACAAGGCAGCACCACGCATCGCCAGCCCCCACCGGCCTGTTCCTGCAACGTCCCCGGCTTTATCGTCCCATCACCCAGCCCTCCGGTACCCCAGTGCGCACATGGACTGGCTCCTCCAACACACCCGCTGGCCCAAGCCTTGACCCCAGCTCCCCCCCACGTTTCACCGGGCTCTGCCCCAGTCCCTGCTCCGCCTCCTCCTGCGGCCCAGCCCCCTTCTCTTCCAGCAGCCCCTTCCCCACAGCCCCCACCGACTCGGGCAGCGCTAGGGGCAGCCCGGATTCCCCTGCGAGCTCGCCCGGGCTCATGGGGCACCACGCGCCGCAGGGGCAGAGCCAGACACGCTCTGCCTTGCGGCGCCTGCCACCGGCCGGGGAGTGGGTGGGGAGGGAAGGGCGGGGCCTGGGCTCCTCCCCCTGCCACTCACGGCTCTCCGCCCTCCCCCTGGGGTTTTATAACGCGCCGGGCTTCCGCGTCCTGTGACTCCAGTCAGGTGGTTGCGTTCCTGTCCCGAGCCGGGGCGGGGCAGAAAGTAGTTGGGCGAGAAGAAAGTTTGCAACAAGCTGCCCGCGCGTAGGCAGGGCCGAGCGTCCCGGGTCCCTTCCCCAGGGCTCCGCGTTGCCGAGGGCTGCGGCAGGCAGTTCCCCGGGGAGCAGCAGTTTGCGGCGGGCTCTGCTGGGCACGGGGGAGGCGGTGAGAATGGCTGGTGGAGAAGGCGGGGGCGCCAGGGTGCCTGAGTGCCGGGAGCATCTCTTCAAGGTGCTAGTGATCGGGGAGCTGGGCGTGGGCAAAACCAGCATCATCAAGCGGTACGTGCACCAGCTCTTCTCGCAGCACTACCGGGCCACCATCGGGGTGGACTTTGCCCTCAAAGTCATCCACTGGGACAGCAAGACCCTGGTGAGGCTGCAGCTCTGGGACATCGCAGGTAAGAGCAGGAGGGAAGCTGCACGGACTTGAAGAGTGAGCACGTTTAGTCTCTCCCCCGAGCTCTCCTGGGCCCCTTCGGGCGCTGTTGCTTTCTGGGTTGCACAAGACAGTAATAAACTAGAGAGGAAAATAGGCAGCCGGGCACCTCTGTGGTGAGATCATGCTTGTCTCAACCTTAATAGAGAAAAACTTGCTTGTCCTACTCCGGCTTTATATTCTTCTACATCTTTACTCTGCCCTCTTGCCCTGGCCATGCTGGACTTCCATTTTTCCTCTGGGCTCAGAACAATAACAAAGCTTTTAACAGCTTTTTGAAGACGGTACAAAGAGGGCATTGTATCTTGCCAGGCTACTATTGCATTCATTCATTGTAATTGGGACACATCTAATGTCTCCATGCTTTGGTTTGGCCACAATCACTTGGGGGCTTAACAGCTGACTTCAAAAGACAGTGGTAGTCTTGCTAACCACCTGATTTAGGGGAACATAAATTGTTTTATGTTCTGATTTATTCTAGAATTTCAGTAGTATGGTAACTGTGAAGCTCATTCAATCTTACCATACTCATGGCCATCATTCTAAAATAGCTTTAAAATAAATGTAGCCTATTCCAAGTTAGTGCTGGTACATAGAACCCCTGGTGGACTTAAAGTAACTCAAGCATGTAGTGAAGCTCAAGTTTGGAGGAAGCATCTCTAGACTGCAGTATTCATGTCTGCTTTGTTAACTGAAGGGCTAAGGTCCGTCTTCCTGCAACTCCTTGGACAATGCAAAAACAAAATGTCTGATTGTAATACTCACTTGTATATCTAGAAAAATACATAGGATTTTTTTTTCTTGAGTTCTCCAGCAATAAAAGCCTGCTGCTGACAAACCTTGTTCACAGCCTGCAATTACATACAGAGGAAAGGAATGTTGTATGAGTCAAACCTCATGCTGCACTTGGGGCACATCTGGGTTAGAGAATTAACCCAAAGTCTGTCACTCTGTCAACTCACCTTATGCTGAGGCATTAAACAGCCCACCGTGTATAAAATCACACTTTCCTCTGCTGTGTTACACTATGAGATGGATTAAAGATGCAGACACATCTCTAACCTGACATTTCTTTTTTCACTTAGTTTATATCTAGCCCTTAGTGTCCAGCCACACATCTGTTTTCTTTGCCCTTTCTCATCACCTTGTTTCAAGTGTCTGTCTTTCTAGATGTAAGAAATTAGACTTTAATTCAAGTGTCAATGCTCAGTATTTTATGCTTTCCATATGAAGGCTGGCTTTTAACATCCTGCTTACTGGGATAGCCTCATGACTTTCCCACTGAACTTTGTGGACCCAAGAGAACAGTATCTGCAGTCTTATTCCAGCATAAGTCAGCAAAGCACAAACAATGTAGTGCACAGTACTCTACCTATGTAGCAAACAACATCACTACCAGTCACAATTTCAGTACAGTTTATGGTACCTAGATTGACCTTAAAAACAGAATGTGGATTCTCCAAACCACAAAATCCTAGATGTTAATGCGATATGTAGAAAGTGTTTTCATATACCTCTTTGAAGCTGTTACCATATAGAGTAGAATGAATTATCCTAAATGGTGTTTTTGGAGATTAGTTACACCATAGAGATGTTTAAGGTATTGCTGTAGAAAATGTAGCCAACTCAAAAGGGCTGAAGTTGTGATACAGTTTATTGCCTTTCTGCCACTAACTCTTGATGGAAATGTGACATTCTTAATGCACAAAAATAGAAATGAAAGTTATAAAGACTATACCCCCCTCCAGCTTTCCTTGTGCAGGATTTTTTTAACACTGCATATGAATGCCTGACTTCTGCAACTGAGTTCACACTGCTATGAGAACCCTCAACTAGGACTCCTTTTGGATTCAGTAGAGTTGTTCCGACTTGTATCAAATATTTATGGAGAAGAAACTGTATTGAAGTTGCTGTATGGACTCTTGGAATATTAAGGATTTTGTAGTCTAACTATAAAAGCAAATACTAAACATAAGTGATTAAGCAGAATTCCAAAAAGAATTAATTGTAACAAATATACATGTAGTATATGAGAATTGGGGTGGTGGAGGAAACACTTCCAGAGTGTCAAGTACTAGCTCTTGTTCACTTACAATAAATATAGCTCAGTAGTTTGAGCATTGGCCTGCTAAATCCAGGGTTGTGAGTTCAATCCTTGAGGGGGCCATTTAGGGATCTGGGGCAAAAATCTGTCAGGGACAGTACTTGGTCCTGCTGTGAAGGCAGGGGATTGGACTTGATGACCTTTCAATGTCTCTAGGGGGGAGGGATAGCTCAGTGGTTTGAGCACTGGCCTGCTAAACCCAGGGTTGTAGGTTCAATCCTTGAGGGGGCTATTTGGGGATTGGTCCTGCTTTGAGCAGGGGGTTGGACTAGATGACCTCTTGAGGTCCCTTCCAACCCTCATCTTCTATGATTCTATGATAAATCACCTAGGGTAAAACTTTCAAAAGTGCCTTACCTGCCTTTCAGTGGCCTGTAGGCTTCTAAATCATGTGGGCATTCTTGAAAATGTTACCCTTAAATGTCTGTGTTATCTTAAAATGGAGAAACATAAAGCCATTTCTTGGATCTTAACCTCCTGTGCCACCCAGTTTTTCTAGCTGATTAATAAATATGGAGCTTCTTCATGCTATGTCAGGTTTTATCCAGCTTAGGTCAATAGTGACTAAAAGTTGCCCGCTTATCTGTGAAATAAGTTGGTGGTACCAATCATATTGGACTGATGTCAGTGTAACAAGTAACATGTTGGTAGAGGCCAAATGCTGGATGGCCATGGAGAGTGGATATATTGGCCAAGAACTTGATGGCCTTGTGTTTTGGACTTTGTCTGGAGAATTGATCAGGGAACTTTCATTATGATCAGGTGGCTGTCTGGCTACTAACTTGCAGTTGCAGGTGATTGGGCAGTGGCCTTCCATCTTTAGCAATGTGTATTCCAAGGGTGGGCTAAGGTAGACTGGAAAAATGGTGAGAAAGCTTGTACTGTCGTTGCCAATGGATTAAAGAATAAAATGTTGATATCATTCATAAAATGAATTCCTGTACTATATTATTCCCTCCCCCTTAAAAAAATCTATTGTGAGTATATGTCAGCCATCTTCTCTCACCAGTTGCCACAATTCAGCCTCGTCTTTTTAATGATGAAGATGAATATGTAATTGGTGTCTTTCAGTATCAGATGGGTCCCATGTTTTAGTGGCTTTTAACCTATGTCTTGTGTTGCCCCATCACCAGAGGTGCCAGCTCTTTTATGGAAGGTATAAATTAAGCTTGTGCTTGTTCCTGGACTCCATTCTGCTGAAACCAGTTTACTCAAGCACTTCCAGCTGGCCAGAAAAGCTGCACAAATTGACTCCCGTATGCCTCCCCACACCTCATTTAAGCACTGCAGTAACATTCAAAAATCCTTTCAGCTAGTATCTGCAAGCTTATTGCTAGTAGCTGGCTATGTGGTTTTAGAATGACAGTTAACACTGTGATAACAAGTTTATGCTGGAATTTGTTCTGCAAATATCCAATATTTAGCAATAAATCTGTTTGGCCTGAACATGTAACTGGGGCCATTAGCAGGATCAAATGGAAAATAGAGAACGTGAGAAGTTGGAATAATTTTACTAACAAACTTACTTATAAATAACTTGTTCTCTTAATAAAGCCTGTCACTTTACTAAAGGGTGTGACACTAACTTTCCATGAACATGTGATCGTCATTCCCTCTAGCACCACCTATTTGCTATCTTCAAGCCCTGCACAGCTGGATGTAAATAATTGGGGCTGTATGTAGATGCAGGCTAAAAACTTTAGACATGGGTTAAAAACCTCAGTGGTGAATACCGTTTCAAGAGTCAAATGTAACCTTTTTTTTTTTTTAAACAGCTTAAAAACAAAACTAAGGTTACACAAACATTTAAGTAACTGGAAACTCTAAACTAATACAAATGTGTTAAACTCTTCTGAACATAAGCTTATCCTTATCCTATTGAGTTTTGGGGCCTAACAGAAAAAGTGCTGTGAAGTAGTCTAGCTAGACTCTCTAGCATACCTCATGGAAGAAAGAGGCTTTCCTCCTGGAGTTAAGTGAAGGAAAGACTAAAGTGAGGGTTCCCCTCTTAACGTGGTATTCATATAATGCATTACTATTACCATTATGGGGGCACCTCTTTTAACTGTGCTAGTCCATTGTGGGTTCTGATTGCATTGTCACTGGATAATGACTGGTGAGGTAGTGGAATGTCCACAGAATTTAGTCATGGTCCTGAGAGAGGCTAGACCTCATTAAAAGTGGCACCTTTTCTTTCAATGCAGTGAGTTGCTGAAGTGATTTGGCACCAGTTCACATGTCCGGGTGGAATTTTTTTTCCCCCTTGGAATTCCCTAGTATAGAGATTGTAGGAGTGTTGGGACTTCTTGTTGTAGGGGTAAAGATAATATAAGCTAGTTTAGGGGAGTGGTAATTGGGTGATATCATACTAAAGCACTAGAATCTCTTGTATACATTCCTGTGTACTGAATTTAAAATAGGCTAGGCTGCAGTCTTTTTTTGAGGAGCAGTAGTCTTAGTCATGGCAGGGGTGGGAAATCAGATAGTCCTGTCACTGTAACTTTAAGGAGGAGCTGAGCAGTAATTAGTTGCATGCTGGTACAGGAAACAAAATTCATAAAATAAGTCTAGAGTGATGTTTAGAAGAGACTTAACTTTAGCCATCATGTATTAGTGGAATGCTAGAATGCCTTTGCCTCACTTGGTACCTGATATACCTTCCAGAAAAGGTATTGGAACCAGTTTAGTTGAACTCCTGTGAAATGAGGAAACAGTAGGTAAAAATACAGAAGTGATGATTCATTCTGGTGTGCTTTCACGCTGCAGAAGAAAAGGCTGCTTAATTATAGTTAAGGATTTTTTCCAAGTCTGAATTTCGATACCCAAGAAGGGATCCCTCACTTTGTAACATACCTTATATAGGTTTCAGAGTACCTTATACCTTATACTATTTGAACCAAGAGGTAGAAGGGTGTGCTGCAAATGTGGCTCTATCTAGAAATCAATTTCTCTATTTAAAAATCCCTGAAGGAGCAAACTTTAATGAGACATCTAAAGACTTAAAAATAAATAAACACCCTATCTTGCTCTCTGCCTAGATATCACCATGGTGATGGAGGTCTGCAGTTCTATAAAATGGTAGAAAATAAATCTAGTTATTCCTTTATAACAGTTAATGCAAATGACCTAATCGTGCTGGTATTAGTCTGTATGTTTGTATTCACATCAGAGCTCTAGGGTGAAAGAAGTGGAATGGGCTCGGAGAGCAATTGATTTTGCTCTATTCCAGAGTCATTAATGTCAATGCCAGATTGAAGTAAGAGTGCTATTAAAGCTTCAACAATTAAATTGCTTCAGTATTTTTGGCAGAAAATCCCCCCCCCCCTTTTTTTAGGGCTTTCATCATGGTAAGGAAGAATAGCTCTAAATTTTTTAGATCACTAGGATGCTTATCTAAAATTGCATGAAACAATTAAACAACAAGTAAAAGAGCTGGAAATGCATGATGTAAGGATTCTATATTCTTACACACTATTTTGAATTCGAACATGCTCAGTTTTGCTCATAACCCCACTAACTCCAAGACTTGCATGCAGTAAGAACTCTGAACTGCTATAGCTAGCTATGATTTAGGAGAATATATCCCAATTTAAAAGGTGAAGGAAACTGACAAAGGTGAAGTAACTTGCTCAGAATCCATGAGTCAGTGGAAGAGCTGTGCATAAAGCGGAGTGGATAGATTTACAGAGGCACTTGAAGATGCAGATGGACACCTATTGGGGTTTACAAAAGGTCTCAAGTGAGTTAAGTGCCTAATTCCCATTAACTTCCCTGGTCCCGTGGGAGCTGGGGAAGGAGATGCAGGAGGGAAAGACTATCCCTGACAGATTCACAGTGGAATATGGGGTGGGGGAGGAAATACTACAGTTCAGTTGTGGGGTGGTTTCCTATCTTCCTATGTGTTGGAAGATAGAATGAAAGTCCCAATTTTTTGGGAGAGTGACTGGGGGGCAGTCTCTAAGGGAGAGCACAAACCTTGTATTTGCTACTCCCTTCTCAGTTTTGTTGTTAACAGACCCCTCTCATCTGGTGCAGTAGATTGCTTGAGAGTTAGAGTTCACTCTCAGCAACTGGTTTGGCTTGCTGTATCTTTAGGCTGTTGGGTTTTATTGCAGTAGAGCATAAAAGCTCTTGATAGTGAATTAAACACAGGTTCCTACATAAAAGGCTTATTGTCTCTAAGCTGTATGTAAAGAATATGTACAATTTAGGCTATTTCTACACATACGTCAGCATAAGTTATGTCGCTCAGGGGTCACTCCCCTGAGTGACTTAAGTTACTGACATAAGTGCCGGAGTGGACAGTGCTATGTCTGTATGAGAGCTTCTCCCACCCATATAGCTATCACCGCCTCTCACGAAGGTGGTTTTATTATGCTGACGGGCGAGCTCTCTCCTGTTGGCATAGAGCAGGGGTAGGCAACCTATGGCATGCGTGCCAAAGGCGGCACGCGAGCTGATTTTTCAGTGGTACTCATACTGCCTGGGTCCTGGCCACCGGTCCGGGGGGCTCTGCATTTTAATTTAATTTTAAATGAAGTTTCTTAAACTTTTTAAAAACCTTATTTACTTTACACACAACAATAGTTTAGTTATATATTATAGACTTTTAAAAAGAGACCTTCTAAAAACATTAAAATGTATTACTGGCACGTGAAACCTTAAATCAGAGTGAATAAATGAAGACTCGGCACACCGCTTCTGAAAGGTTGCCAACCCCTGGTATAGAGCATCTTCACCAGACTCGCTGCATGTGTAGACAAGCCTTAGTCACACTAAGACTTTCTTTTTTCTTTTTTTACACACAAATCAGTGTTNGTCGCTCAGGGGTCACTCCCCTGAGTGACTTAAGTTACTGACATAAGTGCCGGAGTGGACAGTGCTATGTCTGTATGAGAGCTTCTCCCACCCATATAGCTATCACCGCCTCTCACGAAGGTGGTTTTATTATGCTGACGGGCGAGCTCTCTCCTGTTGTCATAGAGCAGGGGTAGGCAACCTATGGCATGCGTGCCAAAGGTGGCACGCGAGCTGATTTTTCAGTGGTACTCATACTGCCTGGGTCCTGGCCACCGGTCCGGGGGGCTCTGCATTTTAATTTAATTTTAAATGAAGCTTCTTAAACATTTTAAAAACCTTATTTACTTTACACACAACAATAGTTTAGTTATATATTATAGACTTTTAAAAAGAGACCTTCTAAAAACATTAAAATGTATTACTGGCACGCGAAACCTTAAATCAGAGTGAATAAATGAAGACTCGGCACACCACTTCTGAAAGGTTGCCAACCCCTGGTATAGAGCNTAGAGCAGGGGTAGGCAACCTATGGCATGCGTGCCAAAGGCGGCACGCGAGCTGATTTTTCAGTGGTACTCACATTGCCTGGGTCCTGGCCACCGGTCCGGGGGGCTCTGCATTTTAATTTAATTTTAAATGAAGCTTCTTAAACATTTTAAAAACCTTATTTACTTTACACACAACAATAGTTTAGTTATATATTATAGACTTTTAAAAAGAGACCTTCTAAAAACATTAAAATGTATTACTGGCACGCGAAACCTTAAATCAGAGTGAATAAATGAAGACTCGGCACACCACTTCTGAAAGGTTGCCAACCCCTGGTATAGAGCATCTTCACCAGACTCGCTGCATGTGTAGACAAGCCTTAGTCACACTAAGACTTTCTTTTTTCTTTTTTTTACACACAAATCAGTGTTTGTTTCAGTTTGGTAACTGGTTTGATTCTTATTTGTAATACGCTCATAATTAAAACTCCCAAGCATGCAGCATTTAGCTGATTACACAATGCTTTTCTTCAGCTGCAGGTGTACCTTCTTAGAGATGTCTGCATTCCAAAGCAAGCCTCAAACTCTGCATTTCGTGCACTAAGTATTTCATCACTTCAGAAAATGATCATGGTTGACTTGAAAATCTGTAGTTCACCTGTGTTGTGAATCATTGCCCTTGGAGATGTGTGGTGCAGTAACTCAGCTGTGTACTAATGTTTCCCTATTTTTCCACTGGGAATGTCTTTGAGATGCAAAGAAAATAGCTTGCTTCAGTTAATTTAGACTCTGGAAAGCATGCATTAATGTTCTGAGAACTAATAGGATGAGACATGCTGCATTTTGGTAATTTTTCATAATCTCAAATCTAAATTTAGCACATAGTTCTAAAAGGCCCTCATAACTAGAGGTAATTTACAACTCTGAAAATACTAAGTAATCTCTTCTGTGAACGATTACTAGCATGCAAAGTACAGTCAAATTATAAACAATCAGTAAACAAAGGAACTTAAATATCTTGCCATAGTAGAGGTCTGTAGTTTTAATGAAGAATTGTAAGATGCCACAATTCTTTACTACATTTGAGCTACCCTGCTTGTAATACCATGTGCTCTAAACAAATCAAGCATTGTGATCTACAAAATTCAAGGATATAAAACTTAAAAACCAAAAAACAACCCTGTTCTCACTTTAAATTTAAAGGAATTTGGTGTGAAGGAGAAATCTCCTCTTCTCCCCCCCCCCCCCAATCCCATAGAACAAATTTATATATATTAAAAAAAAAAAAAAAAAAAAAAAAAAGCAGGAGCATAGCTTAAAAATAATCAGGTATCCTGTGTATTAGTCACACTGTTTATGCAAGATAGGACTGTTCAGTTTTCTTCATTTCAATTAATAAATAGATTTATCTTCAGCCAGTAACTAGCCTAGGTAAACAGGCACTGCAGAAAAACAGGTTGGAATGATTTGAGCTCTTGTGTGCATTGCAGTATTGTTCACCAAAAGCAGTTTCCCTAGCTGGCCTTCAAGAACCAGTTGCAGAATCTTGTTGCCGTGGCACAATACATCTAGGATGAGATCTTCAACTAATGTCCAGTTAAACCAGTGCGTTCTAGAATGGGAATTTCATAATATGATTAGGAAGCCACAAACAGTGCAGATCCTCTTAATTTTGTTTCACAATGCATTGCTTCATGTTTGGGAACAGTCGTTATTCAATGCAGAGGCTTTTAGGCACGGTGGGATAGGTGATTCTAGAGGCCCAGAACACATTCTGAAGTTGAAAGGGGTGCTGTGTGTACGTAACAAAACTGTCCAATCAAAGTGTTGCTCTGGATGCTTGAAACTATTCCTAAAATAAGGCTGCAGCAAGGATTCCACAATAGTTCTTTCAATTAGTGAGACATCCATTTGCAATACTAAGTGCAAAAGCCAAGCATATTAAAGTTACACTATATGAAGGAAGAATTTAATTACAATACAATGAAACTTAAATTAGTGCTTTACAGAGAACAGACAGTGTCTCTCTCTTCTCTCCTCCCCTCACTCCCCCCCCCCCCCCCCCCCCCCCCCTGCAGTTTTACTAGTTGGCATCAGGTACAATTATACTGAAGCTAACTGGCCAAGAATTGCTTTTGTTTATATTAATTTTATAAATCTCAACCTTCTCCTCTAAAAGCTTAATTTAAACTCCTAGATAAAACTAGCTTAAACGACATTAAGTTGGGGCTGATTTACTGGCTGCCAAAATGTCAGCTTGTGATGGAAGTATTACATATTACCCCCCAAAGATGACTAAGTAAGGGCTTGAAGCATACTACTGATGTACAGAACTGCCAGGGAATTTGCAGCTAATGACAAATTTTAAGTTCTGTCCTGTTGGTACTTGTGGATCAAAACCCTTCTATATGAGAAGTATTAGCAGAATTCTAGAATAAATATTAACTATTTGTCATCTGCAAAGCTTGGTGAAGACTTAATCTCAGATTTGATGAAATAGACCTTTAGTGGTCTATTAAGGTATGAATAGATGTAATTTGAAATGTGTTTTTACATGGATACAGTTCAGTTAGGTCAAGTTGTGTACAATGATTTTACTCTCTCTAAACTGCTCAGTTTCTTTCCCTGCATCTCCCTAGAAAGGGCATCTTCATGGTATATGTTGGTTTGGCCTCCAGAAACTACAATTTCCAGACCATAAATGTCTTTTTCTTCTGTGCATGTCCATCTTGCCTTTTCTCTCTTTCACCCCCATCCCACCCCTTCATGCATGACCCAAGTGCTGTTCAGGTAGAGAAAGAATGAATGTTGTTTGTCACCAATACTCCTCTATCACATGGCACTTCCAAGGGTTGAATGTACTGTGTAGGCAGTGTTCTGCCAACCCAGTGAGTAAGTGATAAGGAATTAGAGAGTGAAGACTGATCGCATGTTGGAGACACATACTTAGTGGACTCTTCTAAAATTGTGTAAGTACTTTACTTTGGGAGGTAGCATGCATGAAAGAAGCTATACAAAATAGCTGTAGGAAAAACGCTGCTCTTACAGGGCTCTTTAAATCAACCCCTTTGAATTGTAGCTGATCTTTTGGAGTGAATGGCTTCTTTTTTTCAAATGTCTTTATACTAACCTTTTACAAAGAAATTTATTAATCTTGTGTCTGCATGTGGCATGGCACTGTAAGAAGGAAGTGGCTTACAGCTGAGGTATTCTGAATCTCTTGCTCTTAGTCATAAAAGCACAGGCATGACTCCCCTAAATTCCATGAAGCTCTGGCTGCTCACAAATCTCTGCAGTAGCTACCAAGTGCGACATTTATTGCATGAAGTAACAATTCTTGTTTTAACTAATTAAAGTTTCTGTCTTCAGAGAGCAGCCGAACTAAGGTTGCACCAGCATAAATTCCATATCATGTAGTAGTCTGTTTTTTTTCAAGTGTTGTTGTCTCATGGGAGTGGGGAGTTTGCATGTGGATTTGGAAGGCTCACTTTATGTATCTATCTCTAAAGTGAATAGAGAAGATGACAGCAGGCCTTTAAGGAAAAGTGCCCACACCAGAAATGTGATGCAGGGCATTGCAGAAAGCCTTGAACGCTTAGTATATTTAGGCAGCCAATTGAGGATGAGGGTCTTTTGACTGAAGAGTAGCTATTGAGCTTTAGGTCTCTTGCTTTTTAGTGAATATTTGTAAATATTTCCAGTGTCCCTGTTTGACTTTCACTGTTCTGTAATCCAGTTAACTTTTTATAAACAACTATTTTCCTTTATTTTGGAGTTGTTGAATAATATTGACATAGGGTGTGAACTTTGTTATGCAAGTTAGGCAGAGCTAGGGTGACCAGATGTCGCATTTTTAAAGGGACAGTCCTGTTTTTTGGGACTTTCTTATATAGGCGCCTATTACCCCCCACCCCCTGTCCTGTTTTTTCACAGTTGCTATCTGGTCACCCTAGGCAGAGCAAAGTTGTGCTTCCAATCTCTGCAGCATATTAATAGGGCCCTAACAAATTTGTGGTCCATTTTGGTCAATTTCACGGTCATAGGATTTCAAAAATTATAAATGTCCTGATTTCAGCTATTTAAATCTGAAATTTCAGTGTTGTAATTGTAGGGGTTCTGACCCAAAAGGCAGTTGTGCAGGGGGTCACAAGGTTACTGTAGGGGGTTGTGTATTACCACCCTTACTTCTGTGCTGCTGCTGGTTGGGCACTGCCTTCAGAGCTGGGCACCCATCCAACAGCTGTCCTCTCTGGACACTCAGCTCTGAAGGCAGCACAGAAGTAAGGGTGGTAATACTGCAACATCCTCCTCCTCCTCCTCTTCCCCCGCAACTCCCTTTTGGGTCAGGACCCCCAATGTGATAAACATTGGTCTCCCTCGTGAAATCTGATCTTTTTTGTGCTTCTACCCTATATTAGACAGATTTCACAGTCCGTGATGTGTTTCATTTCCATCAATTTGGTAGGGCCCTATATGAGTAAAATTGAAAGCTTCTTGCCTGGCATTATCGGAGATGTGCAGAATATAGTGGAAAACACGTTAAACAAAACTCCCAACTTTATCAATAGATCCATTTCTTCCTCTTCTATCCCAATGGAAGGCGGGTGGGCAACTCCTAGTCAACTCTGTATACTATATTAAAATCTGTTTCTTTCAGTAGAAATATAGCAATATGCTGTCAGTCTAGATTTGAATAATCAAGTTGGATGGGTTGTCTGATCACTGGATAAAAGTGGCAGAGTTCAACTCTTCATAACCCTGTAACCAGAAGCTGTTTCTTGAGAAGATTGTTGAACTGGACCACAGTCATTGGCCCAGAAGAAGGGCTTTCATGCTAGTTCATATGGAGCCACTTTCTGTAGTATGTATTGTGCAATGTTTTTAAACTGACTTTCAGTGACCTGTGCAGATCTCTAGTTGTGACCTGAGCATGCAGGTTAACTACCTCCCAACTTGTCAGGTGAGGTGATTGCTGTAAAAGTAAATATCAACTGTAAAATAATAGTCATACTTGCATCATACCATTTTTTTTTAATTGTGGGATTTTTACAATAAGACTAGTGTCAACTTCAAAGATTATAGTGAGTTAGCAAAAAGATGGGGATTGAGAAACAGTTGTGAACATTTCATCCCACCACACCACACCATATCAAGCTGTCCCTTGGTTTATTCAATCAAGATTTGTTTTTCTGGATGCCAATCCAGGGAATATGCAAGAATTGGCCAGTGGGCGTTATTTCTCTTTTTGGGGAGAATACTCTGCACTCTAGCTTGAGGGTCTTTTTCATATCAGTTTAATCTTGGCTTTGAGTGGTCCAAATAAGGTCCTCAGCAAGTAAATGAAGTGTTAGTGCTTAAAACCATAGAAGATAAGTCATAGCCTCTAATACAGCATGTTCCAGAAGTAGCACTTTTCAAGCACCCACAGTTGGCAAAACTTTATAACCACTCATCATTTGCTCTTTATTCCTAAACCAGTCCTTTTACACCAAATTTTAATATCCATGTCAAAGTCCTTTAATCCAAAGGAATATTAGTTGCAATTTAATCTGTAATCAGCACACACTTCAGACCATCTGAATAAGAGGTTACTGCCATGTAACTTGGTATAAGTTCGAGATGCTGTTATTGACTTCGCCGCAGATACTGCGCAATACAGTTACACAACAAATTATGCAAATATTGTAACCTTGCTACACATCTTCAAGGTGTTGTTGCATGCCTTTAATAACGGATTCATTTGATTATGCATCTGTCAACAAGGTATCTGGGTACATCCTATGGGTTATGTACAAAAATTCAGGAGCACATACACGCAATCTCAAATATCACAACCCTGAACTTCTTTCTGTGAGGATAAATATTGTGGAGGGGGAGAGGTACAGGCAGTTGATAGGCTGATCAGTGGTTCTCAACCAGGGTATGTGTACCCCTGGGGATACACAGGTCTTCCAGAGGGTACATCAACTCCTCTAGATATTTGTCTAGTTGTACAACAGGCTACATAAAAAGGACTAGCAAAGTCAGTATAAACTAAAATTTCATACAGACAATGACTTGTTTATACTGCTCTATACACTATACACTGACATGCAAGTACAAGATTTATATTCCAACTGATTTATTTAATAATTATATGGTAAATATAAAATACTATATAATATATAAGTGAGAAGAGTGTGCTGTGACATTTTTGTATTTGTCTGATTTTTGTAAGCAAGTAGTTTTTAAGTGAGGTGAAACTTGGGGGTACGCAAGACAAATCAGACACCAGAAAGGTGGATACAGTAGTCTAGAAAGGTTGAGAGCCACTTTGCTATATAGACAGGGACTCAAACTGCAGTCAGAGTTAACTGGATCTAGAATAACTCTGGGAATGAATTGGAACTGTTTTAGTGCTTTAAGTGGGATGTACTTTGGAGCAGGATCATTCTCTTACTGTTCTATAAAACACCATGCAAATAAAAGATACTGTACAGGTGTTGCAAGCTTTGCTGCTCTGCCCTGTGCTGCTCAAAAGGCAGGAAACAGCATTCCTTACTATGGCTTTGGGGTTGGCCTTCAAGGAAAAACATGTTGCAGTACTCTAGCCATAAAATAACAAGCATGAATGACTAGCAAAGTCTGCCTGGAGGAAAGGATGCAACTACTTGGCAAGCTGAAGGAGGGAAGACCTTTCCAGCCTCAACTGCAATCTATGAATACACTAGCAGAGATGAACCTAAGAGGCTCCAAGACTTGAAACCGATCTTGTAATACATGGAGTCTCACTGGAGATTTTTAAGAGCAGGTTAGACAAAAACCTGTCAGGGATGGTCTAGATAATACTTAGTCCTGCCTTGAGTGCAGGGGACTAGACTAGATGACCTCTCAAAGGCCCTTCCAGTCCTATGATTCTTTGATTCCCTCATTGGCCAAACTGTAATTCCTCATCCTTGCCAAACAATAAGTACAGATTGAACCTCTCTAGTCTGGAACTCTCTGGCCCAGCAACATCCATGGTCCGGCATGATTTTATTTTATGTTTTTACGCTTTATCTACTTATTTCCTTGTGCCAATACAGTAAAATTGTGTAACAACACTAATACTTTGTTATGAAGAGAGCGGGTAACGCTTGGCTAGGCAGCGTTGCAAGTGTTCCGTTTATTCGCCTTGGCAAGATTAAAAATACACGCTCACTACATGCTGACCTCCCGTGGTTCAGCAAATTCTCTGGTTCGGCACCAGTCAGGTCCCGAGGGTGCCGGACTAGAGAGGTTCAACCTGTATTACTTCAGTCTGATCACTTACTGTTTACTGTTGCGTCAGGGCAACCCAGCCACTAATATATATATATATATATACACACACACACACACACACACACTATACTAATGTAGTAGCATCTCTACAGTGTGTGACTTATTGTTATGGTGAATTAATCTTCTTGCAGGACTTAAAGAAACACCAATAGTAAGGAATTGTGCTCTTGGCATACAACTTTCCCTTTATCAAAGAGTAACTTGAACTATTCCTACTCAAAGGGCAGGGTTGCCTGGATACACTTGAGGAGGAAGAAACTCTCTAGGTCTTAAGCAATCAAACTGAAGTTGCATTGGAGTTCTCAAGCAAAAAGGAATGTCACCCTTCTGAGTGCATCTCTGAACTTAACTGCAGTGTATGATGGACCCCTTGCTCTCTTTCTTCCCCATGCCCTGCTTCCCCCGCAGTCTCTCCCATTGCTCTTGAGGTCTGTGGTCCAATTCTGCAATCTGAGTCAAAACTCAACCAGATTTCTCACCATTCAGTAAGTGAGGACTGCAAGATTAGGCTTTAAGAGCTTGAAATCCACAGCCAATCAAGAGCTTTCTTACGGCATGTCTCCACTACAAAATTAAGTTGACCTAATTTACATTGACTTACAGCCCCAGCAGTAATTAAACTGCTTTTGCATGTCCACACGACACTCCTTGTCAGCTGTACACACCCTCACCTGGAGGGCTTGCACTGATGTAACTGTCAGTGTGGGGCATTGTGGGATGGCTTCTGAAAGGCAGCAGCAGTCAATGCAAGCAGCGCAGTGTCTACAGTGACAGTGCATTGACCTGACTACATTGACTTAAGTGCTATTTCTCTTGCGGAGGTGGAGTTAAGTCAGTCTAGAGGGTGAGTTACAGCAGTGCAGGCTACATTTTAGTGTAGACATTTAGAGTTAGGTCTATGTAAGCTGCCTTACATCAACCTAGCTCTTTTGTGTAGACCAGAGCTTAGAAACAGTATTTGTGTAGAAAAGGGTATTTCTCTCCTGGATACAGAGGAGAGATGGACACTAAATTATTTGTGGTGTTTGGCCTTTTCTAGTTTTTAACTTTTTTCCCCCTAGGAATTCTACCAGACTCCTTAAAAATTCATTCTACTTTTTATGGTGCCTTTAAAAACAAATACCTTCTAGAGACCCAATGAATTGTTCAGGTGAGAACACTCTTTTAGAACATCAAACTACTCTCGTTTTCTACTTTAATAATGGACATGTCCTCTTTTAAGGTACTGAGTAGAATTCCAGTTCATTAGGTAAAAAATAATTTGCACCATGACCTGTTTTACCATTCAGAGAACCATTCTCCTCCCCTCCCCCCCGCCCCCCCAAAAACCCCCATGATACAGAATTCTTTGTGCAGAGGTGTGTCACTGTTAGGTACACATTGCACTGTTAGCTGCTTTTCAACAAACTGTATGGAGGGAGGGGAAACAGGCAAGGCGGTATTCTAGCTAAAGAAGGAACAAATCCCTCATGCTGTGGCTTTCAGGTCTTTGTTAGTTCCAGTTCTAGCAGATTCTTTGTCAGTGGAGGCTATGCTGACTTAAGTATTTGACCCACACTAGTTTGAGTTTTGTGGGTTTTTTCTGCATCTCTGCTTGGAAGCCATAGTTAACTTGTCAAGGTCAAGGCTTAACTTCTAACTTTTTCTTTTTCCCCAGGGCAAGGAATTGCTTACTTTGCCTTGTCACAGATAGCAAAACAAGTGAATTTGACAATCTTCAGGTCACATGATTCCAACAGCTATGTAACTATTAGTCATGTTCTTTATTGCAGCAGCATTGCACAGTAGTATAACAGCTATATTTTGGGGATTGGGACTTATCACACAAGGTCTAGTTTAGTGTTTCAGATTCTGGACAAACATAGCAAAAATGATCCAGAGGTAGGTAATTCTTGTCTAAAGTTTTTTGCTTAAAAATACAATTTAAAGCGAACTGTTAGCATTTCAACACTAGCAAAGTCTGCCTACTGGCAGAATTCTACTATAAAAGAATCCTTTAGTCATGCTCATGACGCCAGCAGCTCTTCTATAACCAAAATGCCTGTCTTGTGGTGCCAACGCTAAGCGATGTGTATGCATCTTTTAATCAAGTAGCATATAACTGTCTAATGGAAGACGGAGATGTCTCTCTGAGCTGACGGGGGGGGGGGCGGCAAAATGAATGTAGACTGTCTGTTTGGGACCTCTGAAGAGACTCTAGTATTGGGAAAGGGGTTTTGTGCATGAATCTCTTAAGCAAATACCCTTTCTAGCCCAATGTTCCCCTGTAAGCTGCCTCATCGCTGTCTGTTAGAATGGGTTCACTACCTGACATTGGAGATTGAGGTAGAGGTTGCTGGGGGCGCAGGTGGAATACAATCTCCAACATGTCAGATCAGGAATTCTCATAATCTCTCTAAATGAGGGGAAGGCAGGTAGGCTAGGGGGATAAAGATGTCTGGCCTTGAGAGTACCACTGTGTGGGATGGGACAACTTTGGAAGGTAAATGTGGTCTTCTGTCTAAAACACTGAACTGGGACACAAGAGACAAGGGTTCAATTCCTTGCCCTGCCACAGCTCTTCTGTGCAGCCTTAGAAAAGTCATTTAACCTGTATCTGGTGCTATCCGTTCCCATCAGTAAAATGAGATAACCGCCATCCTTTGTTTTGGGTCATATTTCAAATTCTGAAAACAGAGTGGATAAAAAGGTGACCTGCAGCTTTCAAAACATTTTGAGGAACTTCTGAATAGCTAACCCTAAACCACTATGCTGCATAATAGAGTTGCTGATCAGATGAAGTAATATTTCTTCTTAAATGAAAATGAAAAGTCGCAATTCTCCAACCAAAAAACTTCAAAAATAGACTCCAATGAGAAACTGCAGAATTGGAATTAATTTGCAAACTGGACACCATTAAATTAGGCTTGAATAAAGACTGGGAGTGGATGTGTCATTACATAGAGTAAAAACAATTTCCCCATGCTAATTTTTCTCCTCCTGTTACTCAGATTCTTGTCAACTGTTGGAAATGGGCCATCCTGATTATACTACAAAAGATTTTTTTCTCCTGCTGATAATAGCCCACCTTAATTGATTAGTCTTGTTATAGTTGGTATGGCAACACTCCTTTTTCATGTGTGTAATCTTTCTATTGCATGCATCCGATGAAGTGGGTTTTAGCCCACGAAAGCTTATGCCCAAATAAATGTTAGTTTCTAAGGTGCCACAAGTACTCCTCGTTCTTCCTACTGTTGGTGTTGACCAAGCAGCACTAGGGCTAGACCAGGGGTGGGGCTTTTTGAATGCTGAAGTGTGAGCAAGGCCCCTGACACATCACTGACCACAGGGGGCTAGTGGAGAGACTAATCACTTGTGCACAGCAGTATTTTGCGAAGTGTGGAGTGCCCTCAGGTGGGGAGCACAGGCAGTATTAAAGGGTTGTCCATCTCCACTTACAGGACATAGTAGGTTTGAAGGGGGTGGAGGGGAGTGTGCAGTTGGCTTCACTTCGTTGAAGGGGACTCTGCTTTCAAAAGTTCAGCAAACTCTGGTATATAGAGAACACTTAATGACCACTATGTTCTTGTTCCTTCCTTACAAATCCATGCCATGGCAGGACTTGTCTGATTTTATTCAACATCTGTCAATGGGAAGCTTCTTCCCTAGAAGTGGGGGTTTGGTCAGGAAGTTTATCAACTTCTGCAATCCCTGAGCTTTTAATTTAAAGTTGTTTCTAGCACTTCTTGACTGCAGACTTTGACTCCCTCGGGGAACTAATGGGCAGGATCTCCTGGGAGGCTAATATGAGGGAGAAGGGAGTCCAGGAAAGCTGGCTGTATTTTAAAGAAGCTTTATTGAGGTCACAGGAACAAACCATCCTGATGTGCAGAAAGAATAGCAAATATGGCCGGCAACCAGCTTGGCTTAACAGAGAAATCTTCAGTGAGCTTAAACGCAAAAAGGAAGCTTACAAGAAGTAGAAACTTGGACAGATGACTAGGGAGGAATATAAAAATATTGCTTGAGCATGCAGGGGTGTAATCAGGAAGACCAAAGCACAATTGAAGTTGCAGCAGCAAGGGACGTGAAGGGTAACAAGAAGGGTTTCTACAGGTATGTTAGCAACAAGAAGGTGGTCAGGGAAAATGTGGGACCCTTACTGAATGGGGGCGGCAACCTATGACAAGTGTAGAAAAAGCTGAAGTACTCAATGCTTTTTTTGCCTCAGCCTTCAGACAAGGTCAGCTCCCAGACTGCTGCAGTGGGCAGCACAGTATAGGGAGGTGAGCCGCCCTCAGTGGTGAAAGAACAGGTTAAGGACTTTTTAGAAGAGCTGGACATGCACAAGTCCATGGGGCCAGAGGCAATGCATCTGATGCTGAGGGAGTTGGCTGATGTGATTGCAGAGCCACTGGCCATTATCTTTGAAAACTCGTGGCAATCGGGGGAGGTCCCAGACGATTGGAAAAAGGCAAATACAGTGCTCACCTCTAAAAAAGGGAAGGAGAACCCAGGGAACTACAAATCGGTCAGCCTCACCTCAGTCCCTGGAAAAATCATGGAGCAGGTCATCAAGGAATCCATTTTGAAGCACTTGGAGGAGAGGAAGGTGGTCAGGAACAGTCAACATGGATTCACCAAGGGCAAGTTATGCCTGACCAACCTTATTGCCTTCTATGATAACTGGCTCTGTGGATATGGGAAAAGCGGTGGACGTGATATACCTTGGCTTTAGCAAAGCTTTTGATAGTCTCCCACAGTGTTCTTGCCAGCAAGTTAAAGTAGTATGGATTGGATGAATGGACTGTAAGGTGGATAGAAAGCTGGCTAGATTGTTGGGCTCAACGGGTAGTGATCAAGGGCTCAATTTCTAGTTAGCAGCTAGTATCCAGCGGAATGCCCCACGGATCAGTCCTGGGGCCGGTTTTGTTCAGCATCTTCATTAATCTGGATGATGGGATGGATTGCACCATCAGCAAATTCGCAGATGATCCTAAGCTGGGAGGAAAGAGTAGATATGCTGGAGGGTAGGGATAGGATCCAGAGTGACGTAGACAAATTGGAGGATTGGGCCAAAAGAAATCTGAGGTTCAACAAGGACAAGTGCAGAGTCTTGCACTTAGGACAGAAGTATCCCATGTACTGCTAAAGGCTGGGGACCAACTGACTAAGCAGCAGTTCTGCAGAAAAGGACCTGGGAATTAGTGGACAAGAAGCTGGATATGAGTGCCCTTGTTGCTAAGAAGGCTAACGGCATATTGGGCTGCATTAGTAGGAGCATTGCCAGCAGATAGAGGGAAGTGATTATTCCCCTCTATTCGGCACTGGTGAGGCCACATCTGAAGTATTGTCCAGTTTTGGGCCACCCACTGCAGAAAGGATGTGGGCAAATTGGAAAGAGTCCAGCCGGGGAGGGGAGGGGGGACACAAAATTATTAGGAGTTTGCTGCACATGACTTATGAGGAGAGGCTGAGGGAACTGGGCTTATTTAGTCTGCAGAAGAGAAGAGGGAGAGGATTTGATAGCAGCCTTCAACTACCTGAAGGCAGGTTCCAAAGAGGATGGAGCTCGGCTGTTCTCAGTGGTGGCAGATGACAGAATAAGGAGCAATGGTCTCAAGTTGCAGTGGAGGAGGTCTAGGTTGGATATTAGGAAAAAAACTATTTCCCTAGGAGGGTGGTGAAGCTCTGGAATGGGTTACCTAGGGAGGTGGTGGAATCTCCATTCTTAGAGGTTTTTAAGGACAGGCTTGACAAAGCACTGGCTGGGATTTAGTTGGGGTTGGTCCTGCTTTGAGCAGGAGGTTGGACTAGATGACCACCTGAGGTCTCTCTTCCAACCCTAATCGTCTATGATATTATTCTTCCTGTGTGTTTAACCCCTCAACTTGTCTGTCTGGGCTGCTTTCTCAACCCTAAGAATGCCACATCCTAAACATGCTTTGAGCAATGGCAGCGAGTAAGAGGAAACTTGAAGCTACTCAACTGTCTAGATGACTTTCCAAGAATAAAAATCACTCTTGTCTTGGAAGGCTTTTAGTATTCTTGAAGGCAGCCAAACTACTAAGCTGTCAGGCAGTTCAGCACTAATGCTAGTACGTGGACTTTCCAGAAATGATTAAAACACACATCCTTAAGAATAAGGTGTGACGTTGTGCAGTCTATATGATTTTGTAAAAACATAAGTGAATATAATGTAATTGGAATAGTTTTATAAAAACATAAGTGGGTATAATGTAACTGAAATATGCTTCATGCAAAAGGTATCATTACAAAGCTTATAATCTACTGAGTGATCATCTTATTTGTATAAATGTACCACTCTTGTATCTAAAACTAGAAATATAAAATATAACTCTGAGGGCCTATTGTAATTATGCAAAGTGTGGGCCATTAATGGTTTGGAATTTTGATGACTCCCATTAACCAGAGCCATTGTCTGCAGATGGCTGTATTTACCTGCGAGTCTTCCTGTATGTGTGTGCTGGCAAGTGAGTAATGAAGCCTTGCAGTGACATGTGATCATGTCACCTGAACTGGAATCCATCTTTAACCTGGTGCTTTTCCAGTGAGGGGTGGGGGAACCCAGAGGGACGAAGGATTCCCACCTTATGCAAAAGATATATAAAGGGGTGGAAGAGAACAGCGAGAGAGAGGAGCCATCATGAAGAATCCCCTAGCTATCACCTGAGCTGGAACAAGAGCTGTACCAGGGGAAAGAATTGTGCCCAGGCCTGGAAGGTGTCCAGTCTGAGAAAAAACTTACTGAAGCATCTCTGAGGGTGAGATTATCTGTATTCAGTTTGATTAGACATAGATTTGCGCATTTCATTTTATTTTGCTGGGTAACTTACTTTGTTCTGTCTGTTACTACTTGAAATCACTTAAATCCTACTATCTGTATTTAATAAAATCACTTTCTACTTATTAATTAACTCAGAGTATGTATTAATACCTGGGGGAGCAAACAGCTGTGCATACCTCTCTATCAGTGTTATAGAGGGCCAACATTATGAGTTTACCCTGTATAAGCTTTATACAGGGTAAAACGGATTTATTTGGGTTTAGACCCCATTGGGAATTGGGCATCTGAGTGCTATAAGGGCAAGCACACTTCTGTGAGCTGTTTTCAGGTAAACCTGCAGCTTTGGGATAGGTGATTCAGACCCTGAGTCTGTGCTGGAGCAGACGGGTGTGTCTGGCTTCACCAAGACAGGGAGCTGAAGCCACCGAGCTGGCAGGGAGAACAGAAACAGAAGTAGCCTTTGCACATCAGCTGGCAGCTCCCAAGGGGGTTTCTGTGATCCAACCCGTCACATAAGGATGGAAAGACATTCTTCATGAAACACCCAGTAGTAACAGACTACTAGCTTTTTTCCTCAGTAGCAACTACTTTGAATTCAGAGGGAATTTAAAGACTACAATTGGTTCTCAAGCATGCCCTTTAAATATTGATGATGGCTCTGACTAACCCACTTCTTGTTCAATGGCTTCATTCTAATACAATAAAAGATACCTCTGGGTGTTAAACTGAGCAGCTGGACAGGTTCAAAATGAGTCACTGATCTACTGCTAACTTGCAGTCATAATTTTTGTCTGAAATTTTTTTAACCCATTAATACTTTCATAAATCTGGTATAGTTAAGGAAGTTTTGTTTTAACTATGTTCCACTTTATTTCCCATAAAGACTTAGCGGAAGGCTAGAAGATGGATATGCCACGTTCTGCCTTGTCTTCACTTGTACCATAACTGAGTCTGAGCTGCATATGAGCATAATTAAACTTTGAGCCCCTTCTATCTTCCAAGGCATCTTAGAACATTATGTTCCCCTCGTGCCCTTCTGTGGGCTGTAGTAGTTCATAATTCAGCTGCTTTAACCTGTTCTTGGTAAATGCTAAATGCCTTTAATTATTAGTGAGTAAAATTGAGTACCTTAGCCAATTTTCTTTGTCCTCCCAGTGCACCCTTGGTCAGTCACCACCAAGAGCCTAGGTGTTTGCAGCCAGTTCCTCTTGTTCACATCTTTCAAATTTCATATGGGAATCTGCCTGCATGAGATAAGAAAGTTTACTCTTCATGCAGCTAAAGCTACTGCACCCAGTTGTGTAGCTTCTCAACTTCAGCAGTAAATAAGATTGGCACCATGCTTTTTCCAGTTCCTTCAATCTGTTCGAACCACATGCCATGACTGACTTTGCTATGTATGTACCACTCGATTCCTGATCCTGTCACTCACCTCCCTGTTGACATCTTAGCAACACTAAAATTCAGGTCTCTAAATACGACTGCCCAAGCCAAGACAAATAGCATTATTCCTCTTTTCACTATCTTTGTACCTCTAAGCCAGGGGTCGGCAACCTTTCAGAAGTGGTGTGCCGAGTCTTCATTTATTCACTCTAATTTAAGGTTTCACGTGCAAGTAATACGTTTTAACGTTTTTAGAAGGTCTTTCTATAAGTCTATAATATATAACTAAATGATTGTTGTATGTAAAGTAAATAAGGTTCTTAAAATGTTTAAGAAGCTTCATTTAAAATTAAATTAAAATGCAGAGCCCCCCAGACTGGTGGCCAGGACCCAGGCAGTGTGAGTGCCACTGAAAATCCGCTTGCGTGCCGCCTTTGGCACACGTGCCATAGATTGCCTACCCCTGCTCTAAGCTTTGCTTGCTTTAGTTCAGTTTTCAGATCGCTCTCATCCCTTATTTCTTCATCATGTTGAAAGCCTGAATTCAATCTTTCTGGAACTTTCTCCACCCACTTTCTTGCTGTTGTTCACTATAAATCTTAATGTGACTCTTCTTCCCAAAATGATCTACTGCAGTGCATTGACATCTTCCTTCATTTCCTCCTTACAACATTATGCCTACTTTGGAGACTTCCAGCTGTTAGTTATCAGCTTCCTTTATAAGCCTTCTGGAACATATGCAGTAGCTTTGAATTCTGAATGATACTTAGATGGTTCCAAAAGTGAATACGTATTTACTGAATGCTAGAAAATGAAGCACCATTCATTATCTCCATGAGACGACAAATAGTATTTCCTTATCCATTGTGGTGACTCATACAGACTCTAGTTAATCGCAAAGAAATTTCCAATATAACTCTGTCCTGACACATGCAGACCCAGTTAATTCAGCAGGCTTAGAGTGGACAAAATTAGTTCCTTCTAGAACTTGCTCTTCTAGAAGGTCAAAATCCACTCTAGCCCTGTTCCTTACCTCAATAACACTGACACTGCATCATGTAGTAAAGGAACAGAGTTGCAGAATTCCATTAACACAGAGGTGAGAGATCTCCAAGAATATGGAGTCTAGATAAGTACCAAAGTAGTCTCCATGTTTTACAATATCACAAGAACCTGTGACTACCACTCACAACTATTCCTAAGTAGGACCTAATTGTCTGCTACCACTGGTAACTGGATGCATAGGAAATCCTAGCAGACAATCTAATGTAATTGCAGGTGGCCAGTAGGTCTGCTTCCTCCTCTGGCAGTAGACTGACCAGACACAGCAAGTGTGAAAAATCGGGACAGGGAGTGGGGTGTGTGTGTGTGTAATAGGAGCCTATATAAGAGAGCCCCAAATATCAGGACTGTCCCTATAAAATTGGGACGTCTGGTCCCCCTATCTGGCAGCTGCTTTGTATTTTCCCATCTCTTCCCCCCAATACATGCACCATGTTGGCAGGAGTTAAGATCAGAAATAGCTGTAGGGGCATTGGAAAAGTTTCTAGTGACCAGAGGCAAGAACTGTTAAAATAAAAGCATTGTGCAGCCACCCCCCCGCCACCCCCTGTCCAGGACAAATTAAATGCAGGACTGCTAAAGCAATCTAGCTTGTGCATTACAGCACAACTAACTTACCATATTTCCTAGTTCTGGGTAAAGCCAGCACTTGCACCCTGTGTTTTTCAGCTCGTGCTTGATCTTGTACAAGCTTGCTTTTTCAGTAAGCTGTGCTGCATATACTAGAGGTAAAGGGGAGAAGTCTATCTGCTTATGACATGAGCATGAAATTACACAAACACTGCATAATAAAACCGCTTAACTGGAGCTAAAAACTTTTTTGCATTTATTTTTCCTTGAGGTGTCGTGGAGGGTGAGAAGCTTCAATTGTTTAATTTACAATGCCATATGGCATTAGCATATACAGTGTGACTTTAGAGTGTAGATTTTTTTTTCTAGAAGCAAGATGGAACAGATTATTTCCAGTAATTAGCAATTTGAATGGCATTTATTTGTGTCTCAAGTTATGGCTGACCTGACTCTTTCTTCAGTATATGTGGCTTTTGGGGGGACAGTAGCACCTAGATTCCAACTACTCCTGGATGTTTGTTTATATTTAAGTAGTAACTGCCAACATTGTCTTCAGCCCTGGCATTGGAAGCCAATAGTGGCAACAATTAGTAAAGAAGACTGCTCTTTGCAGTCCTTTGTTGGCATGTCAACTAGCCAGAGCTGAAATTCAGAAATTCTGCAGGAAGTTGTTGTGGTAGACTGGTTGGCCTTCATAACATAGAACTGATAAGTTGTGCAGAATGCCCCTGGTTAACAGTCCATACTACTTTATAACCAAAGTTGTTGATCAGTTTGTATCTAATATGCAGAGGGTGCAGGGAGGGTTCTTTCAGGTCTGCCCTTTTGGGGATGGGGTTGGTAAAGAGGAAAATCCCAGCAGATGCCTTCCTTTTCTCAGTCTACAAGACCTAGTGGAGGGTATAGCTAGCCCTCCTCAAGGCTTGTCTGCACTCAAAATTTTGCAGTGGCACTTCTGCAGCACTTCAGTGTAGGCAGTACCTCTGCTGATGGGAAGGGTTTGAGAGGCGGTATTCGGTTGGGGGAAGAATTCTCCTTTTGACTTAGCATGGTCTACATGTGCACGTAAGCAGGCTTAACTGCACCATTCAGGGGTATGGATTTTTCACACCCCTGAGCGACAGTTAAGATAGACTATGCAAGAAAATTAGGCTAGGCCTCAGATTTGCCAATACTGCTCCTCAGTTGGTTGAAAGATGCCTCATGCCCTATTGTAACAGACATTTGATCTTCTTGTGGTCTGACAAACTGCCAGTTCAGCAATCTCAGGCTTTGTCTTCACTGGATAATGCTCAATTTGTGTTCTTCACTAGGATTTTATCTCAAGTTAGCTAATTCAAAGTAGGATAAGGCAGCTCATCATTTTCATGTGAGTTAGCAGGTCCAGTTCAAGCCTAGGGGGAGTCTACACAAGTTAACTGGTCAAATTAACTATGCAGTGCCTTGTCTTGATTAGGATTTTACCTTCAGTTAACAGGCGTTGAACGCTTTGTCTTCACTGCGCCCCCCCCCCCAAAGCCTCCGGATCAGGGCACTCTAACACTCTGCAATGGGCCATTAAATCAGTCATCAACAGGGCCGGCGCAACCCATTAGGCGACCTAGGCGGTCGCCTAGGGTGCCAACATTTGGGGGGCACCGGCGCCCCGGTCGTCGGTGGAATTTCGGGGGCAGGACCTTCCACCGCCTCTGTCGGGGGCGGCATTTCGGGGGCAGGACCTTCCGCCGCCTAAGGGGGCGAAAAAGCTTGCGGCACTCCTGGTCATCAAGAATCAGGCAAAACTGCACCACAGACTTAAGCAATTTCACATATGCATAAGTAGCACAAGGCAGCTATGATTAACTGAGGGCATGGCTACACTTGCAGATGTAGAGCGCTGTGAGTTAAACCCGCCTTTGGAGAGCGCAGTAGGGAAAGCGCTGCAATCTGTCCACACTGACAGCTGCAAACGCACTGGTGTAGCCACATTTGCAGCAGTATTGGGAGCGGTGCATTGTGGGCAACTATCCCACAGAGCACCTCTTCCCATTCTGGCTTGTGGGAAGGGGGCGGGGGAGGCAGGGCATTCTGGGTCCTGTCCCAATGCCCTGTGTTGCATCAGTTCACATCCCAGCATTCCCTTTGCTTCCATCCACATCTGGCGCCATCTTTCAACATTTTTTGTACTGCGCGCTCTCTTCTCTTTCGGTCGGTGGGAATGGAGCCCGAACTGCTGAGTATGCTGACGAGTCTTGCCAGCACGTCACATTTGGCAGTCGAGTTATTCCTTATGATCCAAAGTGACAGTGGGAGCTCTGACCATGATATCGACTTGAGTAACGCATATGACATGAGTTTGCTTGTGGCATTCACGGACATGCTCACCACTGTGGAACAGCACTTTTGGGCTCAGAAAACAAGCACTGAGTGGTGGAATCACATAGTCATGCAAGTCTGGGATGACGAGCAGTGGTTGCAGAACTTTCAGATGAGAAAAGCCACTTTCATGGGACTGTGTGAGGAGCTCGCCCCCACCCTGTGGCACACAAACACGAGATTGAGAGCTGCCTTGACGATGGAGAAGCAGGTGGCTATTGCAGTCTGGAAGCTGGCAACTCCAGACAGCTACCGATTGGTCACTAACCAGTTTGGAGTGGGAAAGTCAACCGTTGGAATCATGTTGATGCAAGTTTGCAGGGCCATTAATCGCATCCTGCTCAGAAGAACTGTGACTCTGGGTAATGTGCATGACATTCTGGCTGGCTTTGCACAAATGGTTTTCCCTAACTGCGGAGGGGCGATAGATGGGACGCATATTCCAATTCTGGCACCAGCCCACGTAGCCTCCGAGTACGTTAATCAGAAGGGGTATTTCTCGATGGTTCTCAGGCGCTTCTGGATCACAGTGGGTGTTTCATTGACATTAACGCAGGCTGGCCCAGAAAGGTGCATGACGGATGCATCTTTCGGAACACTGGCCTGTTCAGGAAGCTGCAAGCTGGGCCTCTTTTCCAGACCAGAAGATCACTGTAGGGGAAGTCGAAATGCCCATTGTGATCCTTGGAGACCCCGCTTACCTTTAATGCCATGGCTCATGAAACCCTACACAGGGAGCCTTGACAGCAGCAAGGAACGGTTCAACATGCTGAGCCGGTGCAGAATGACTGTGGAGTGTGCTTTTGACACTCTCTGTATGGGAAGCTGGACCTGGCTGATGACCGCATCCCTGTGGTTCTATCCACATGCTGTACCCTCCATAACATTTGTGAAGGGAAGGGTGAAAGAGTCACTCAGGCATGGAACTTGGAGGTTCAACACCTGGATTTGAATAGCCAGAGAGCAGGGCTATTAGAGGGGCCCAGCATGGGCTGCAAGGATTAGGGATGCCTTGAGGGAGCAATCTGAGTCTGAAAGCCACCAGTAATGTCTGGTGCCCTGCACAGGAGTGAAGTGCAGTGGTTCCAATGTTAGTAGGAATCTGTTTGCTATGCTGACGTGCAATGCCTGTTGCTTTCCTGGGCTAAGGTATCTTTTACTTTATGCAATAATAAAGAATGTTTTCAAAGCCAAAAAATCCATTTATTGAAAAGACAACTGCTTGGGAAACAGAACGGGCAAGGGGGTGGGGTGGGGAACGGTGCAATCACAGATTTGCGTATGTTCTGTCTGGAGTGCTGTGCAATGAGTGCTGCACTTCAGGGTGGCTATACTGCATGGTGATNAGTGCAGTGGCTAAGAGTCATAGTTTTCAGGGCTGGGTGGTGAAGCTACAGGTGTTGGAGGCAGCTGGTGGTGGTAAGAACCCGAATGTTGGGGAAAGTGGGTTGGAGGTGAGATGGGGGCACAAGGGAAAGCGTTTTAGGACCAGGGCTGCGGGGGGGGGGGGTGTGCGGGTGTGGTAGTGTTCTGCCTGCATGGCTTTGAGCGCCTGTATTGAGTCCGCTTGGTGCTCCATGATGCTTAGCAGCCGCTCCGTGCTTTGGTGCTAGTGATCTGCATTCTGCTGGCGGACCCTCCTTTCACTCTCCCGCCACTCCTGCACTTTTTGATTTTTTTTTCATTACTTGAATGCTGCATTACTTCATGCAACATGTCTTCCTTGCTTCTATGTGATCTCTCTCTGATTCTTTGGAGTCTTTCTGCTGGTGATAACAGACGGCTGAGATCTCAAGGTTGCATCTGTAAAGGCAAAATGCAACCCTTAACAGAGGCAGCATAGTTCACACCAGGCAGCGCAATGATTCCCCCGTTCTTAAGGGCAAGCAGTCTACACAATAGCATAACTTGCCCGTCCCAAAGCAAGTGCACATAACCCACAGGAGCCCCAAAGTGGTGAGTAAGCACAGTGTCAAGCGTGATTGATTGTTTCACAGCTGTACTGTCCTCTGGGTTTCTGTGCCTTGAGAGCCAACGGCGGCAGGGGGCCCCCTAGACTGAACACTGTGTCCCCACATTTTCCACAGGAGTTTGTCCTGGAAGAGATCTTGGTGCTGAGGGTGACCTGGGAAGCAAGGGAGGGTCGTCTTCCGCGATGCGGCTTCCGCCCTGGCCCATATACAGCTTGCCTGTGTGCATCTATGGTCGTCTTCCTCCCCCCACCCCACCCCCCCTCATGGCAGTGGCGTGGACAAGTTAGCCTGACTGGGACAAGGACCACAGTGGCTCTCCCAAGAAACCTGCGCAAGCGCATTGCCCAAGTTCTGGATGAGACCTTTGAAGAGATCACTGAGGCCAATTACCGCGATGTAAGAGAGCACATCAACACCCTATTCCGTCTCTAGGCATGCATGCAGCCCTAACCCTCCTCGCCCCAGGAGCCCGCACCGAATAACTTCCTTCCCAAAATAAAATCCGCTTACTGGGAACCTCCTCTGGTGTTTGTCCTTCCCCAAGCACCGGCCACTGCAACTGGCTGCCTTCCTCCTGGCTTAAGAACAGCTGCTGGCTGCATGCATATAGAGATTCCAGGGTGTCTTCCTCCTCCTGCGCACCCTCGCTCCCACTTTGCTCCTCCTCCTCCTCCTGCCTTGTTGCACTGGACTCGGAAGTGTCCGTGGAGGTGCGGTCGCCCCCCCAAGTATCACGTCCAGCTCTTTGTAGAAACGGCAGGTTGTGGGGGTAGCACCAGAGCGGCGGTTTGCCTCGCGGGCTTTGCGATAGGCATTCCGCAGCTCCTTCACTTTAATCCTGCACTGCGGTGCGTCCTGGTCATGGCCACTTTCCATCATGTCCCTTGATATCTGCCCGAAGGTATCGTAATTCCTACGGCTGGAGCACAGCTGGGACTGGACAGCTTCCTCCCCCCAAATGCTGAGGTCCAGCACCTCGCCATTGCTCCATACTGGGGCTCACCTGGTGCGTGGAGGCATGGTCACCTGGAAAGATTTGCTGATAGCACTCCACACCTGGCTGAGCAAACAGGAAGGGATTTTTCAAAATTCCCAGAGAATTAAGGGTGGGTCTGATTTGGTCACCTGAGGGCAGGGCAGTAGAGTTCAAAGTGATGGCCAGAGTGGCTAGAACAGGCATTGTGGGACACTTCTGGAGGCCAATCAGAGCGCATTAACAGAACAGGGCGTCCACCCTGGCACTGCGGCGCTCCAGCGGGGGCACTTGCCAAGGTGGAGTACCAGGAGCGCTCTAGCCATGGAGTCAGAGCTCTCTACGTGCCTTGCCAGTGTGGACGGGTAGTGAGCTAGTGTGCCCGGGGCTCCTTTATTGTGCTGTAACTTGCAAGTGTAGCGAAGGCCTGAATTGCCGCAATACAGTCTGTGTTCTGGCCATATCTGTTGAGACTAATGGAGCAAGCCAGAAATGATGCATCTGAATGTTACATGGAAGGAAAAGAGAATGGGGGAAATGTGTACCCCGTAAGCCTTAAAAGAGCTTGGAGTAGAACTAGATAAGTGAATAACTATCTTGCACAGAGCGCTTGCTGTGAATACAGTCCATGTGATGCATGTCTGTCTGGCCAAAAGAAGATATTGCTCAGGGTTTAATGTTTCTACTTGGCCTGAAGTGGACAGCAACAGAGTTGCACATCCTCAAGTGAACAATGCAAAGTCTATTAGACTACTTGAATCTATTGGTCTCTTGGATAGTTCGCAAATAGGAAGTTAACTGTTATTTATTTTTATATATATATATATATATATATATAAAGCTTCCGAACTTGCCACATCAAAAGACTCAGTCATGAACAGTAGAATCCTGTTCCAAAATTTGATTAGTAAACTCATGTTTGCAAGTAGCTTGTGGTCTAAATTATCTGATGCCATAGATTAACAAACAGAACAAAAAACAAATTTACCATATGTCTAAACTTCTCTGAACATCATATATTCTGATGTGATAGAGGCCAGACAGTTACATAGCTTTTTCTAGAGCAGTGGTTCCCAAACTGGGCTTTATGAACCCCTGGGGGTTTGTGAAATGTTACAGGGGGTTCCCAGGGAAAAAATTCCCTAATGGCAGACAGATGTCCCTAGGGATCCTGGGCAGCACAGGGCCAGCAGCACGGAGCCCCTGGACTTCCAAGAGCTAAGCAGATCAAAGGAAGCATATCCATCACACTGAGATTTAAACTTCAAGGCTCATTATAAGAAATGGAAAAGGCGGTGGATATTTTTTGCTGTTATTAAAATTAAATAGGTAGCTAGTATTTTTAAAATTATGAAGAACAAGTTTAAGCTTTGTAACGTACATTGTTTGCCTGGACTGCTCAAGACCTGAATACTTGTGTAGGAGAAACTCTTTGAGTTGGCTTCTTAAATACCTTCATGCTGTTTCACATCTGATACTCCTTGATGAAACATAGGAGCCTTGTCTTATAACAGACTTATTCAAAGTGATACAAGTTACGAAAGTGAGATCTTGCAAGAGTGTTGCTGTTTTCATAATACTGTAATGATAAAAATAATTAAGTGTGTAATCGTGTCCATAAAAACAAATGTTATATTTCCAAGATCACTGCTTTTATAGTTTGGTAAAGGAGAAAATCCCTGGAAATATTCATTTTTAGGAGGGGGTTCGCAAGACTTGACATTTTAGTGAAAGGGGTTCACAGGTTGTTAAAGTTTGGGAACCACTGCTCTAGAGAGAGCATAGGGTGGAAATTGAATTTTGTTTACCTTGAATTATTTTTTTAAAAACTAACTGAAGGGCTAATGCACACAGCTTTAGCTTTTTCTAAAGCTATGTACCTGTCTGGCCTCTATCCTATTAGAATATATGATGTTCAGAGAAGTTTAGACGGATATGGTAAACTTGTTTTTTTTTTTTTGTTCTTTGTGAATCAGATAATTTACACCACAAGCTACTCGCAAACATGAGTTTCCTGTTCCAAAATTTGATGATTAACTGTTTGACTGGCAGTCTTTTGATGTGCCAGGTTCTGAAGCAATGTACTGGTCTGTCTTTCTGCTCAACTTAGGTCCATGAAAGTGTCAAGACTAAAAATTTCAAACCCGTAGAAGCATGGCACTTTGCTTCAACCTTGTAAACACTATTTATAGCTTCATTTTTAAAGCTTTAAAACAAGCTAGAATTTTTGTTCAAAAACACTTTCAAAAAGTCTCTAGCATAAATCATTCCAGACAAACCCACATAGTTTGCCAGATCCTGAGTTATATCTAAACAAACTCACGTATAACTCATGACAAACCTGAGTGGGTTACCTGAGTAAGCCTATGGATAAAAGCAGCCTGACAGCACCTAGTCTTCAGGAATACAACTAGACTAAACTAAGCAGGGCAATTAAAACTTGAGTAAATATGGAACAGACTTGTTTTCAAGGAGACTAGTTCCAAGAATTGGATTCCCACGGACAAATAGGCCTCAGAATGATCTGAAATTCAACTTTAGATATAACTATTGATATGACATTATTAATGACACGCTGCCTAACAAGCTTCCCATCTCTCAAACTCAATTCAGGATTTAAATATACAGCTGAACAAACAAACCTCTTCAAATAAGTTGCCATCTAACCGACCACTATAGAACTCTGACTAGTAAAACAAGATGCCATAGTTTTGAACTGTCTTACTGTACAGCCACTTGGAATGCTCTACCACTAGAGAGAGCATAGGGTGGAAATTGGATTTAGTTTACCTTGAAGGTTTTTGGGTTTTGTTTTGTTTTTAAACTAACTGAAAGGGTAATGCACAAGGTTGGTTTTAATCAATATACACGAACAGAACTGGACCCCACTGAGTTCCTCACCTAGGGCTGCCTCATTTGTACAAAACTACAAGAGAAGCACATCAAAAATCCTTTGGTATTTGGCTCTCTCCAAAAGACTTTTTACAGCCATTGGAATGGTAGTGAAAATGTAAGAAATTGGGTTAACGTCTCTCTGCCCAATAGTATAGTTCCTTACTTGTATTTATGCAATTTCTTTGTGAAGACTGTCTAAAAGTTCACTTGATCTGAATTAATCTACCAGTTACCTTTCACAACCCTCTAGTCATGTGGCGGTAGTGTGGTGGATTATTACTGATCTGCAGTTTATTAAACTGATTGTAATCCGATCACCCTTCGTTACTGAAACAGCATTGTTGTCTTGGCTCCATAGTGCACTAAACAGCTACACAGTGGGGACTCCATTCTGTGGTGGGGCATTTCTTGAAATGAGTTTATACCACACGTTTTCTCACCAATCCCTTTTCTTTCCCATGGCATCAGGAAGGGAGGAAAAGCAGCTCTATTCTGAACCTCTTTTGGGAAAACCACAGGAAGTACTTTGATGTGGATCTGTGCTCTGCCTCACCACCTATCCTAATCCCCTACCACAACCCAGTTTTGAACACTTTTTTTTTTCTCTCCAGTACAAAAGTTTCAAACTGGCCTACACTCACATGTTACAACAGACAAACTTGCATCATTCTCCAGAAGATGCCGAGCCTTAACTGACCATATTATGCCCACATGCATGCTGATGGGTTTTTGGAAGGGGTGATTGTGTTGGGAGGCAAGAGTAGCTTATGGCAGAAAACAATTGAAGTTAATGACAATTCTTGGATTGTGCCAGAGGGGGAGTAATGCAGTATGGTCTTGTCTCCAGAGTTTCACAACATGAATAACTGGGTAAACAAACTAGTTTATGGAAAACTCTCTGCAGATGGTAGGTGACTCATGGTCAGTTAAGGTTGTACGTTGGAGGTTAGTAAGTAGATTGGTCTAGGTGAGTCTAAGAAGTGAGAAGTGATGTGGAGCTGGGGAGGAACTTAGCTGGCTCTTCCTACATACTAAAGAACTGTTGGGGGCACTTGGATTTGAGCAATCTCAGCATGAGCAACCATAATTTGTTAAACATTTGGGGGAGATTATTACAATATTGAAGATCAGGTTTATAGAGGGAAGGTAGCTATGGGACTGGTGCCCTCCATAAAACACATTTGTGCAGAGCAGGGGGAAAGGAGATAAAATTGTCTCAAACTATGTTGGCACTAAACTAGTGCATCAAGAAAAAGTGGTACATCTCAGCACTGGCTTCAAAATTGGTGCATATTTTCTGATTTCAGTGTTATAATTTGCATGTTTTAAGAACAATACCTTGTCAGCAAATCAGTGTCAGTTTTCAAATAAAACATCACTTCAAACTGAATAGGAGATAGAAAATACTTATAGTGCAACAAGAATCAAATGGTGGCTCTTTAGTTTGTCAGCTTTAAAACTCTATCCATATAAACTAACATGTAATTCTGGCTGTCATATGTACACTACTGTATTGTAGTGGCTATAATGAATACTGGTAACTAAAGGGGATTCTGTCAATCTGATCATGTGTCTCTAATCTCTTTACTGTTGCATAAATACTTTCCAGAAACTTTTGGTTTAAGTAATTTTACAAATCCAGTTTTGCAACTTGAATTGTTGCTAATCCATGGGGAAACTATGGGAAATGATTCTGAGACTAGGACTTTAAGGCAACCTTAACCTGGGGCCTAACACTACTCTCGACTTAATCCCAGTAACCCTGGTTTGGTGCACAGGTGAATTAGAAGTAACAGGCTTTTTTCCTCTTCTGCCCCCTACTCTGATTTATAACCAACTCGCCTACACCCAGCTGCTGGGCTTAACATTCTTAAGTGCATCCTTTGCCTTTCTTCCTGTAAACCAGCCTCTCTAGCTGTTAAATTTAGCCTCTGAAGGAATGGTTTTAAGGCGCTTCGATTTGTCACAGGCATGCTCTGCCTGTGCTTAGCCTGATCACCCAGAATGTAATTTAATAGGGCTTCCTTTCTTGCTGTCTGTCAGTTACCAAAGGGTACATCTACATTGCAAATGAAGATGTGATTGTAGGGAGATAGGCATGCTCAGGCTAGTTTTAATCTGGCTAGTGCAGGTAATAGAGGTAGATATGGCAATACTGGCTAGCCACCTCAGTATGTCTCCAGCTTCCCTGGCAGGCTTGTATTGATGCAGCTAGCTTGTGTTACCATGTCTGCTACTATTGTCACCCATGCTAGCTAGATTAAAACTAGCATAGATATGCCAACTGCTACAATCACACATTCTACTTGCCATGTAGATGTAGCCAGTGACCTGAGGGGGGCTGTTGCATAATTGTGGAAGAAAGCGCTCTCGACTTCTGCCAGCCAGGAAGTAAGAACTTCATTAGAGTAAAGGAAACACTATTATCCCTCAAGATACTTTCTCTGCTTCACTTCAGAACCTCTGCTTAATGCATTCCTGAAGCACCTGCTGCTGTAGTTAGAGAAGAAATCATTCTTGCAGCTGTGCTGAGCAATGCTTCATAAAGAATAAATGAGGCCTGATACAATCAAACCAAAAAAAACCCGTTCCCAAAAAGTGTCCTATAATCTCTGCACTTCCTGTCAGATGCAGATGTCTAACAGCAGAACTCGTAAATAAACCTCCTCGTAAAACTCAGAACACTTTTTTTTTCTTTTTTTTTTCTTTTTTATCACTAGCCTTCAACGGGCATCAGATTTGATTGGGGAAAAAGAGGGTGGTGCATTTCTAAACTCTGCTCACAATAGATTGTGCAGATGTTTGAAATGTGGTGCATGTTCTCTGGGCTCAGCATCCTTGTAGGGAAGCATGTGACTTGATCCATGGGCTGTACTTGGCTCATTGTCCTTGGCTTTCTCCTGGACATGTCTATGCTGTGCAGAAAAACCCAACGCAGCAGCAAGTCTGAGTCAAGTTTTCTTGGGCACATGGTGGGACTAAAACTAGCAGTGTAGGCGTTACTGATCGTGCTGGAGCCTGGTGGTGAGGGAGGGTCTCAAAGCCTAGGAACACCTACACTGCTATTTTTACCCCCACTGTGCGAGCCTGAGACTGTTCATGCCGGCTGAGACTCTCTGCCGCAGTGTGGACACATCCTTAGAGGCTTTACATGATCCAATGGGCTTCTTGAACTGGCTTCCCCTTGGGAAGATGCTTTGTTAGGCTCTTTGGTCTTGATTCCTCCTTGTTGTGCAGGTGGCAGTACTCTGCCAAGTCCACTCACTAGTGGTGATTAGATTAGTTGTTGCTCACATTGTACTGTACAGTACAGTAGGAGAACACTTCAACCTCTCTGGCCACTCAGTAACAGACCTGAAGGTGGCAATTTTGCAACAGACTTCAAAAACAGACTCCAAAGAGAGACTGCTGAGCTTGAATTGATTTGCAAATTAGATACCATTAACTCTGGCTTGAATAGAGACTGGGAATGGCTGAGTCATTACACTACTTGAATCTTTCCTTATGATAATTATCCTTATACCTCTTGTCAACTATCTGTAATTGACCAGCTTGATTATCACTACAAACGTTTTTTCCTGCTAATAGGTCATCTTAATTAATTAGCCTTAGATACCTGGTATGGCATCTTCTCTGTGTGTGTGTGTGTGTGTGTGTGCACGCATATATACACATCTATATATACACACTCTTATATGTTCCATTCTATGCATCCGATGAAGTGGGTTTTAGCCCACGAAAGCTTATGCTAAAATAAATTTGTTAGCCTCTAAGGTGCCACAAGTACTCCTCGTTCTTTTTGCGGATACAGACTAACATGGCTGCTACTCTGAAACCTGTCACATTGTACTGTACTGATCTTCAAAATATGATCCTCCTTTCTTACCTGCATTGAGCAGTAACAATGTTGGGCATCTGACACTCATGGAGACAATGCTTAATATGCAGTGCATGACACCTCTCAAAGCTATTGTTTTAAGTTCTGCAACTAGACAGATGTCATTGCAACAGTTAACTTGCTTCACATTTCCAAGGCTCTTAGGGTATGTTTACATTGCAATTAAATACCTACAGCTGTCCCCTGTTAGCTGGCTCTGGCTGCAGGGCTGTTTAATTGCAGTGTAGACATTCTGGCTCAGGCTGCTAGGACCCTCCTTTTTTCAATCTGCAGCATCCAGTTTGTGCAACAAATGAAGTGCCCTGCAGGAAATTATAGTGGGATCATGTAACTAATGTCATAATCAAGGAATAATGGATCTTTGTTGCATGGTGGTAAAAATCTGTATTTTATTTAAAAAAAAAAAAAAAAAAACCTCCATGGCACTGTCACTTTCAAGTCTTCAGTATGCGAACAGCCTGCAATAGACCTGAGATGTCTGAACAGCTTCACTTATCTCAATGAGGAGCTAACTGAAACCTAAAGAATAAGGTGATGCATGGTATCTATTTGCATACCTGGATTTTTCCTGTAAGGATTGGGGCTCCTTTGTTCTAGGCACTATGTAAACACAGTAAAGTGCAGCCCCTAGCCAATTGGTTATAATCTCTGATCTAAATGGGTTTTTTGGTATCAGTGGAGCTTCAATTGGAGCTGTCTTTATAGTTGGGAGTTATACTTGGCATAACCCCTAATTTTGATGCAGTTATGATATAAATGTTCTCACAGTATAGTTTATTCCCCTTCCTGTATGAGAATAAGCTATACTGTGTAAGATTGTTTACACCAGTGCATCAACAGGAGGGTTGTACTGCCGTAACTAAAATTCTGTGGTTTATAGCAGTACATCCCTTCCAAGATGCCATAGATGGGTTGAGACAATAGGGAGCAGTGATAGTGCACTTCCCCTGATTTTCCCTCTAATGTGCATTTACATAGGTGAGCTTTATGCATAATTAGATTTCAGATCACATTTCTTTAAAAGATGCAGATAAGTGAAATAAATAAAAAATCCCTGCTGGCTTCTTTTAAATCCTATCACTCTGGCATAAACTTTTTAGCTAACACTTTAACCCACAATTGCAAACTGTGAATTCATTATTAAATTCTGATCTAAATGATTTAAATATAAATAAATTTGCATTACTCATTTTCATAACAAACACATGTTTAGCCTTTTTCACCAGAGGGACTTTGTGCACTTATTTTCAATGGGGGATGGTGTCTTGAATTTCACAAACTTACGAAATTCAAGGAATAGTCTTTTAGTCTCCTGCTTCACAGCACCTACAGCATTAAAGCTCTACCCAACAGTCTATATCAAGAGGTACATAGATATACTAAGTTAGTCAAACTTGTTCTGTATTCCCATAGAATGTAGTGCAGTGAACTGTAACAGCAAAGCAGCTTATCTAGGATTTATCAAGCTTGCTCTGACTACAGGTTGTTGAAGTGCAACTTGGTCTGCCAACATTCTCTGTGTGAAATATTTCTGGAGCAACTACATTACTGCATAGTGATTCTTTCTAGTTGTTTGCTACTTAAAAGCTAATGACCACCTACAGATGCCATGTTTTTTAACCCAGTAGTTAGATACCAGAATGAGATTTATCAGCTACTAAAAAGTCAGCACCTACTAATTTACTCTTAGCAAAACATGCTGGTACCTTGTATATTGCAGTTAAGGTGACTGACAGTCAAACTACTAGTTTAAACAATTTTTTCCCATTCTATATGGAAAGTTTCTCTTTATAGATATTGGCTATTTTCTGTATATCACTTCGAAGTCTTATTTCAAATGGCTCACATTTTAATGTGTTAGCAAAACAAACCTTAGCAAGTACATATCTTAGGCTTATACAGCCAGACATTGCCTCTAACAAAGGGTTGCATTAATTTGTAAAAATTGGGTGTTATGTAGAATAGTGTAAGCTAGTGGAGTAACATTGCTTCTACTTAACCTATTATCACAATAAGATTCTCGATGCATTTTCTGTTTCAAGTTTGTCATCGCAAGCAGTGAGATGGCCCTAACCCAGTATTCCCAGAAACTGTAATAAGTAAGATATGTAGCACTTATCTAGCATTGTCAAGTTACAATACTCTGGCAATGTCAAATCTTGCTGAAACAAGTCACTTGGGACTAGTAAAAAAGAAACCAATTTAAGGAGGCTAAATCTTCCTAGGCAGAAGTATTTTAACGCAGAACTGAAATATGAACCTACAGAAATGTATTGTACTCCCCCTTTCCTATGAGTGTTGCATACTCACCCTGACATCTGATAATGAAGCAACAATTTGACTTAGTTCCAGCATCTTTAAGGCTGATTTATCAGATTTGCCAACCAAGTTCAAAAGTGCAGAACTGCTTAGAATTCATCTTTAGTACATCCTATGGTAGCCTACTAGTGCTAGTAAAGAACTCTTGGTTAACAGATGCAACAGATACTGATATGAGCAAAATGGCAGTCTCTTAAAATATTACATTTTCTGGCAATAGCAATTTGCAAAATATTGTTCATCAAGCCAAGTAATAGAAGATAAAGAACCAACTAGAATGGAGGCTTAATGAGTTGTCTTCTAGATAGTCCTCTGCTCCAAACAGTATATGCAGGAAATGTATGCTCAAAGCCCCTTGAGCTTATGCTGGCACAGCCAGCCATAGCTGGGTTAGCCAAAACTGAACTGAATGGGCTGTAAATCAGTACTGTAAATAGTACTGTAAATCAGTGGTTCCCAACCAGGGGTATGTGTATCCCTGGGGGTATGCAGAGGTCTTCCAGGGGTACATCAACTCATCTAGGTATTTGTCTAGTTTTACAAGAGGCTACATGACAAGCACTACATAAAGTTGGTACAAACAAAAATGTCATACAATGACTTGTGTATAAAGCCGTATAAATTATACACTGAAATATAAGTATAATTATATTCTGATTGATTTAATAATTACACCTCTACCCCGATATAACACTGTCCTCGGGAGCCAAAAAAATCTTACTGCGTTATAGCAAACTTGCTTTGATCCTCCGGCGTGCGCAGCCCTTCCCCCCGAGCACTGCTTTACCGCGTTATATCCGAATTTGTGTTATATCGGGGTAGAGGTGTATATGGTAAGAATTAGCAGTAAGTGTCACAGCACATTGTATTTTTGTCTGTTTTTTGTATGCAAGTACTTTTTAAGTACAGTAACACCTCACTTAACGTTGTAGTTATGTTCCTGAATGACTTTAAGTGAAATGATGTTAAGCGACTCCAATTTCCCCATAAGAATTCATGTAAATGGGGGGGGTTAGGTTCCAGGGAATATTTTTTGCCAGACAAAAGGCATTATATACATTTTAAACAAGCAATTTAATACAGGTATAAGTTTTTTGTTTAAACAATTTTAAAGAATTTAATACTACAATCACTGAGTATGAAGCTTGGTTGAAGTGGTGGAGTCAGAGTGGAAGAGGATGGATTTGTCCGGCTGCTCCTCTTCTGTTCTTGCAAGCACAGGCACTGACTTTGCTGGGGGCAGGAGGCTCAACCCTCGGCCCATCCACTCCACCTCTTCTCCCCTCCACCTCCTCCCTCTACTTCGCACGCTGTGTCCTCACTCCTCCCCCCTCCCTCCCCTCCCTTTTGAATGCCGCAAGCCAGCTGATTGCCATGGGCAGGAGGCAGGGAAGGGAGGGGGGAGCCTGTGTGCCGAGTCCTTGCTCCTCCCCCCCACCTCCTGAACACCGCAAGCCAGCTGATTGCTATGGGCAGGAGGCGGGGGGAGGAGGGGGAAGGGGCTGATCTGCAGGGTCTGCCGGCAGGTGGGAGGCACTGTGTGGGGGCGTAGGGAGGCTGCCAGCTGTGGAGAAAGCAGGCAGCCAAACAACGTGGAACATTGCACAACTTTAAATGAGCATGTTCCCTAATTGCTCAGTAACGTAACAATGTTAACCGGGACGACTTTAAGTGAGCTGTTACTGTAAGGTGAAACTTGAGGGTACAAAACACAAATCAGACTCCTGAAAGGGGTACAGTAGTCTGGAAAGGTTGAGAGCCACTGCTATAAATTACATTAAGACGTGAAACCTTTAAAGCTGAGAAGTGCAGTGCTGTTCCATATGGAAACAAACTATTAGCAGTCATGTTTCACAAAGCCTTGCAAAACTTGTTACAATGAGCAATTCTGCTATTTATTTTTATAATGCAGCCTTTCCATATACATGAAAGGTCATTCATATGTTGAATGTGTTCAGCGAAATTGTAGATCTTATTGCTTGTCCAGTACTGTATGTTACATTGAGATGGTTTGGCCATCCCTGTGTCAGCTTTGTCCCTACGTTACAAGTTTCCAAAGAAAAGGTGAACCTGAAAATATAATTTCCTTTAGGCTTTCAAACTTAGAGCTCTGCTGGTTCACATTGAAAGGTGTCCAGACTTTGACATTTCCCTCTTTCAGCAGGTGTTGCCAGAATCTACAGTGCAAAATTATGGGAGGTCTGCTCAGCAGAATTGCTGTGCTACTGGAAGTAACATCCACAACTTACTAAACACTTACCAAATATGTCAGGGCTCTGAAGAGATTCCAGTGGGGGAGGAAGCAAAAAACAAACAGGGTGACTGGGAAGAGTTGGGCCACATCCTTTCTAATAAATTTTAATTTACACAGTGACTATAGGCAACCCCAATCATCCTACAACCACATCACATTAGTCGCATCTCTCCTAGAGTCACCAAGCTCAGAAAAGGCATTCCATTCTTGGAACATAACTGCTATACCGAGTCAGATCAACGGTCCATCCAGCCCAGTATGTTGTCCAGTAACAGAGCTTCAGGGAGTATTCAGAACAGGGCAATCTTGGAGTGATCCACCCATCTTCCACTCAAGGCTTCTGGCAGTCAGATGTTTAGGGTCACCCTGAGCATGGGGTTGCATCCCTGACCATCTTGGCTAATAGCCATTGATGGCCCTATCCTCCCGGAACTTCTCTGATTCTTTTTTTTTTTAACCCAGCTATACTTTTGGCCATCACAACATCCCATGGCAATGAGTTCCACAGGTTAATTGTGCATTGTGTGGAAAGAGTACTTCCTCTTGCTTAAATTAAACCTTCTGCCTATTAATTTCTTTGGGTAACCCCTGGTTTTTGAACCATGGGAAAGGGCAAATAACACTTGTCACATTATGACTTTATAGACCTCTATTATATTTCCTCTTAGCAGTCATCTCTTCTCTAAACAGCCCTCATCTTTTTAGTCTCCTTATACAGAAGCTGTTCCTGACAGTTGATCATGTGTCAATATATAGTGGTGGTATATTTTTCTGTCCTATCTATCCCTCCATAATAGTCTCTAATACTCTGTTAACCTTTTTGACTGCCGCTGCACATTGTATTGTGTAGTTTGCGTTATGTTTTTCAATGATGGGTTTTAAAATTAGCTGTTAGCACTAAAAGATCTTGGCATCACCATGAATAATTCTCTGAAAACATCCATTCAATGTGCATAACTTTGCACCTATCAACCTTGAATTTCATCTGCTATTCTGTTGCCCAGTCTCAGTTTAGTGAGATTTTCCCCCTGTAACTCCTCAGTCTGCTTTGAACTTAAGTATCTTGATCTTGTATGATCTGCAAACTTTTCCACTTCTTGTTCACCCCTTTTTTCCAAATTTTGCAAATTTGACACCATCAGCTCAGGATTAAACAAAGACTGTATGGCTAGCCAACTACAAAAGCAGTTTCTCCTCCCTTGGTGTTCACACCTCAACTGCTAGAAGAGGGCCTCACCCTCCCTGACTGAACTAACCTTGTTATCTCCAGACTGATTCTTGCCTGCATATTTATACCTGCCTCTGGATATTTCCATTACATGCGTCTGACGAAGTGGGTATTCACCCACGAAAGCTTATGCTCCAATACGTCTGTTAGTCTATAAGGTGCCACAGGACTTTTTTCCTTTTTTCCAGATCATTAATGAATGCTGAACAGCTCACTTCCTGAAACAGACCCTGAGGGTTTACCTCTTTCCATTGTGAGAACTGACTCTTTATTCCTACCCTCTCTTTTCTCTGTTTTAACCAGTTACTGATCCATGAAAACCTTCAGTCTTATCCAGTGGTGCATGTAGGGCAGTCCAGCTGGCTTATAGCTAGTATGGCATAACGGAAAGACCTAGGAGGAGCAGAACGTGAGGCCACCAGCTCCTCCAGCACAGCTTTACCGCCCCCAGCCCTTCTACTCAGCTGTGTGCCTGCGTCTCCTGTCCAGGGTATGTACAGGGCTGGGGGCTGTACAGCCGCACTGGAGGAGCTGCAGGCGTGGGGCCACCAGGTGGCCCCATGTTCTGCTCCTTTCGCTGCTGTGGTTCCAGAGAGTCCTGCAGTTGAGAAGAGGCACAGCGGGAGGAGGACAGCAGTCTCTCTTCTCTCTCTCTCCCCCCTCCCCACCCCCCCGGCTGGGTAACATGGGATGGATCATGGGAAGAGTGGGGCTGGGGGGGTGGGGTCACTCCCCCTTTAGCTGGTGCAGCATACCAGTAAGAAATTAATTCTACTTGTACCACTGGTCTTATCCTATGACTGCCTACTTTGCTTAAGAGCCTTTGACTCTGTCAAAGGCTTTCTGAAAATCCAAGTACACTATATAGCCACTGGTTTCAGAGTAATAGCCATGTTAGTCTGTATCAGCAAAAAGAACAGGAGTACTTGTGGCACCTTTAGAGACTAACAAATTTGAGCATAAGCTTTCATGGGTTAAAGCCCACTTCATCAGATGCATGCAGAGAAAAATACAGTAGGAATATATATGGGGGTTGCCATACCAATTCTAATGAGACTAATCGATTAAGGTGGGCTTTATCAGCAGGAGGAAAAAACTTTTGTAGTGGTGATCAGGATGGCCCATTTCAAACACCAGAAGGTGTGAGTAGCCTCGTCTACATGCTTGTTGACACCATCAAAGAGTTCTAATCATTAGGGAGGCATGACTACCCTGTACAAAAAGGCTATTTGACTCTTCCGTAGCAAATCGTGTTTATCAGTGTGTCTGATTCTGTTCTTTACTATAGGTACTACCAGCTGGCCTAGTACTGAAGTTAGGGTCACCAGCCTGTAACTGCCAGGAGCCCCTTTTTTAAAAAAAAGTTAAACTAGCTACCTGCCAGTCATCTGATAGAGGTTGATTTCAGTGATACTACTATTAGTAGCTCTGTCGTTTCATATTTGAGTTCCTTAGGGGGGTATCATGGTGATCTGACTGTAGAAGCAGATAAATGAGATATCAAGGATGACTTTGTGTAGTGGGGCTGATTCAAAAAAAGATTAACCTTGGCCCTGCCTACTAGGATGCACTTTGAAGTCAGGAAAAGAAGCCTGAACTTGATGTGGAGGAGCACCTCCAGTGGAGCAGTTCAAAGGTGGGGGGAGTGTTAGTCCAAGCAACAGGTGGGGAACAGTTACCAGCAGCTTTCCTTTGACTTCACTGAACTCCAGCTTCCAATGAAGTCTGAGGTAGCAATATTGTCCAGTGTACTTCTACCATAATATGGTTCCCTATAATGATGGCTGACAGAGTAGATCAGCTTGGATTAATGTTATTTGGTTCACTCAAAACTCAGATTCCAGGCTGCTTAAAGAAAATTGAAGACTGCTATGAAACTTATTTCAGCTTCATCTTAACACTTGATAATACACAAGGCCACAGAAGCAGGAGATTGTGCATCTTTGCTTAACTGTATTATCAAAGATCTTTAAAAAAGTAACAGCCAACATACTAGAACTCTAGTTACTACGATAGGTATATCATTAGCTGTTACTGGGCATACCAACTTTAACCCTTATTTAAATTGAGATGTTAACCTATACTTTGTATTGCCTTGGGTAATTTGTCTGCAGTATTCAATCATCTTTAAGGAGGACAGCTCTATCTCAGAATAGAGAAAATGCAACTGAATAAACTTTACCCCTTTTTGTGTGCAGTTTGGGAGTATATAGCATAGCATCAGCCTAATCTGTTCCTCTTACTATTTCAATTCAAACATGTTTGTTCCTTGCGGAAAACATTCTTTTTTGAAACTGCTCTAAGTAGCTGGCTTCTTTAGGGTGGAAGAATTGTGGCTGCTGGTAACGCTAGATTTACTAAATCTATCTCACTACATAGTAGAAATGTAGTGCGGTTTCAGAAGTAGTACAGCAATCATTGGAATATTAGTCATGCAGTACTTGTTAAATTAAGTGCAAGAATCATTGGCTTCAATATGAGTAACATTATCTTACGTACAAACGCCGGTTTAATTTAGTTTCAAGGCAAATATTTTTCAATTGTGTTACACTTCTTTAGTGTTGCCTATAAGTTGATTTAAGAACTTACAATAAGTGACAGCTAAAATGGTTAATGATCCCATTTATACAAAGTGCATAGGAGTTTAGAAATGAGAAGTTGAACTCCAGGTGATTGTTCACACAGATATCACTCTTGATGTGGAATCTCAGGATAACATGTTTTGAACTATACTTATTGTAGGGTAACTAACAGTACTTTTTTACTGAAGTGCACATTTACCTCAAATTTATGTATTTTAGGGAGTCTCAAGTTTACATCTGGACCATTTTAAAACCAACACTATCATATTATTCTAGATGATAAACAAAGAAGTATAGCAAGTGTTCATCTAGGCTTCAGAGCCGACTAGCCCTCCATCACACATTGTGGTTTTGACACTTAAAGTAATATTTCCTGGGGCTAGTCTACACTGGCAACATTAAAGCACTGCCTCGGCAGCGCTTTAACGTGGCTTGTCTAGTTGCAGCAGAGTGCTGGGAGAGCTCTCCCGGTGCTCTTTTATAAAAAAAACAAAACAAAAACCTCCACGAGGGGCGTGGCTCCCAGCATTGGTTCACTGTCTATACTGGCCCTTTATAGCACTGAAACTTGCTGCACTCAGAGGGATGTCTTTTCACACCCCTGAGCGAGAAAGTTGCAGCACTATAAAGTGCCAGTGTAGACACGTCCCTAGTGATGCAATCACATGTAACTTGGCTAAACACTTCCCTAGTTTACCAGTAACTCCCCATGTCTCTTCCCCACTCAGTCCTCTTCTTGGAAATGCCCTACATCTTGCTTGACTGTCTTGCGTGAGGCTATTTGAGGTTGGGATTATGTGATGACTGTGTATTTTGAGACTCCCACTTCCTTCCTTCCATCGTGCTCAAAGATCCTGCTTCTATTTCTGATGTAACATCTGAAGAGGAGCAAGTCAATAGCTGTTGTTCTTAATCTATCAAAAGTATCAAACTGTCCTCCCCTCTTATCGGTTTGCACTGCTCCCAAATAAGGGAATACACCTGTACTGTATTTTTGTGCTGCTAGTATTAGCTCTCAAAATGGAGGAAGATGTTTAGCTGAATTCTGCTGCTCTAAATCACCTGTTCATTACAAACACCATTTTCACCAACATCCTAGATGCTGCACACGTGGAGGTCACCTGATAGTATGACAAAACCAAATTGACTCTAATACAGCAATTCTGGAGATCGAATGTCCAATGAACAAAGATTTCCCTTAGTGCATGTAATCTGAAGTGGGTCAGACAATCAGCTGTTAGCTTCAAACATAATTAAAACTTATGTTTGACAAGTCCACTGAGTTTGAACTTATCCAGAATCAATGAGAATTATATAACTTCTGTCCAGAATGGGTTTGAGGGATCAGCACGGGTGAAAACAACCCCCAATGAATTTTGGAATAGAACAAAAACTATTCTGCTATTATATGCCAAAGCACATATTCCAAGAAGTCAGTGTTTGACCATACCCTGGTTAACTGAGAAGGTGTTTGAGCTGGTGGAAGAATGAAAGTGTGGCTTGGAAATGGAAGAGAAGACGAACCACTACCACAACAAGCTGGTTTCAGTGTGGGCCAAGGCACATGACCTAATTGCAAATATCCATCACATGATTTGCAGAATGCAGGGTATATTATCACACACTGATGTGCTTCATTGACTAATCAAAGTGTTTGATACTGTCCTCCGTGACTGTCTTTAGACCATATTGGTGGTCATGGGGATTCCAGAGCATCTCATTGAACTCCTTGCAAATCTCCACCAACAGACTACGGTACAAACAACAATAGATACACCCTGACAGTGAGTGATTTTTTTTTCTCACTGGGTGAGACAAGGATGTATTTTTGTCCCCGATCCTCTCTAATATATGCACAGAATGTATTCTGAACTCTTGGAAGGTTTGGCAAAGTGGAAGGAGCTGGGATTTCTACTGGTGGACACCTCAACTCACCTCAGATCTGCTAATGACGCAACACTTTCTGCTACAACCCAGTGATGCAGTGCAACAATGTCTGTGTGTAAAAACCAGTGAGGAATATGAAATCTTCCTGAATGCAATTAAAACTGCTAATAAACAGGATGCAAGATAACATGATTAACAGACAAGCTGTAGAGGCAGTAAATTATCTGGGATCACTTATCTCCAACCAAGGACCCATTGCAGGGAAATTGAAAAGACTGGGATGGCTCACTCAGCTAAGGCCTCACTTAAAGTATTGGGGGGGGAAAAAGGCATCTTGAAATGTATGAAGGGGCAACTGATGTGACACTTTTGGCATATGGATGTGAATATAACAAAGTTAATGCTAACAAGAAAATTGAAACTTTTTAAATGCTGGCAAAGGCTCTTGTGTATTTCCTGGAAGGGGGATGGAGGAAGACTAATGCCTACATTAGAAATATTATTGAAGAGAAGCAGACCCTGGTGTCAGAAATCAGATGCAAACTTGCATACTTTGCTCACATTAGACATAGAGATGAAAGGAACCTTGAGAGTTGCTATGGAAGGAATGGTGAAGGGTGGTCATAGTAGGGGATGACCAGCCAAGGAAATGGATGGCTTATGTGCAATAAGTCACTGGAAGGTCAGCTACTGAGCATTCAAAGTTTGAGATCATGAAGGCTTCAGAAAATTATGCTGTCACTGATATTCAGACATGAATAAGTGGATTTACTTAGTATGTTAAGCATCTTATCAGGCTTGTACAGCTTCTTTTTTTATTCCTGTTAAAACACTTCACACTCCAATCAGATGGTTCTGGGCGGGGGGGAACACGACGCCATCAGTTATTGCTGACTCCAGATTCTAGCAGCTGCTTGGCTGGCATATTTTTTTAATCCTTAAAAGTGTTCATTCCGAACAGATCTCAGTTTACATTTAAGAACTGATATTACTAAAATAAGGATACTGGTCTAGAAGGACTTGCTGCTGAGCTAAACTGTTTTAGTTCCTTTCCTATGTAGTGAGTTGTGCAGTACTGCTAATATTTGTTTACCTCTGCTGGGCAGTGCATATTGTACTCAGCTAAACAGTCTCCTTTACCCAAAAAAGTTAGTAGGGCAGAGAGATTTGCTTGTTGAGCACTTACAAATATGTAGCTGAGATGACAATAGCATAGTTGCTATTTAACTACCTCTTATATTAGAAGAGCTTGCATTAAGCAAATCCTGTATGTTCAAAAGGATTACCATGATGATGGGCATGGTATAAAAAACACATACTATATAAAATATGGGTGGAAGGTGTCTTCTCCCCCCCCCCGCCCCCCCGCCTCCCCTTCCTAGTTGAATTTCCTAACCTCACTTTGATATTCAAGTATGGTAATACAGATCTTATATGTATGCCCAACTTTCTCATGGATATTCTAGCATTTTGTAATGCACCATACACTGAAACATGGCTCTTGGCCAGACTATTATGATCATGCTTCTAGGCTTTATGCTTTTCACACAGCAGTGAAAGTAAAACGTATGAACTTGGCTTCAGTCTAAACACATACAAGTATATTAATAAAATAAATGTTTCTGCTTAACAGTTTTTAACTTCCTTAGTGATTTTTAAGGAGAGCAGTCTTCGGTATTGTAGAGATGCAGTAGTGACAACAGCTAGCACAGGGGTAGGCAACCTATGGCATGCGTGCCAAAGGTGGCACACGAGCTGATTTTCAGTGACACTCACACTGCCCAGGTCCTGGCCACCGGTCCAGGGGCTCTGCATTTTAATTTAATTTTAAATGAAGCTTCTTAAACATTTTAAAAACCTTATTTACTTTACATACAACAATAGTTTAGTTATATATTCTAGACTTGTAGAAAGAGACCTTCTAAAAACGTTAAAATGTATTACTGGCATGCGAAATCTTAAATCAGAGTGAATAAATGAAGACTTGGCACACCACTTCTGAAAGGTTGCCGACCCCTGAGCTAGCATAACTGGCTTTCCACTATATACCCAGATTTTAAGTCTGAATAGATTCTATTCTCCTGTCTAACTCTAACAAAAAGAGGCTTACATTTTTTATAACTTGGTGTGGTTCCTTGTTCAACTCTCTGAAGTAGTTAATTGTTAGAAGGCATTCCAGAGAGGAGTTTGAAAAGGCTTAACCTTAAATTAAAAATGGGTTCATTGTAGTAACAAATGCCTCTTGAGTACTTGTCTCCTCCTGGGAAAGGGATGGATAATGTTTGTTACATACACTTCATCCTCCAAGTCTGATTCCCTAAGAACTGGAGACGTCTACTGTTACTACATGGTATATGTCAATTCTCAAGGTAACTAGCTCTGACCCTTTTCATTGCCTCCTTGAGGGCACCCCTATTAGGTGATGGCCCAAGACTTTTCTCAGAGCAGGATCCCACAGCTTTCTAGGTTGGGGTTTGGGCTGCAATTAACTGATCACCTGAGTAAGTCTGACTTCAGTTCTGCACTTGCAGTCCTGTTCTCCCCAGGGCAGTGACAGCCAACTTTCATAAAGCAAAGTATCTATCCAGAACAAAAGCATGAGAGAACATCGTCATAAACCGCTTATATGCAGATCTTAACTTGTCAAGCAGTCAGTCATTTATCTTTGAAATGGAGACCTTGACAGGTTTCGCAGTACTTCTGGCCCTTTCTGCAGGTTCTGTCACTCTTGGTCATAGCATCATGTCGGGTCTTGGACTGAGTAAGTGTCCCTCTCCACTGTGAGGCTGGTGAATTACAGTTCCTTGACCTCGTTAAAGGTGACCAAACTGGTATGTGTAAGTTCCTCCAGGACTGAGGCATCACCAGACTGGTTACCAGTCTAAGGATTTGCCTTAATTACTCCAGTGACTTCAATTCCTGCTGGAAATTCCTGTACCTCCTCTGTGGAGCTAGAATAGAACTTCTAGCTCTTACAGATCTATATAGCATTCATAAAGATGATACAGTATTCTCAAAGATACTACGTGTCCCCATAACCTCTGTCATGGTATGCATTGTTGAACTAGCTGTTAAATTTAAGCATTCTGTAGATCCACTGTGGGCTCTCTGAAATCTGTTCAACTATAGGGTCTAACACTTTTTAAGAAATCATAGGAAATTATTTGAAACGTCTTGGTGTAGGTCTAGCAAGCCAGTGACCCTTCAGAGGTCATTGCTTTTGTCCTAGGAAACACTATCAGTGTGCTATTCTCCAAAGAGGAGTTAAGAAAAACCACTACCACTGACTATTGACAAATGGTTGATATGAAGCAGTCATCAACTTATAACAGTTGTACCATACTCTGGTATGCATTGCATATCTACGCAATGGTCTTTGTATGCTGATTGAACACCACAAGGGGACTTTTTTTTCCAAAAGCAACATAGTCCTGTGGCACCTTTAAGACTAACAGAGGTATTGGAGCATAAGCTTTCGTGGGTGAATACCCACTTCGTCAGACGCATGTATTCACGCACGAAAGCTTATGCTCCAATACCTCTGTTCGTCTTAAAGGTGCCACAGGACTCTCTGTTGCTTTTTACAGATCCAGACTAACATGGCTACCCCTCTGATACTTGTTTTTTCCAGTTTACCTAAATAACTAACTCTAATTTTGTACTTAATCCTAGAGTCAGATGTATCAATCTGACAAACTTGGTTTTAAAAATTGTTTTATCTACCTGGGATAACTTCAGTTTATATCCATAGCTTTTGCTGATTTAAAAACAAATGTAAAGGTGTTGCTATGTTTGTCTTTCAGGCCAGGAACGTTTTGGTAACATGACAAGAGTGTACTATAAGGAGGCAGTTGGTGCTCTTGTGGTCTTCGATGTCACAAGAGGCTCCACTTTTGAAGCGGTTTCCAAGTGGAAACACGACTTGGACAGTAAAGTGCTACTTCCAAATGGCAGCCCCATCCCTGCAGTTCTCCTTGCAAACAAGTGTGACCAGAAAAAAGACGGCAGCCAGAATCCCTCTCAAATGGACCAGTTCTGCAGAGAAGGTGGCTTTATTGGGTGGTTTGAAACATCTGCCAAGGTGAGCATTCCTGAAAAATAAGGATGGTCTTGTAAAAGTTGTTAAGCTAATACTTTGCACTGGCTAATCAGTGATCCTGGAGGCAGGCTCTACTTACCAATATCTCAGCTGATCTTCCTTTTTGTGGGACTAAGTACCTTATCCTCTTTTGCCCAGTTTCTCTTCCTGATGTGGGTTTGTGCCACACCTTGAGAGCTGCTCATGTGCCAGTTCATTGTGGAAGATAGGGTGTGTAAGAACCCAAAATTAAAATCCTGGGGAAGGGAAACTTTTTAAAACCAGTTGTTCTGAGTCACTGCTTTAGTTAAACCACTGGTATTCCATGTCCGATGCGTGCGTCTCTTGTTAAAGAATCATGTACAACTGGTACAGTAGATTTTATTCTGTTTGTTCCTTGACTTATCTGATTCGAATAGCTATTTGTAGCAACAAATTATTATTCCTGATCTGTGTAGCTACATATGGGATGTGATTAAACTGGTAAACTGCACAAAATGGCAAAACTGAATCTGAAGAGTTGGAAGAAAAAGCTTTTGTCAGTTCCCAAGGTAGTCAAAGGGTTCTTGCCAAGTCTTTAAATGGTTAATGTTTTATTCTAGTAATGAATTCTAGCCATCCTGTCTAGCATAGAGGTGTTTTTGTATTTTGTGTGGGTTTTTTTTTTTGTTTTCTTTGCATAGCAGCCCATCACCATAGTACTCGAGTGTTTTTTCCACAGTTTTGCAGTAGTGAATTCCCGAAGGGAATTCATAGAATCTCCCTTAATCCAGTTTTTCATATTAGGAGTTAACTCATTGAGTCTGAACTCTGAAGACTATTGTCCTACTTGATCCTTTGATATACTGCACTAAACCACAAGGCCCCTTTGCTCCCCTCCATTTAGTTGCCCACTTCCCCTTCAACTGTCTCTGAGATGAGTCAGCATAGGAAAATAGACAGAAATGTGAGATGGGTGTTCCAGGCAGCCAGCATGTGAAAAGAGAAGTGAAAAACGGGGGAAGAGAAGGCCTCTGAGAAGAGACTAGGAAGGGTACACCTTAAGTAAGAGCAGAGATGGAGAGCTTTGACACTTAAGAGGAGATGATTGCATTAAGCAAACCCAGTGGCAGGAGAAGGGAAGAGGCCAGGAAAGAGGTTACAATAGTTTAGGCAAGATAGTGCATGCCTTGTACAACGTTAACAGACTTTGATAACGCAAGAACGCTGCCTGTCAGTTTGTTGCTACAGGAAACTTGCATTGCTGGTGTAATGATGAATGCCCTGCTTTTTGTCTTAAATTAAACAGAAGCTTTGTAGCTGGAAATTCCATTATGGGTAATTTTGTTCTCGCTAACCTTTTTAGATCTCTCTGGATATAGTACCTTTTTTAATCCATAAATTGCAGTTACTGCCAAAACTGAGTTGAAGGGTCAGTGTCTCTTACAGCAGTGCAGCAGCTGCACTTTTTTTGATGCTGTAAGTACAGCACATTAGATTCTCATCAGAGAAACAGAATCAAATATTCCCATCTCAGAAAGCAAGTTGAGAACTGACTTGTTCCCAAATACATTTGTATTTAAGGTTCTGAGATGGGCTACAGTTAAAACTACACCTCTAACCCGATATAACGCTGTCCTCGGGAGCCAAAAAATCTTACTGCTTTATAGGTGAAACCGCGTTATATCGAACTTTCTTTGATCCGCTGGAGTGCACAGCGCCCCCCCAGAGCACTGCTTTACCGCGTTATATCCGAATTCATGTTCTATCAGGTCATGTTATACCTGGGTAGAGGTGTATTTTAGAAAGCATTTTGAGTTGTCTTTGGCTCTCTTGAATCATAATTCCTTTGTGCACTCAAAATGGAAAAAAAGGCAAATAATAAAACATCCTTCAGAAGTGGGGATATTTTTTGATACCCTCAAGATGTACATGTGGATATCTAGGTCAATCTAGTAAAAGGGGAATTCCATATTTGTCCCTATCCCCAGGCAGTGCCTATTTATCCTTGTTCAATGTTAATCCCACAGCCCCAGAACATAGTTGGCTGTGACCAGTCACAACCAAATGCATCCTGTGCAAGTGTATGGGCTCATGTTGGTGCACTGACTAGCAAATTACATCCTCATGTTGCCATGGGAGCTGCTGCAATTTGCCTTCAGGGGAACTGTGCCAGGATAGGATGGCTCTAAAGGTCGTCAGGGTTCCCCACGGAACATGCTGATTGTACAGATCACACATTGCACTGTCTAGTCTTCTGAATGCCTTGACCAAGCTCCTTCATCAATCAGCTAGTGTGGTTTACTTTGGCCCAGGTGGCCAGTGCAGACTCAATCAGCAGGGGGAAAGTTTTACAGTTACCTTGCACCATTGTAGCCCCTTTAGGCAGGCTTCCTTGCCCTGGGAGTCTAGCAGCCTGGGCTTCACCTGCAGAAGCCTTCATAATACAGGACTGAGGTCTTTAGTTTTCTTGGTTAACAGTAACAAAGCCATCCCTTAATATAAAATATAATTTACTTCTGAGCTTTTATAAAACCCAGCATTTATGGCCTCTGAGCATGCAAGACTGAATATTTGGTCTTTTTAATGCCATTACTGATGATGATCTATAAAACATTGAGGCTACTAGGCAAGGTTTAAAAACAATATGGATAGCCTTGCCATCTACCCATGGTAGCTCATCTTGCAATATTTGCAAGATAAAATAAACGGCCAAAAAAACCCACTCAAGTAAATACCTGGCAGCGTGCACGCTGGTATGCCAGAGGGTGTTAGGCTGCCAAATGCCTAGGCCACTTACTTTAAAGTTCTATTATTGGTTTCCAAATCTCACTTAAATGGTGAGCCATCAGTAAAATCTCTGGCAAGTTAACATTCTAATGCTTCATTTTAGGAAGCTTCCGTTTTAGTCACTTTCTCACTTCGTCTTTTATTTCCACATTTCCCTCTTCTTCTCTCTCCCTCCCTCCCCCCCCAAAAAATCTATTATAACCAAGTATCGGGATACTAATTTGTATCCCTCAATAATCCATCAATTCAAACCCAGTTTCTTGTTTCATTTTAAATGAAGTGAGGGAAGTCAGCGAAGATTCCTCGCTCAAGCTTGACAATGCCCTGTATCTCGCATATCTTTAAGTTCTGAACACACAACTCAAAGTATACATGCTTTGCTCCATGGATTTTTATTTTGGCCCACAAAGTACCAAGACAGACTATCCTCCTATCTGTCAGATAATTAACCATTGCCCCATTCCAACTTCCCATTATGGTTGAGAAGTGATTCCCTTGTCAGAATCTGACGCAGTTGTTCACATTGCATTTCAAAGCCCTTTTTTCTCTTCAAAGCAGGAGAGGCAAGGAACTAGATAAGAGAACTTGGCATGCTTTTATTTGGATATTGATTCTAATTGTAGCTCTTATGTCTGCTTGGACAATTGGATGGGTCTGCTGGGACAGCTCCCTTAAACTGAAATAGGCAATGTCCAAGTCACTGCATCCTCTCATCATTTCACTGAGGCAGTAAGTCCTGTTCTATTTTATCCACCTTCCCTCTACAGATTAGGGAATTTCTGTAGATTACTATATAGATTTTTCTGCAATACCCATGTTTCAGAACCAGACCCTCCAAGTAAAGCACTTACCCACCTTCACTGTACACCAAAATGGGCCAGTGTGTCCCCTTCATCAAATTAGGTGAACCTATCCTTTTTCTATATAAGGAATGTACAGTGAAACTAGATAACCTTTCCCGTGCTTTAAAGGACTTGCAGCCTTCACCTTAGGCAGGAATATTAAGCAATGTGTTCAACTCTATCCAAGCTGCTTAAGTCAAGTTACAATTTCCACAAAAGAGATCGTATTTGCTAATCTTTTTAATAGGCAGATATGACTATAACCTGTTGGTGAAAAGATCATTGACTCCTTTTTTTTTTTTTTAACTTTCACAACTTTTTCAGGACAACATCAACATCGATGAAGCTGCCCGATTTCTGGTGGAAAACATCCTTGCCAACTACAAAAGCTTTCCTAATGAAGAGAATGATGTGAGCAAACTAAAACTGGACCCAGACCCCTTGAGAGCAGACAGTAAATCACAGTGTTGCTAATGTTACCTTTACTCTTGTAAATGCAACAGAATGAGCAGCAAGACTCTTGTTCCTCAGACCAGACTGCTGCTGTGGTGCTGCATTAAGGACAATCCAAGTGATGGGTTTGGTTATCTTTGAATGGGTGATATTTTTGGGTGTTTACACATTTTTGTTCTTTTTGTATAAAATTGAAAATGTGGTGTTTATCATTCATCCGCCACTAAAAGAGCAGCTGTGTCTAGCAGTTGGTTACCTTCTTCTGACATGAAAACAGAGGGTGGTGTTTACACTCTATTCTCAAAGGAATACAGACAACATTCAGTATGACGCGTATCCAGGCTAGGTGTTAGTTCAGAGGATGAATATTGTGGTGTATTCCAGAACAGTATTCTTGACAGAAGTTGTAGCTGAAATAAGCACTTGCCTCTTTGCCACAAGTGTCCTTATACCCATGACCTCCCTGCCTGCCTGCCTGCCGCCTCTCCCAAACATACTACTTTGTCCCTGTTGATTACCCCCTAATGTGAGGACCCTGTAACTACAGCTCTCCTGGAGCAAGTGGGTCTGTTTTCCTGAACTGGACAGGGATAGCTGAGCAATTGCAGGAGGTCCCATCCTTACTTTGTCACTAAGCCCCAATACAAGGTAAGCATACCACTTGGCAAGTAAGAAGAACAGGAAGGGAAACAAGTGTCCTATGTGACCTGGCTACTGTAGTGATACAGATGCTAGCAAGTGCATCTCCAGTTATTAGCTGAGAATATTTTACTTCAAATACTCTTAACCAGTTTGAACCTGTAAAACACATTCCAGCACAAATAGCAGACTTTTCTTAGTGTAGTGCACCCAGTTAAAATAAACCTAAGGAAGCATCACCCGTGTGCACATATTAAAACTAATGGCCAGAAATAATTCCTACACTAACGCTTTGAGATGCTAGCTTTAACTTCATCCAGGAGAGGATTGCCAATAAATAAAAATGTTCTACTTTTGGTTACCTGTCTAAACTGTTTTGTGAAACTAGCATACAGTATGTCTAGATGAGTAATTTTGAATTACTCAGACCCTGGTCTTGGGATACCTTTGATTAGTAGCGCATGGAAAAGAGGGATGCCTCAGATGCATCTTAAGATAAATTTAAGGGTTTTTTTTAATCACTCAGATATAGTTATTCTATTACAAAGGACTTCACTAATTATAAAAATGCACGTAATTCACCAATACAAAGTGTAAATGGAAAATGTGTTACCTATTTTTATAACTAAATATTTTGGAATGCTAAAAGTTCAAGTGAGGAAACTCACCTAGCTTGCTTTGCCTCCTGTTAGGAGGCTGGTTATGTGAAGTCTTGACTTCTGCAACTCATGAATATGGTCAGAATTTGGGGGGGCAGGATGGCTGGTGCAAAGGATTCATTTCTCTAGTGATTGTGGTAATCCTACATTAAATGGAACTCCTGCTTTCTCACAGGCTCTGGATGCTGTTTTTTTGCCACGTTGTTTTTGCTTGGTCTGACATTGTTAAAGTTTAGGTCATAAGTCCTGTCCATGTGTCAAAGTTAGATGCACTGTCTTTCATACTTGCCTATTAAAGTGATAGGAAAGGGTTGTCATAAGTACAAGCTACTTTTTAATGATATGCATACAGATAAATTCTTTATTTTTAAGCAATAAATTAAACAATTCAGGCACTGTCATTATTCCTGTGTGAAAGACTCTTGTGTGTGTTTTTGTATTTAATGTTCTTTTGAGAAACTGGAATACATTCTCACTGAAGCCTGCGGACTATTTTTCCCCTTTCATTCTGCTCTATTCATTGCCATATTAAACTGCCTCTTGATTTCCTGTTTTAGCTTAAGTTAAATACTTAAAATTACCATATTTAATATTAACCAAACTTGAAAAGTAGGCTGAAGTAGCTTATACTTAGTTTCTTAAAATTCAAACCTGGCCACCTCTTTGTAGACTGTCTTTCTGAAGGGAAAGTGGTTTTGAAAGAATACTTTCTCCATTCCCCTCCTGCCATAGTCAACTCGGGCAATGCTATTTTCCCAAACGGATTAAAGTTAGTATGTGGGGTCTTTTATCCTCTTTTTTTTTTTTTAGAACACTGGCATGTTCTGTAAATTACAAACGGGCCTATAAAACCTGTCTGCTTGCTAAGTTTTAGCCATTAAACACAATATTGGGTGGAGACATGCCATTTATCATGGCAGTTATCGGAGCATGCAAGATCTCTGGTTTTTGTACAGCTATAATTGGAACCAAAGTGCTTTAACTGGTCATCAAACATGTACACTGCCCCATTTTTTGATCTGCTTCAGTAGGCTAATATGTGCAATATCTGAAGATCAGTTAAGCAAAGATGCACAATCTCCTGCTTCTGTGGCCTTGTGTATTATCAACATCACTGGATATATGCAATATTACACTAACTTGGTTCATTAATGGATCGGACCTGTCAAATTGACAAATCTATTCATATAACTGGCGCACTTACCTCTTTAAAAGGTCAGTTTAGTTTAATTTAAAAAAACTCTCAACTAATCGCTTCAGTTTTCAAAACTTTAAGTGAAGAAACAGTCCATGGAAAAGTATAAATTAATGTTTGACACTTTTTCATGTGTCAAACTAGTCAGTTTTAAAGTAAAGTAATTTTCAAATAGTAGATTGACCAAACTATTAAGGTATTTATTCTCTGAAATGTAACAGCAAAATTAAAGTGCAATATTGGTTAAGTGAAGTGTAGACACAGCAACACAATTCTTAAAGTTCTCATGCCAAGATTTCTCATAAGCAGTCTCCAATGAATTTAGTTGCTGTTGAAACAGTTGAATCGCACGTCACTGTTAAATTTCACACTGCCAAAACTAGGAAACTTGCCATAAACCTAAGATGAATGCAACATTGCATTCCTCTACAGTGGAGTCACTGTAGGCTTGAACTTAAATCCATTTTCTGATGGTGCACTGTTTAAAATACATTCTTAAATTATCAAAGTCCCACACACACCTCCAATGGCTTCAAAAGGTCTAATTGGTGGGTTCTGTGGACAGTTTGCTTAACTTTATTCAAATGCGTAGTCTTTGTGCATTGGTAAAATTAAACATATGCATGTGTTTTTGCAAGATCGGGGACTTATTTGCTAACAGCTATAGAAAGGAGCTGTAAGGAAGCTGTGGGGGGGGAAATCTAACTTTTGGTTTTAGTAACTTGAAATACAGAAATTTTGAGACATATGATTTCCACCCCCCTGGTCAATTGTCTAAGTTTCTCCACAGAACATATCTTGGGATGGATATATTACAAGGTGCAACAATTAACTTACTGGATATTGCCAGATAAAGAATTTAGGAATCTACTCCAAAAAAGTGACACTTTATTCTGTAGAAACATAGCATTATAGTATTTAAATAGTATTCAGGAATCTCTTCTGAATCAGAAAACATTTGTTTCCATTGCCTAGGATCTAGTGCAGGGGTCGGCAGCCTTTCAAAAGTGGTGGGCCGAGTCTTCATTTATTCACTCTAATTTAAGGTTTCACGTGCCAGTAATACATTTTAATGTTTTTAGAAGGCCTCTTTCTATAAGTCTAATACATACAACAATAGTTTAGTTATATAAAGAAGATTTTTAAAATGTTTAAGAAGCTTCATTTAAAATTAAATTAAAATGCAGAGCCCCCTGGACCAGTGGCCAGGACCTGGGCAGTGTGAGTGCCACTGAAAATCAGCTCGCATGCCGCCTTTGGCACACGTTCCATAGGTTGCCTACCCCATATCTAGTGAATGGACTATAAAATAAATGTTAGCACTGTAATCGAACAGACAAGAAACCAGTTCTATTTTTTGACCGGTTAATGGAATGATCCGACTGGCATACTTACTATGTTCAATCTTGTGGATAAATATCTGACATCTAGTCTCCAGATATTGGGAACAATCTTGGAGAAATTCCTACTTTCTTTATCCTTACCGGAAGTTAAAGTTGTATCCAGGCCTCAGTCACGTGTCACTCTCTTGATATACTCTCTAAGATGCTGAATTTATTTGGGGGTAGAGATAGAAAGAGTCTTCCTGGTTCTTAGTCACGAAGTGTTATGTCTAACACAGATGTGGCATCCTATTTTTAAAACCTTAATTTGCCCAGCCACCATGACTGCTCTCTATGTAGGAGTTGTTAAAGTAATGAGTGAACTTTCAGTATGGGAATTTGAGAAGCACTTTAACTGTAGAGGAGAATGAAGTAGGAAAATCTGAACTTCTAGACATATTATTGAAGATGAAATGAACTGTGTAAGCAAAACCGTTTTTGGACCTACCATCTCCATCCTAAATCATAAAAATCCTTAGTTTTCTTCAATGACTTGAGTCAATAGTAGCAAGTCAGCCCTTGAGCACCTATATAATAAACAGTGATAAAAGGGGAGACTATGATGATAAAACCCAGTGATGCTAAATTTTTAAAAGCAAAATTTGTTTGCCCTCTCACCTTTCTCCTGTTCTCCATTATTGAGCTTGACCCTAAAATACAAATTTTCACCCCAACTTTCTCTCCTTTAAAAGAACAGCTTAAGTCCATAGCTGCATGTGTTACTCTAAATGTGTTTAAGATTCAAGGTCCTTCATATAATGAATGACAGAAGTTAAAACATTTTGGGCCTGCATTTCTTATAGGTATGAAACGCAGTATAGCAAAATGTCTGAGGGAAATGATCTATTTCAATGTAGTTTCATTATCTGACAGAGTATGGAAGTCACATGCTGTAGACAGACTGGTACACTGAAAATATGAAACATGCAGATTTTCATCTAGCATATAATTAAGACCGTTTAAAGAAGCTGTGCCTGTGTAATGTCTTTTTATAAAGATCTGTATGAAAATGGAGAGTGGATGTGGGGGGGTTTGGTAACATCTATCAATTTTTGGCTTGTATTCAAAAATGCATTACCAAGAAATAAGGGTACCTAAGTACGTGTGGTTTTTTAACACATACTACCTTGGATTCTTTTACCAGCCTCTGAAATAATACTGTTCCTTCAGTACAAAGACTTGCTTAAAATCCATTTTTATGCTGTTTATGTATTAGTGTGAATACACTTCAAGTTCTGTTTCACTGTCTCAAATAAATGTGCATACAAAATGTTTCTTGGAGTGAGTTACTTAAGCTGCTGCCTCTGCCTTATCTGGGCAGGGGCCCTATATTGAATGGAAGGGGGCTGGGAGTATGTATGGGCGGAGAAGCAGCTTTTACACCTCTAACCTTCAGCCACTGCATGTGTAGGAGGAAGGATGGCTAGGGGTGGCCACTAACACTCTATGAAGGAAGGCTACAGAGCCGGTCTCACTTGCTCTCCCCAGCACCCAGTGGAGCACACCAACTTCCTGAGATTGGTGTTTGAGAGTACTGGCCACCAGGGAATAGTGTCAGCAAGACTCCTTGCTATAGTATGGCTATAGAAATATTGACCTTTGCAACTCTCAAGATCTGTAGTCTAAGGGGGCTGAATCCATTCTTGTTCTGTGAGGATTTGCTGAGTAGCCTGACCCTTGCTGCTCTCTCAGCAAGAGCAGCCCTAATTAACCAATTTCTTGAATGATAAATGATTAGTCAAAGGTATGGTAAATTATTGCCATATCCCAAACCAAATCTATGGCTAATATATATATTAGGGCTGTCGATTAATCACAGTTAACTCATGCAATTAACTCAAAAGAATCACAATTAAAAAAATTAATTGTGATTAATTGCACTGTTAAACAATAGAATGCCAACTGAAATTTATTAAATATTTTGGGATGTTTTTCTACATTTTCAAATGTATCTATTTCAATTACAACACAGAATACAAAGTGTTCAGTGCTCACTTTATATTTTTCATTACAAATATTTGCACTGTCAAAATTATAAAAGAAATAGTATTTTTCAATTCACCTCATACAAGTACTGTAGTGCGATCTCTTTATCGTGAAAGTGCAACTTAGAAATGTAGGGTTTTTTGTTCTATAACTACACTCAAAAACAAAACAATGTAAAACTTTAGAGCAGGGGTCTCAAACTCAAATGACCACGAGGGCCACATGAGGACTAGTGCATTGGCCCGAGGGCTGCATCACTGACACCCCCCACTTGCTGCCCCCAGCCCCGCCCCCACTCCACCCCTTCTATGAGGCCCCGCCCCTTCCCCATTTCTTCTCCACCTCCTCCCCTGAGCGTGCTCCTCCCCCATCCCTCCTGGAAAGTGCTAAGCGTTATACAGAGCATACAGATCAGTGCTGCTCCTACAACAAGTCATTTCCAAGCAGTTTTAATAAAATATATACACTCAGTAATGCACCTCACTCAAAGGACAAAACACGCACTTAGTTAGATTTACTTCAGTTAAAGCCCCCCCACTGCACTGGGCTGCACCACCACTCCACCCCTGCTTGGCCTCTTCCAGGGGTGGCAGGTTTGTAGAAATGTTGGTAGTGCCCAGAACCTGCCCCCCCCAACTCCGCCCCCACCTGCCTAAGGCTTTTGGGGGGGGGGGGTCTGGGGTGCAGGCTCTGGGATGGAGTTTGGGTGCAGGCTCCGGGCTGGGGCAGGGGGTGGGGGTGCAGGCTCTGGGAGGGAGTTTGGGGATAGGAGGAGATGCAGGGGTGAGGGCTATGGGGCTGGGGATGAGGGGCTCGGGGCATTGGAGAAGCTCAGGACTAGGGCAGAAGGGCAGGGGAAGGGCAGCCTGCCCTGGCCTTGTGGTGGGGGGGGGCACTAGGACCCTGCAGAGCAGGTGTTGCCAGAAGCCGGCAGAGCGGAGAAGAGTCAGCCTGAGCTGCAGGCTCAGGGGCGGTGAGGGGGCAGCAAGTGAGGCTGGGGGACCCTCGGGGGAGGCGGCAGGTGGGGCCGGGGGAGAGACCCGGCCCCAAACATTGGGGAGCAGCACGCGGGGAGTTTAGCTGCCACATAAAATAACTCGGGGGGGGGCGGGGGTGAGGGGAGTTTGGCAGCGACAGGAAGTAACTGGGGGGAGGGGAGGGGCGCAGGGAGCTTGGCGGGCTGCAGGGAAGAGCTCCGGGGGCCGCATGCAGCCCGCGGGCCACGTGTTTGAGACCCCTGCTTTAGAACCTGCAAGTCCACTCAGTCCTACTTCTTGTTCAGCCAATCGCTAAGATAAATAAGTTTGTTTACATTTACGGGAGATAATGCTGCCCACTTCTTAATTACAATGTCATCTGAAAGTGAGAACAGGCATTCGCATGGCACTGATGTAGCTGACGTAAGATATTTACCTGCCAGATGCGCTAAAGATTCATATGCCTCTTCATGCTTCAGCCATGGTTCGAGTGGACATGCTTCCATGCTGATGACACTCATTAAAAAAATAATGCGGTAATTAAATTTGTGACTGAACTCCTTGGGGGAGAATCGTATGTCTCCTGCTCTGTTTTACCAACATTCTGCCATATTTCATGTTACAGCAGTGTCAAATGATGACCCAGCACATGTTGTTCATTTTAAGAACACTTTCACTGCAAATTTGACAAAATGCAAAGAAGATACCAATGTGAAATTTTTAAAGATAACTATAGCACTTGACCCAAGATTTAAGAATCTGAAGTGCCTTCCAAAATCTGAGGGGATGAGGTGTTGGAGCATGTTTTCAGAAATCTTAAAAGAGCGACACTCTGATGCAGAAACTACAGAACCCAAACCACCAAAAAAAGAAAATCAACCTTCTGCTGGTGGCAGCTGACTCATGATGATGAAAATGAACATGCGTCCATCTGCACTGCTTTGGATGGTTATCAAGGAGAACCTGTCATCAGCATGGATGCAGCATGGTGGTTGAAGCATGAAGGGACATATGAATCTTCAGTGCATCTGGCATGTAAATATCTTGAGACACTAGCTATAACAGTGCCATGCAAATACCTGTTCTCACTTTCAGGTGACATTGTAAACAAGAAGTAGGCAGCATTAACTTCTGCAAATGTAAACAAACTTGTTTGAGCGATTGGCTGAACAAGAAGTAGGACTTAGTGGACTTGCAGGCTCTAAATTTTTACATTATTTTATTTTTTAATGCAGGGGGGTTTTTTGTACATAATTCTACATTTGTAAGTTCAACTTTCATGATAAAGACATTGCACTACAGCACTTAGTATTTTTCAATTTACGTAATACATTTCTTTTGTTTTTTTCAGTGCAATGAAAAATAAAGTGAGCACTGGAACACTTCACATTCTGTGTTGTAATTGAAATCAATATATTTGAAAATGTATAAAATGTCCAAAATATTTAAATAAATGGCATTCTATTATTAACAGTGTGATTAATCGCAATTCATTTTTTTAATCGTGATTCATTTTTTTTAATTGCTTGACAGTCTATATATAGTATAGGGGGGAGACACCACCCAGCTGTTCAGGAAACCATCACACTATATAACTAAATACTAAACTATTTACTAATTTCAATGTATATACTTGCTCTAACTTTAAAAAAAAAAGCACCCCTCCTCTTGCTTTAGGCCTTCCTTGACATATTTAAAAATACAATTAAACTATATCTAGAATCACCCCATAAATTGATAGGTCAGAACCCAGCAACTGAAAAATATTTCACCAGACTCCTTCCATTCTGAGAGCGGGAACTGGTGGAGTTTTTAGACCATTCCTAGTACAATGGTGCCCTCATTTTGGCTGGGCCCTCATAAATATCAAATGATTGCCACAGGAAATGCACCATACTGGTTCCTGGGCTCGGAGGAAACCAGCTCTATTCAGCAAGGGTTTTATTCAAAGAGAATTCTTTACAAGCTACTCTAATCAAAGAACAGAATTCCACCTGCATCCAGTGAGCTGCTGTGTAACCTGGGATGAGTCACTGCATTTGGCTGTTTACTGTCCACACCCTTTGTGTTTTAGATTGTTGGCTCTTCTGGGCAGGAGCTGACTCCAGAGTGTTAGTATGATGCCTAGCACAATGGGGAAACAATTTTGGTGGGGGTCTGTAGGAACTAGTTTACTACTCCAGCTAATCCAGTCACATAAGGTTCAGGCCAGCTCTATGATCTTGAGTAGTGGCCTGCTCTGTCTCCTGAACTCCCTACTCCTTCCTTTGACCACAAGGGGAGGGGAAAATGGAGCAGAAATTCTCTCCACATTGGTCAGCGGGGACCAGTTGGTGATCCCACACCCTGTTACAATGACTGCTTACTTATATAAGCTTACAGTGCTATAGAAGTGATTTTAAACACAAATGTCCATTTGGCCTGAACTCTAAACCAGTTAACTATAAAATACACAATAATCCTTGCCACTTCACAATGAAACAATTTGAGGGTCCCAGAGGATGTGGGAGGTGCATGGCTTGGAAGCAGGGATGGGAATGGCTGCTATCTATCTCCCTGCCTGATTCTGCTAATAGATTCTGTGTTCCTTAATCCACTAGGAAAGATTTATACAGCCAGGAACTCAAATTTGCTTTATCTTTTTGGAGGTCTTCCCAGAAGTCCATGGTTCTGTACATTTAATCCTCCCCTCACTGAGTTGAACTTCTTTACTCCCCCATAACAATGGTCAGCGCTAGCAGACTTTTTTTGGTCAGCTGCAAGTCACCAGAAAGTGGTTAGAATTTTTTTATTTTTTTTTGGTGAGGGGAAGCTGACTCCCGGCATTATGTAGGTATCCCTAAGCACTGGAGAGTCATTTGGTCACATATGTCCCCCACCACCCCTTCTCTCAGTATGTGAAGTGCTGTTTCAAAAGGAAATAAAAATAGCAGTGGGGCAGGGAGTAAATATGTGACCAAATGACTCTCCAGTGCTTAGGGATACCTACACAAAGGTAGCGGGGGTGGGAGGGCAGTTCTGCTGGCTTGGGTGTCTTTGACCTTGTCTTCACTGATTTAAAAAAGGGCCTTTTTAACCTTTGAGTGACTAATGCATGTGAGCTATCCTAAAGTAAAAAAACAGTGAAGCCAACTTGATGTTGCCTAGTTTACCTCAAGGTAAAACTAAAGTACCTTGACTTCACAGTGTTTTTAACCTTTGGATGGCTCAAGGGTTTTATTCAAAGAGAATTCTTTACAAGCTACTCTAATCAAAGACACTTTTTTAGCAGTGAAGACACGGTGTTTTAATGTGTGGGGTTTTTTTAAATCATTTTTGTCTGTCTGGGACACTGGGTCAAATAGGGTAGAGGTTGGAAGAAACCTTACTTTATGACACATCTTCACAAGGGCTCTTCTTGAATCACCCTGGTATCAGAGGCTAGAATCCTGAATAGAGATGCAGAGTTATTTCTGCTGACTATTCCAGATCAGGTGACTCTTTTGTCCTGTTCAGGGATGGCCAGCTGTGTGTCTGGAATTACCAGTGAGGAATCTAAGAGTTGAGCAGGAGCTTCTGGATGGTTGAACCAGAGTTTATCTTTTTGAAGTGTCCAAAGCTGCTTCAGAGATTTCAAGCCCAAAAGGGATTATTATGATTATCTAATTTGACTTCCTTCATAACAGCAGCCATTTAATTTTACCCTGTAATTCTTACATCAAGCTAAATAACTTGTGGTTGAACCAGAGCTTATCTTTCAGGAAGAAATCTGATCTTGATTTAAAAATGCCAAGTGATGGTGAATCCACCATCTCGCTTGGTAAACTGTTCCAATGGTTAATTACCCCATCACTAAAAATGTACACATTATTTTCAAATTGAATTTGTCTAGCTTTCAAGGTCAATATCTCATTATAAGGTGTATTTTCCTTGAATTATTCTTGTAGCTTGTTTTTGGCCCTACCAGTTAGCCAAGTTCTTAATCTATTTAATATGATGTCTTGTGAACTTCACCATGTTAGACAGCCTTTTGGGAAGCTTTTGGTTGCTGGAAGTTTTTAGAGTGTTAGGATGCACAGACTAGTCTTGTTTCTAAACTCCTTTTCTACATTCTCTCATGATGATGTACATCAAAATACATAGGTGGCATCCTTCTGGGTTGAGACCAAACTTATTTTGCATTTACTCTTTAATATGGCAGCCTATTCCAGTGCTTAACTACCCCTACATTTAGAAAGCTTTTTAAATATCTAACCTAAATCTTCCTTGCTGCAGATTAACCCTATTATTTGTCCGGATTTCAGTGGACATGGGGAACAATTGATCACAGTCCTCTTTAGAATAGCTCTTAACATCTTTGAAGAATTATCAGGTCTGCCTTCAGTTGTTTTTTCTCAAGACTAAACTGTGATGCTGCACCCCATATTCTTCATAAAAATATTGTTGTAATATGAATATGGCATAACTAAGATATGTTTTATGCAAGATGGGTCATGTGAGGTATCATTGGAAAGGTTATGATTTTCTGAATGTTGTTATCCAATTTTTATGACTATCAGTTCTGTATCTGAAGTTAGGAATATGGACTATGTAACAATTACAACTCTGTGTGTACTTGGAGAAACGCCCACCAGACAGTAGGCAATCAGCCTGAATGGGCTATTAGGAAAGACAATAGAATGGGTCTTTGAAGATGCTGATCTCTCATCTTCCTGGAGTTCCTTCCTGTGGACATTCTAAATAAACCTTGTCTCATGGTGGCTTTAACACTGCAAGGTCATGTGATAATGTCACCTGGTACGGAGTACCACCTTGGACACTGCTGGTATTTTCCCACTGGAAACAAAGGATTCCCGCCTTATGTAAAGTCTATTTAAGGCTGTGAAGTGAGTTAATCAGGGCTCTTCTCCATTGCCTCCCCTCCCAAGAAGGAAAACTGCTGAAAGCACCTGAACAGACAAAGTAACTAAGTTGGGGAAAGGCAAGGGCTCAATCCAGGCTGAGACAGGGGTCTAGCCTCTGAAGAGAAATAATGAACTCTAAGCTGCAAAAACTCTGCAACCTGCCTAAAACAACATTTAGGGTGAGAAATTAGTATTTGTAACCTGTTTCTTTATTGATTTAAGCTTACTTTGCGTGTTTTGTTTTATTTGCTCACTAATCTATTTTGTTCTGTTTGCTATCCCTTATAATCACACAAAATTTACCTTTTGTAGTTAATAAACTTATTTTTTGTTGATTTCAAAACCCAGTTTGTGCAATTCATATCGGCGGGGGGAGGGTGCAAAGAACTGTGCATATCTCCCTCCACATTGAGGGAGGGGCGATTTTTATGAGCTTACGCTATATAGATCTCTATACAGTGCAAGACAATATCATTTTGGGTTTACATTCCAGAGGGTGTGTGTACAGGAGAGCAAGGCATTCCCCTAGATGAGCCCTCTCACAGAGAGCTAATCGCAGACTCTGTGTGATTCTACAGCTGGGTGTGTCCCTGTGTGTGTAATAGAGTAACACACCTGTATGTGTGCTGGAAAGGGGCTTGAGAGCCTGTCACAGCAGCACAGAGTAAGGGTAGGACAGGCGGGCTCAGTGGGACCCCAGCACATCCGGTGGCACCCGAAAGGTGGGTCCAACCTGTCACTAAAACATACCCAGATCTTTTTTTTACTTTTCCTCATAGTTTTCTAAAACTTTTATCATTTTTGTCACTCTCCTCTGGACTCTCTCCAATTTATCCACATCTTTCCTAAAGAGTGGTGCCCAGAACTGGACACAATACTCCAGATGAGACCTTATCAGTCCTGAGTAAAGTGGGACAGTTACCTCCCATATCTTACACACAACATTCCTGTTAATATACCGCAGAATAGTAGCCTTTTTTACAACTATACAGTATTGTTGACTCATATTCAGTTGTGATCACTATAACCCCCAGATCCTCTTCAGCAATACTACTGCCTAACCAGTTATTTCCCACTTTGTAGTTGTGCACTTGATTTTTTTCCTTCCTAAGTGTAGTACTTTGTACTTGTCTTTATTGAATTCACCTGGTTGATTTCAAACTAATTCCCCAATTTATCAAAATCATTTGGAATTCTAATCCTGTCCTCAAAAATGTTAGCAACACCTCCCAGCTTGGTGTTACAAGTGTACTATCCACTCCATTATCCAAGTCGTTAATGAAAATACCAAATCAAACCAGACCCCAGACAGATCCTTGTGGGACCGTATTAAATACACCCTCTAATTTGACAGTGAACCATTGATAACTACTCTCTGAGTATGGTCTTTCAACCAGTTGTGCACTTATAGTAACTCCATCTTATATCAGAGGGGTAGCCGTGTTAGTCTGGATCTGTAAAAGCAGCAAAGAATCCTGTGGCACCTTATAGACTAACAGAGGTTTTGCAGCATGAGCTTTCGTGGGTGAATACCCACTTCTTCGGATGCAAGTAGTGGAAATCTCCAGGGGCAGGTATATATATGCAAGCAAGAAGCAAGCTAGAGATAACGAGTTTAGTTCAATCAGGGAGGGTGAGGCCCTGTTCTAGCAGTAGAGGTGTGAAAACCAAGGGAGGAGAAACTGGTTCTGTAGTTGGCAAGCCATTCATAGTCTTTGTTTAATCCTGAGCTGATGGTGTCAAATTTGCAGATGAACTGAAGCTCAGCAGTTTCTCTTTGGAGTCTGGTCCTGAAGTTTTTTTGCTGCAGGACGGTGACC
>QXTE01000075.1:192024-331590 GCA_003942145.1 Platysternon megacephalum
AATGGAGATTCGGAATCACATGGGCAGGTCACATGCCCATGCATGACTCAGGACTGCAGGTAGCAGCCATTACCCACATGCTGCCTTGAACGTCCTCAGGTAGACTTCTAATGTGGATTGGAGTCTTCCAAGCTCTTTTGTCTGTTAAGTGCCCCCTGACTGAACACCTAATTTGCACATTCCTTTCCCAAGAAGTCATCAAATGTTCTAACTGAGGCCACTTAGAAATCAAGCAATTATACAGCCAATGTTCATAACTTTGAACACACAAATGGTGCCTGCATACAACTAGGGTGAACATAACCAGTAGATCATAACCTTTACATAGATATGTTACATGGCCTATGTAGCAAAACCCTATTCCAGTTATATTATACATACATTTGTGAGCCCTTTATGGGGTACGCTGTCACAGTATCAAATGCTTTACTAAAATCAAGATATGTCTACAGCTTCCCTTGTATCCATTAGGCCAGTAACCTTGTCAAAGAAGGAAATTAGGTGGGTTTGGCATGATTTGTTCTTAACAAATCCATGTTGGCTGTTACTTATCGTCCTATTATCATCTCTGTGCTTACAAATTAATTGCTTAATCATTTGTTCCAGTATCTTTCCAGGGATTGAAGTTAGTCAGACTGGTCTATAATTCTCCGGGTCCTCTTGTGTTTCTCATTTTAAAGATAGGTACAATATTTGCCCTTCTCCAGTCTTCTAAAATCTGTCCTCCATAAGTTCTCAAAGAAAATTGCTAGCACTCCTGGGATTGTTTCAGCTGGTTCCTGAAGTAGAGTGCATTTCATCAGGGCCTGTCAACTTGTTCATATACCCTTAGGTATGAATGACTTAGAATTATTAAATGCTATGCAGAAACTAGATGAGACAGCTTGGCAATTCCTTACCAATGTAGCAAGGAATAGGAGCTTGTTCTCTGGAGCTCTGGGACAACTGTTCCATGAACTATACAAATAGATTGTGTTAAAAATATTACTGCTATGTCATGCCATTTTAGAATACCACTGGCAAATAGATTGCTTAAGTACAGGACCACATCACAAACATATGGACCATAGTATAATATTCATTCTTAATTCTAAATTACAATGCTAACATGCCTTAAACAGTCTGCGTTCACACTAGGTCAATACCCTCAACCTTTTAAAATCTGAGAGATTCCTTATGTTCGTGAGAGTGTCTGAATGAATCACACTACACAGGATGATTACTCCCTACCTTTGTCCTTCATATAGTATCTGGCCACTTAAGCCCTAATGCTTTTTAAGTTATTTTTATAAGCAGACAGCTTCGCTTGAAACTTAAAAATTAGGATTGCTTCATTCAAAAATTCTTTGCCTCTGCGTACTCAAAACCATCACCTTCCAACATTCAGTATTTTAAGAAGCACTCTGAAAACCATTGTTTAAAATAACTTGAAGTCTGATCGCCTGTCATGCTGCCAGTGGTTTGTTTTTTAACAATTTTGTGCAAAGTACAGTTGGTAATTCATAGTGGTTTTGATGGTTCTTATTCATAGTGCCACCACGATCCTTGGCACTTACTCAGAAGACATTAAGACAAGACCCCTGACCCAAAGATGTGGGGGTAGAAGGTGAAAAGAAGTAATGAAAAGTAATGTTTTGATTGGCGAAATTAAATATGTGACTTGCTAGTTCTGTGATTTTTGTATGTACTTTGTGTATCATTTTAATAAATTGAAATATTATAGAGATGTTTGGCCTAGGATTTATAGGCCTGTTTCTTACATTGCAAAAGAAATGAATGAGTGTTTTGTTTTGATTTGTAATGAAAATCTTCTGTGACAAACTAGGGGTTTCCTCCATTTTTTGTTGGGCCACCGCCATTTTCAATTGACGGCACCGCCCTTCGGCCTCTCGTCGGCACCAAGAGTGTTTATGAAGTGTATAGCGCCAGTGGCTGCCTACCTAAGGTACAAAGGTGTGCAGATTTACCGATACCTCAAAGACCGGTTAATAAAAGGCCAATCCTGGGTACAGCATCATCTCGGCCTGGCTTGCTCGACCTGTCGCGACCTGGGGTTCTTGATAAACAAAACAAAGTCAACCTTCTCTCCGACGCAGCACATGGAGTTCATTGCAGTGTCTTTGACTCTACCCAGGCCAGGGCTTTCCTCCCCAAGACCCGGTTCCAGGCCATGGCGGACCTGATCTCAGGTATACAAGTTCACCCTCTCACCACAGCTCACACATGCCTGCGGCTGTTGGGTCACATGGCAGCCTGTACTTACATGGTTTGGCATGCGCAACTCCACCTCAGGCCACTGCAAGCATGGTTGGCATCGGTCTACATCCCCAACAGACACAGCATGGACCATGTAGTCAACGTCCCAGACCACGTTCAGTCATCAATAGCATGATGGCAAAACCCTGCATCGGTGCTGGAGGGAGTCCTGTTCACCCCCCTGCCAACAGTGATCCTTGTCTCTGATGCTTCGGACCTGGGGTGAGGAGCCCATCTAGGTGATCTCAGCACTCAAAGGTGATTGTTCACTACACATCAATGTCAGGGAGCTCAGAGCGGTCCGCTTGCCCTGCCACGCCTTCCTACCTCACCTGGAGAACAGGGTGGTCCAGGTCCTGATGGACAATACAATGGTTATGTTCTATATCAACAAGCAAGGCAGAGCCAGGTCATCTGCTCTTTGCCAGGAAGCCCTCAGGCTATGGGACTTCTGTGTGCAACACGACATCCATCTCGTAGCCACGCACCTCCCCGGGGCCAGGAACGGTTTGGCGGATCACCTCAGTGGAACATTTTCATCTTGCCATGAGTGGTCTCTCCATCTGGAGGTGGTCAGTGTGACGGGTTCGGTCACAGAGACCCCCCTTAGGACTGTCACCTGACGTGCTGGAATTACCTCTGAGCCCGTTTTCCACTGCCAGCTTGGGACTTTCAGAACCCTGCCTTGTTGAGCCAGACACGCTAACCTGCTGCAACACAGACCCAGGTCTGGTCCATGCCCCCAAATCTGCAGACTATAACCAAAAACTGCTCAGCAAGTCACCTATCTCCAGCACCCAGACACCCAGCTCCCAATGGGATCCAAACCCCAAATAAATCCATTTTACTCTGTATAAAGCTTATACAGGGTAATCTCATAAATTGTCTGCCCTCTATAACACTGATAGAGAGATATGCACAGCTGTTTGCTCCTCCAGGTATTAATCACTTTCTCTGGGTTAATTAATAAACAAAAGTGATTGTATTAAGTATAAAAAGTAGGATTTAAGTGGTTTCAAGTAATAACAGACAGAACAAAGTAAGTTACCAAGCAAAATAAAATAAAACACGCAAGTCTAAGCCTAATACAATTAAGAAACTGAAAACAGGTAAATCTCACCCTCAGAGATGTTCCAATAAGCTTCTTTCACAGACTAGACTCCTTTCTAGTCTGGGCCCAATCCTTTCCCCTGGTACAGTCCTTGTTAGTTCCAGCTCAGGTGGTAACTAGGGGATTTCTCATGACTGGCAACCCCCTTTGTTCTGTTCCACCCCCTTTGTTTCCCTCTGGGTTCCCACCCGTCCTTCTAAATGGAAAAGCACCAGGTTTAAGATGGATTCCAGTATCATGTGACCTGGTCACATGTCCTGTGAGACCTCATTCTAAATTACCCACTCAGGTACACAGGAAGGCTTGCAGGTAAACAGAGCCATTTACAGCCAATTGTCCTAGTCAGTGGGTGCCATCAAGATTCTAAACCACCATTAATGGCCCACACTTTGCATAATTACAATAGGACCTCAGAGTTAACTTAATATTTCTAGTTTTAGATACAAGAATGATACATACATACAAATAGGATGAACACACTCAGTAGATTATAAGCTTTGTAATGATACCTTACAAGAGACCTTTTGCATATAGCATATTCCAGTTACATTATATTCACATTCCAAGCATATTTTCATAAAGCATATAGAGTGCAATGTCACAGTCAGCATCATCTTCCACAGGTGGGATACTCCCGGGGTGGATCTGTTTGCATCCAGACACAACAGGAAATGCCACGGCTTCTCCTCCTCTCGGGGGGTCGACAGAGGCTTTCGATTGGACGCTTTCCTGCTCCTGTGTTCGGGGGCTCTAATGTACGCCTTTCCCCCCAGTCCTGTTGATCTATAGAGTCCTCATGAACATCAAGCAGGACAGGGCAAAGATGATCCTCATAGTGCCGCCTTGGCCACGCCAACACAGGTTCGGCACACTGCTAGACCTCTCAGTGGCTGTTACGCTACAGCTCCAGCTGGATTTGCTGTCACAAAATCACAGCGCCCTCCTGCACCCAAACCTGACAGTATTGCACCTGATGGCTTGGCTGCTGCATGGATAAATGTGGAGGAGCAGGAGTGCTTGGCTGGAGTCCAGCAAATCTTGCTGGGCAGCAGAAAGCTCTCCACTAGAGCGACCTACACGGCCAAGTGGAAGCGGTTTATGTGTTGGTCCTCAAATAAAGGCATTCGGACTGAGCGGGCTTCTCTGCAGTTAATCTTGGACTACCTTTTGCACCTCAAGCTCCAAGGCCTGTCCCTGTCATCCATCAAGGTCCATCTGGCTGCTATTTCGACTTTCCATCCGCCGCTAGAGGGCAGGTTGATTTTCGCCCATGGCATGATTGCCAGGTTCCTCAAGGGCCTTAAGCACCTCTATGACACATCAGGGACCCAGTCCCTCCGTGGGACCTAAATCTCGTGCTATCCCGGCTCATGGCGCCCCTCTTCGAGCCTCTGGCTTCCTGTTCTCTCCTCCTCCTTTCTTGGAAGGTAGCATTCTTGGTTGCCAAAAATTCAGCCCGCAGGGTCTCTGAGATTAGGGCATTTACCTCGGAACCGGTCTTTTACAAGGACAAGGCCCAACTGCGTCCACACCCGACCTTCCTGCCCAAGGTGGTCCCCCAGTTTCATATGGGCCAGGACATTTATCTGCCTGTCTTTTTTCCAAAGCCCCATAAGTCAGAGGAGGAGCTTCAGCTGCATTCCCTAGATGTTAGAAGGGCGCTAGCCTTCTACATTGAATGGACCAAGCCATTCCGCAAATCTACACAGCTGTTCGTTGCAGTAGCTGACAAAATGAAAGTTCGTCCGGTGTCTGCTCAAAGAATTACTTCTTGGATCACCGCCTGCATTCACTACTGCTATGACCAGGTGAAGGTGCCACCTCCGGCGATTGTCACCGCCCATTCAACCAGGGCGCAAACCTCTGGCAGCTTTCCTAGCCCAAGTGCCTATCCAGGACATCAGTAAGGCGGCCACCTGGTCATCTGTCCACATGTTCACGTCCCATTACGCGCTTACCCAGAAGGCCCGGGACAATGCTGGCTTCAGTAGAGCAATACTGCAAGCCGCTAGACTGTGAACTCCGAGCCTACCTCCGAGGATACTGCTTGGGAGTCAACTAGAATAGAATTGACATTAACAAACACTCAAAGAAGAAAAAACAGTTACCTACCTTTCATAATGGTTGTTCTTCAAGATGTGTTGCTCATGTCCATTCCATTACCTGCCCTCCTGCCCCTCTGTCGGAGTTGCCTGCAAGAAGGAACCAACAGGGTGTAGGGTCAGAGGCGCCTGATATACCAACGCATGAGCGCAGCGACTCAAGGGGGCACCACAGCCGACCCTACGGATACCGCTAAGACAGAAGTCTCCAACGACTGTGCATGTGGGCGTGCACACACCTAGAATGGAATGGACATGAGCAACAAATCTTGAAGAACAACAGTTACGAAAGGTAGGTTACTGTTTTTTACATGCTGGTTACTCTCACTTTCCCCCCTTCCCCTTATTAAAAAAAGTAAGATTCATGTTTAATTACAAAAAAAGGGGGCTTAAATAAAAAATAAAAACTTTGGGGGGAATTCAGGAGCCTCTAGGAACTTCTTTTTCCTAACAGTAATAAGTCATATTTCTTACTATCCCTAAGGCACCCTTGCGTGGAGTAGGCAGCTGAAGAGTTAAGTACTTATAACCAGGAGAAGGGAGGAAATAAAGTACCACATCCTCAAAGTCCTGCCATCAACTGGGGATTCAGGATAGGCACCAGCAAACCCTTCCTGAGGTGCTTGGCTGTGGGAAGAGACACCTATAGCTCCTTCAGAGAGAGGCAGAGCAGAAGTGTCTGAAGTGTAGGTAAAACACCTCAGTTGGCAGGGGGACGAAAATGGTAGAAGGGAGATTGGGACAGCTGCAGCAAGTGTCACTAGCTGTGGACCAGGTGCCTGGATTTTGATGTCCCTTACTCACTTCCATTGAGACAGGGTCTTCTTTCTGTCTCTCTTTTGCTGAGGAAGTCTTGGGAAGGCTTTGAGGTACTGCAGGGCAAGGAGAAAAAATGGGGCATAACTGGCCAGCTCCTTCCTTCCTGCCTTCCATAACTGAAGATATGGTTCTCTTCCCCTAAACCTCTACAGGATGGGTTGCATCCATCCTACCAAACATCTGTGACATCCCTGCCTGCCTGTCTCTAAAGGAGATGCGTGGCTGTCTTCATGTGTCTAAAAATGAGAGAATGCTTGACACACCATTAAGGAATCTTTTGCCATTGTTGTCATGTGACAATTATAATCTCATCGTCACTTTAATCTAACACTGAACAAGGAACATCTCTAGAATAAGGAAAAATGTGATGTCTAAAACTGTCTGTCTCTGCCTTTCTGTAACATTTCTGCCTGAAACCTTTTCCAATCTCCTTCTGTTTGGCTTCTGGCTACAGCCTCAAAGACATAGCAGATATTTCACTATTGTCACCTTTGATCAAAGGAGATTTGAGTTATAACTGAGAGAATCCCTCTGCAAGCAGACACTTTCTCCCAGGCAAATGGCACATGCTATGATGGGGTTAAAGGATAGGGACAGTTCTGGGAGCAAAGATTAAGTTTAGGAAAACCAATTAACTTCTTGGATCTTGGTTTCTGTCTGTAAATTTATAGACTAGCTCAGAGGTGGGCAAACTATGGCCCGTGGGCCACATCTGGCCCGCGGGACCCTCCTGCCCGGCCCCTGAGCTCCTGGCCCGGGAGGCTAGCCCCCGGCCCCTCCCCCACTCTTCCCCCTCCCCCACAGCCTCAGCGCACTGCGCCGCCGGCACAAATGCTCTGGGTGGCTGGGCAGGGCAGCTGCAGAGCCCGGCCTGATCCTGTGCTCTGTGCTGCGCTGTGGCGTGGATGGCTCCAGCTGGGTGGTGCAGCTGTAGCACCTCCAGCCACCAGTGCTCCAGGCAGCACGGTAAGGGAGCGGGGGGGGCATTGGATAGAGGGCAGGGGAGTTTGGGGTGTGAATAGGGGTCGGGGCAGTCAGAGGGCAGGGAACAGGGGGTTGAATGGGGTCAGGGGTTCCGGGGGGAAGTCAGGAAGGAGAGGGGTTGGATGGGGCGGCAGGGGGCAGTCAGGGGCAGGGGTTCTGGGGGCGGTCAGGTGACAGGGAGCAGGGGGGGTTGGACAGAGGGCAGGGGAGTTTGGGGTGGTGGTCAGGGGACAGGGGTGTGGATAGGGGTCGGGGCGGTCAGGGGACAGGGAGCGGGGTGTGTGTGTGTGGAGGGTTGGATGGGGCAGGAGTCCCGGGGGGCCCGTCAGGGGCGAGAAGCAGGGGGGGTCGGATAGGGGGCAGGGGCCGGGCCACACCTGGCTGCTTGGGGAGGCACAGCCTCCCCTAACTGGCCCTCCATACAATTTCTGAAACCCGATGCGGCCCTCAGGCCAAAAAGTTTGCCCGCCCCTGGACTAGCTTGAAAAATATTTTCATAGATGTGTCAGGCCATTAATGATTAACACTTTATTTTCAATTTCCCTTACCGTGTGTGTTGTGTGTGCATGTGTGTGCGCACACATATTTATCTAATCTGAATTGGACTTGACACATCTGGGGAAACTACTGCCAGATGGTTTGGAAGGGAAGCTACATTTTGTCTTCTGGAAGGCAGTGTATGTGTTGCTCATGAGAATGGAGAGAGTTGGAGAATAGAGAAATACAAGTACCATGTGGGCAAAACTATCTGAAGGAAACACGCACTTAACAATCTGAATGTTTCAGCAGGCTTCTAATAGGTGCTGGAACCTCCTGAAATGAAATTTTATAGGCAAAGGTTCATCAGGGTGGTTCTAATTTACTTTAAATTGTCTTTGAATGATTATCCACATTAGAAAACCACCACTCAACTTGTAAGGATTGACCAAGTAGCTGTGCAAGAATAGTTGGAGTTTTGATGTCCATTGGAGGTGCATTGGCAAAGTTACAGTGATGACACTAGGTAATATTTTTACTAATACGTAACCTTTAGTAGCATGGTGTTTATATGATAACTTCGGAAAGTATGGTAATTAGAGGGTAGATTAAGCTACTTTCATGGCTGTACCATGAAAACCATATACCACGTAACATATATCATCATAGTATGTGGAGAAACTTGCTTGCCTCCTAAGTAGTTCTATACATTTCTCACTTTCAGAGATACTAAAACACCCTAAGAAAAATCCATATTTATCCATACTATATTGCAGGATATAGGGCATCTTGGAAATACCACAAATGTCTTGATGAAGTGTCATGACTCATGAAACAGACTTTGAGGAAAAATGCAATTTTGTATCATGCCTCATTTTCTATATCTCCAGGGCTTATTTGATATACATGGTACATTGAACATGTCAAACAGTTAATGCACAATAAAGTAGCAGCTTATTTTACATAACAGTAGAATCTCACCAGAGTGTTGTATCAGTTAATGCTGATAGGCATTCATCACATTATATTGTATCACTTAGTACTGCCACACAGACACTAATGTATAACCAAGGGTTTCTTGTTACTTTGCATGCTACTTTACTGTCTAGCCAATCACAGTAGTGGCACTTAAAAATCAATGGTCAGTAAGAGAATGGAATTATTTGGGTTCAGTGTGTTTTCCTCTTCCTAATACAGATTCTTCAAACTGAAAAAGTGTCTGAGATTAAACTAGATGAGTTTGAGGGATATGCTGATCATCTGGTGTTCTGGGATAATAATTGTGTCCTTGTATTGCCTGAGTTATATGAAGAATACTTCAAAAACTCCTCTAAGCAATTATTGCACACTTCATTATTTTTGCTCTTTTGAGAAGTATATATTACTTAATTTCCCCATATTCTGCCCTTGAAGAAATATATTGTGTAATCAGGCTAGTAGCATTTATGTGGTACAATGCTAAATTAGAAATATTGTAGGGGCCTGATTATGATCTCTCATACAATGATTTTAACAACAGTGACTTAAGTAGAATTACTCCTGATTCCAGGAGTCCAAAACTGAGACCATAGGTTCACAACTGGATTTGGACTTAGTTGTTGCTCTGCCAGAGGGAGATGATGAATGGGTGAACTGCAGATGTGATGCTCTTTGCCTAGAATGCTAACACAAGACCCTTGATTGCACTCTCCTAGGACCAGATCCACAAAGGTACTTAGGTATCGCTATGTCTAACCCCTAGGTGCCCTGCTACCTAGTGGAATCCTCAGATTGAGTTAGGTGCCCAGGATGTCCATGCGATGAATGGGGGGTGCTAGGCATATAAGGAAAGGATCTTCAAAAACCAGCAAGATGAGCAGGGAGCTGGGTAAGTTAACCAGAAGTGAGATGCAGAAGAAAGTGGAGGCAGGGTGAGCTTAGGGCCAGATCTTCAAAGATATTTATGCACATAATTCCCATTGATCTGGGCCTTAGGAGCATGACTCACAGGCCAGAGATAGGTGTCTCCCTCCACTCAGGATTGATGGTTAGGGTACTCACCTGGAATGATGTTTCATGTCCCTGCTCCAAATTGGGCAGAACAGAGATTTGACTCTGCATCCTGGGACTCCGCATCCTGGGGGCGAGGGCAAAGGTGGGAAGATGTCCGTCTAGCAATACAGACACACCCCTCATTGAAAATTCCTGACCTGCATGCCTCAGCTGTCTTTTGTATACACTTTGCTGTACTGGCAAGATATGTGTTCTCCAGTCTCATATGAGATCCTGCTTCAGGGCCTCTGGAGCTTTGGTGTGAGCTAGTATTCTGGGCAGCTCATTAGTTGTGGGGCAGTGTCAGGGCTTAGATGACTTCATAAATGCTGACCAGCAGAAACTTAGTGCCTATGGGGATAGGCTGCAGCTGAATAGCAATTTTGAGAATGTCAGCAATGCCTAAATGGTGGACTTAAATGCCTAAAGACCTTCTGAGGATCTGGATCCAAGTTCTGTACGAGCCTTTTAGTTTGACAATCTTTCTTTCCATGGAAAAATGAGATATTGCAATGGTAAATATGGGGGGATACTAAAAATGTGGGTATGTGTAGAAATGAATGAGTTTTCTGAAGCACTATACAGACCTTTACTGGAGACAGGTGATGCTTCGCCCATGAAGAATCAAATGAGCCAGAAAAAAATGCCTTGGGAAATAATTTAGGGCCTAAGTAGGGCTGAACTGGCAAAGGTGCTCTATCTGTTGTAGGCCTGGGACTCAGTGGGAGACAACATGCTGTTCTGCTTTTCAGGAGCAGGAATTTGTTTAAATCACAGAGTGAGCAAATTACAAAATAGACCCTAAAATTAGTTTGGATGTGTGTGTGTTTATTATTTAAATAAATGGTAAATGAGTAGTGAATGATGACCATGCTGTTTTGGCTGTTTCTGAAGCTCTTTAATGGTTATACAGCTCTTATTTGTTTAATAACCAAGCTTTTTTAATAGACAAAACACAAGACAATGAAATGATGTTTTGAAAGCTCCAGTCATAAACATTTACAGTTGATCCTATGGTATAATTTTTCAAGCACCATAACTACTTCTAATTTTTCATAGTGCCTGCTCATGCTCCCATCGAAGCCACTGTCTGTACAGGGAGCAGGATCAAGCCCACAGGCTCCAAGTCAGCAAGGTATTTTATGCCTAACTTTAATCACACAAGTAAACTCATTGAAGTTAGTGGGACTAGTCCCATGCTTAATTACACTACTGGTAATTTTGCTGAATCAGGGCTCTATCCCCATGGATTTTTGGGATGAGAAGCGGGGCTATGTAATGGGATTGGGCTCAAAAGTGGTTCTGGCAAGGGCTGCATGATGAGACAAAGTAATTTGCAGAGGGTAGCTATGGTTGTCAAAATGTAGCTTCACTCTGATGACCCATAAAAGATTCTCTTTGGCCCTGCTCCAAGTCAGGGGAGGCTGAGGCACAAGACAGTATGGGAAAAGGCATGTGAAGAGCAGGGTTGTAGTAAGGTGAAGTGGTGGTGGACTATTCTCTGTGTGTGTGGAGCAAGGGAGTGTGAAGCTCCTCTCTGTCAAAATATATAGATGGTTTGTAAGAGTGCAGCCCCCTTACAGACTGCTTATTTCTTCTACAATTCCTGCCCCCCAGCACAAACCTACTCACCATCACCCTTCCATATGTAGTCCTAGGACACCCCCGCTCCAAGATATCCTCTCCCACATAATCCATTTTCCCATCTGGCTCCCCAGAATCCCAATGACTTGAGAAATGAACCGAAGAGAAGTTTCATTCCAATGAAGATCCTATGGTTTGACAGACGGCTACTGCTTCTGACTAATCTCAGATTTAGGTGGTTTGTCAGAATGAAGCTCTGCTAGAGCTTGGCTCCCCCACCCTATGGCCCCCCTGAAGCAGAAACCTGGCTCTTCCCTACCCTATTGCCCCTAGAAATGCTCTGCTTCTCCCCAACTCCCCCACCCACTGCACAGCTTCATTTCTCTCCAATCACCTCAAACAGACAGGTTCTCCATGACCCCCTCCCAGTCCCCACACTGTTCATGGCCCTGCTCCCCGTGTTTCCTGCACAAATGCTGCTCCGCCTCACAAACAGTGCTGCCCACCCCTGTCTTCCCCCATCTACAATTTCGGTTACCATACATCTCCCTTATTCTCACCCTTCACCTACCATGTTAAATCAGCAATACCAAAAGGGAGCAGTGAATGCCATTGATGCTTTTTCTGGCCATTGAATGTTGTCATTATCCATAAATACAAAAAATACAAAAAAAATCACTTTTCCTTCTCCTCATTCCCTGCCTTGCTTAGCATCTTCAGGTGTCCGTTTGCTACAGTACTTGGTTTGTTATTACACAGAGGTGCTGCTAGAGCTGCCAATATGATGATTTGAAAAACAATTAAACCAGGACCATCTGTGATGTTCCAGAGGCACTCACCTGCTGCTAATAAGCTACTCTTTTGTCCCAGGATCTGTCCAGATAGATCCCAAAGGGATTTTCTTACATTCTGTTTTACTTTCTCTTGTAAATCCCCCTCTCTCTTCCCATCTTTAAATAAAGATGCCACACACTTACCCCTATCTCTTGGGAACTTTCTTTTCACTCCAGGGAGTATCTCTCTGACACACTTTATGGTTTGAGAGGCTTTTGAGATACACAGTCCTGCGAATATATTCTTTTCACTTTCCAGACTCCTCTGCAACTAGGAAACTGGGTCTTAGCAGTTTCCAAATAAAGTGCCCTTGTAATTGCTGTTAGATTTTGGAACTTTAAATATGTTCTCACATAAATAAAATGACACAGCACCTGCAAGCTAGCAAAACTTCTGAAGTCTTTTTTTTTCTTACAGAGCACACAGTATTAAGATAGCTGCCTCCAACAACAACATCAGTAAGGCGTTTGATATGGTACCGCATGAGGAATTATTGGTTAAATTGGAAAAGATGGGGATCGATATGAAAATCCAGAGGTGGATAAAGAACTGGTTAAAGGGGAGACTGCAGCGGGTCGTACTGAAAGGTGAACTGTCAGGTTGGAGGGAGGTTACCAGTGGAGTTCCTCAAGGTTCGGGTTTGGGTCCAATTTTATTTAATCTATTTATTACTGACCTCGGAACCAAAAGTAGGAGTGGGCTGATAAAGTTTGCGGATGACACAAAGTTGGGAGGTATTGCCAATTCGGAAAAGGATCGGGATATCCTGCAGGGAGATTTGGATGACCTTGTAAACTGGAGTAATAGTAATAGGATGAAATTTAATAGTGAGAAGTGTAAGGTTATGCATTTAGGGATGACTAACAAGAATTTTAGTTATAAGCTGGGGACGCATCAGTTGGAAGTAACGGAAGAGGAGAAGGACCTCGGAGTCCTGGTTGATCGCAGGATGACTATGAGTCGGCAATGTGACGTGGCCGTAAAAAAAGCTAATGCGGTCTTGGGATGCATTAGGCGAGGTATTTCTAGTAGAGATAAGGAGGTGCTAGTCCCGTTATACAAGGCATTGGTGAGACCTCATTTGGAGTACTGTGTGCAGTTCTGGTCTCCCATGTTTAAGAAGGATGAATTCAAACTGGAACGGGTACAAAGAAGGGCCACTAGGATGATCCGAGGAATGGAAAGCCTGTCGTATGAAAGGAGACTTGAGGAGCTCGGTTTGTTTACCTTAACCAAAAGAAGGCTGAGGGGAGATATGATTGCTCTCTTTAAATATATCAGAGGGATAAATACCAGGGAGGGAGAGGAATTATTTCAGCTCAGTACTAATGTGGACACGAGAACAAATGGATATAAATTGGCCGTCGGGAAGTTTAGGCTTGAAATTAGACGAAGGTTTCTAACCATCAGAGGAGTGAAGTTCTGGAACAGCCTTCCGAGGGAAACAGTGGGGGCGAAAGACCTCTCTGGCTTTAAGATTAAGCTTGATAAGTTTATGGAGGGGATGGTTTGATGGGATAACGTGATCTTAGTCAATAGGTCAATAACGTGCCATCACTGGTAATTAGTACCAATGGTCAATGATGGGATATTAAAAGTTACTACAGAGAACTTTTTCCTGAGTGTCTGGCTGGAGAGTCTTGCCCGCATGCTCGGGGTTCAGCTGATCGCCATATTTGGGGTCGGGAAGGAATTTTCCTCCAGGGTAGATTGGCAGAGGCCCTGGAGGTTTTTTGCCTTCCTCTGCAGCATGGGGCAGGGGTCGCTTGCTGGAGGATTCTCTGCAACTTCAAGTCTTTAAATCATGATTTGGGGACTGCAACAGCTGAGTCAAGGGAGAGAATTATTCCAGGAGTGGGTGGGTCAGCTTTTGTGGCCTGCATCATGCGGGAGGTCAGACTAGATGATCATAATGGTCCCTTCTGACCTTAAAGTCTATGAGTCTATAACAACAACCTTTGTCAAGATCTATATTGTAAAATCTTCACTTTTACTAAAAAGTCATGGTATTTATTTTTCTAATTACCATTGTAATCAGGGTAGATTGATTTAAATCAAAGCAATTTTAAATTGCTGATTTCAATCATGATTGAAATTGAAGAGCAGGAAACCTTGATTTCAGTCTTCAATTTTATTCTCATGTTGCATTTGTACTTTATTTTCTTAAAGGTTATTTCTCATTAATTTTTAACCATTATAACATGTTGATTTGCAACTAAATATAGCCTTTGCACTAAATTTGGTACATTTAGCTAAGCAGGATGATGCACTATGTATCTATATATTTACTTATTATATTTACTTAAGCTACATAATTGCTTAACATACATTTATTCAGATTCTTTATTTTTACATTTTTGATGTTGGAAAATAGTTAGTGATGAGCTTATTTACTGGATTGTTTTACTTGTGATTTGTGTCATGGTCTGTTTGGATGGAAATTGGAATTCAGTTAAAATGTACAAAAACAGCATTTCAAAAAGTTTAACTAATGAAATTATCTGAAATGTGTTGGATGCATAAGACATTTTTTTAACCAAAACATATTTTGCATTTAAAACTGATTAAACAAAGGAAGTATCTGCAGTTAGTGAATTGAACTGATTGTGTCTGGTCACCATGTCCTTCAAGATTTCTAGAACTAATAGCTCTCATCCTCTTACACCTAATTTTTATTCTTAGGCTATGTCTACACTGCACTTTCATTGGTAAAACTTTTGTCAGTCAGGAGTGTGAAAAAAACACTCCTCTGACTGACAAAAGTTTTACTGATGAAAAGCGCCGGTGTGGACAGTGCTTTGTTGGTGGGAGACACTCCCCTGCCGACAAAGCTACCTCCCCTTGTTGGGGGTGGTTTTATTTTGTCGGTAGGAGAGCTCTCTCCTGCCGACAAAGAGTGGCTATGCTGCATGCCTTATAACAGCACGGCTATAGCGGCACAGTTGTGCTCTCTAAGGTGCGCAGTGTAGACATAGCCTGAGACTGGTAGAGGAAGACAAACTTTCCTGCTTTTTCATCTCCAGATTGGTTTCTTAACTTTGGCAGCAGACATGTACTGCTTAATATTTTGTAGTTACTTTCAAACTTTTGGTGAAAATCAAACCACTGGACTAGTTGAATGAACTGAAATGAAGAAAACATCCTCTCTGCACTTGCAGAAGCTACTGCTGTTAAAAGCTTGTTTAGCTCTTCTACAAACGGTGGTTCCAAGTGCTTAGCCAGTGACTTCCACCTGTTCAGTGGTTCGACTTTCTCCAGAACTTTGGCAGCAGACATGTACAGCTTAATATTTTTATTTACTTGCAATGATTAATATATTATAATAAGTTTTGGCCTTAACACAGGTTGTCATAATTTAATTTTAAATAAGTAAAACAATTTATTTAATAAAATGTATTTAAATAAAAAAATGATTAAAAAAAAAGTCATTGGCTTTTTTCCACCCGGGTTGTAATTATATATTTAAAAAACCAACTAGAACTCAACACACAACTTCCATTTTATAAAACAGAGGGCAAGGGGGACTGGCCTAGATCCACAAGGGTATTTAGGCTCCTCACTTACATTGAAATTGATGGAAATTAGGAGCCTAAATATCTTTGTGGCTCTGGGCCACTATAATATTTTTCTGTTTCTTGCCCTCTCCCCCTGTCCATAAAACCAGCTTCAGAGCAGATGATGCTCCTGCACATTTCCCAGAAGCTGCCCCATTCCTGTCATCCCTCGTATTCATAAACTAAAACAATCTCTCCTGCCAACCTTGAATTCCAACTGACTTCACATTTGGATTCTTATAAGTCTTTCTATAGGTAAACAAGGCAGAAATGTGGTAGTGCAAGTAACAGCCAGGTTTGTAACATACTTCATGTTCGCACACAAGTGCTTATCATGGCACATGTGTATCATCAGCACTGTTGGTTTGCACTTGCTTTGAGTACGCTCACTTTTACTGCATCATGCATTGGGTGGCATTGCACCATTACAGGGCTAGTAAAACACCAAATCACTGGTGTTGCAGCTGCACCTTTCCCATTAATCCTCTCAGCACAGTCCTACAATGCTTCTGCCACCTTTAAGGACCTCTGTTAAATGTAGAGCATTTTGTCTTATATTTTCTTTCTAATAAGATACAATGTCTGTAAGATTAGGACTTTTTTAGTTTTAAAATAATATTTTAATGCAATACCAAGGTAACCAAAATAAAGTAGTTGCTACAGTTCCACCTAAAACAAAACAAACTGCATTAAACCAATGCTAATTGTTTACCTGTTGATAAAAATTATTTAACACAACTTTAAAGTTTTCCATTGCTGTTTTAAAGCCTGTGACAGTAAAAATCAATTTTCTGGAACTAAAAAATTAGTACCTATGAATTAGTACTTTATTTTTATATTCAGTGCTGCAGCATTTTTAAATTTTATCATCCCTGCGTGTTTTGTATTGCAAATATTTGATGGCATAATTGCCTGGAAGAGACCAGCTGCTCAGTTAAAAAAAAATGTTTGCAGAGTTCTTAAATGAGCCCTGTCCCAAGGCACATTATTTCAACAAGATGACATCAGACACAGCGTCTGAAGAAAATGCCAAGATGCTGAAGAATTTTCCACTTTGAACTCTTGCAATATTTCCCTGGCCTTCTGTCATCTTGATATAGACCAAGATCTGATATCTGTCTAAAATAAAGCCTCCAGATGTCGCAGCTTCTGAGTAGGAATGAATACTCTTCCTTCATCTGATAATCTACTCATGTCTTTTAAGACGTGACAAAACAATTTCCACTGATTTCCATGTTTCCAAAAGATATAGCTTGAATGAGACAATGATCTAAAATTGAGTGAATACGATGTTTATTTCATCAGGGCTCTTGCATTAAGTACTGAACATTTGGGAACAGCACATAGCCTAAGTAATTCAGAAAACAGGACATGATGGAAATCCAATCTCCCTAGTACACATCTGAAAACTGATTATTTCAATCAATGTCAAATATTTATATAAGTATTTTTCATAACCACTGAAATCAAAAGTACTTAATCTTTGCTGATACACTTTACATTTGCCTGATCTTGGTGTCACTCTATTCACTTCAATGAGTATTGACTTCACTGGAGTTATATCAGGAATTAATTTATCCCACCATTTTCCAATGAGAAAAGACAACTATTTAGAAATTCCAAATATAAAATTTCACAGTTCTTTCAAAACCATAAGACTGATTTGTGCCTTATAATCATTTGCACCAGTGCAAAGTTGATATAAAATACTACCATTTTGATTTGGTAGCATTTTATGCTCACTTTATACAGATGCAAATAGATACACAATGTGAAAGATAGTGGAGAATTTGGCCATGTGACCTTTTAGGTATGAGAGGAACTGTCTCTATTACATTCATACAAACTAACTATTGACTAATTTTTCCATATGTTCTCTGGCTTTGTGGAAATTGGCACTTTACGAAGAACTTTAAATGTGGTGAAATAAGTTCAGAAAATAATGTTGTTCATCATCTTTAATATTAGAAATCTCAGCCTATTCTTGAACAAAAGACAATAGACATTCTACTAGACTTATAGACTGATTTCATACTGACTTAATACAGTAAGTCCAATCTTATATCCTTTTAAGGTATTTTCCTGAACAAAAGTGGAAAAAAAAGTGCAATAATGTTACATAACAAAATGCTGAAGTTTTAAAATATGATAGACTAATTTTTGGAATAATCTCCTCTCCCAAAGTTAGGAGATTAATAGGGATTTAGGGTAAAATCCTGGCCCCACTGAAGTCAGTGGTAAAACGACCATGGACTTCAATAAGGGCAGGATTTCACTCTTTGTTTCTCCTGCTTAGAAAATGTCTTTCAAAGTTAGGCCCTGATTCTGCAATGAGCTCCACACAGGTATCTTTTTGTGCATACACAGAGCTGAGGAGGAGCGCCAAAGAGGTCCCTCCAAGTGCAGTTCATTGCAGGACCGGGGCCTTAAGTAATTTTGGGAGATCGTCTTTAGATGTGTTTTCAATACTTAGCTTCTCATCATTTTATCTTCCCCCTTTTTAAAACCTTAAGCCATCGTTGCAAAAAGCTATCTCGTGTACTGAAGCATTTGTAATAATATAAAAATGTCAGCCATTAACATAAATGCTATATAATAAACACATTTCTGATACATACAGGTAATTCTTATTTAAAGAGACACAGTCAACTGAAAAATCCTATGTTGTAAACACATTTCTTTTTTGATGTTACTAATAGCATCTTAGATTAAAAGTGATTTACATTTGATTTTAAAAATATTTGGTCATTATTTATACATCTTGTTGAGCTATTTTTTCTTTGAAGCCCTGAAGTCAATTTCACTTTTGTTTATAGTAAATTGCGCTGTCACAGTCTCAATGATGTAGTGTATGAGTTATAGACTACTCAGTGAATGCTTACTAGTTGAAAAATAAAAAAAATATCCAATGGTAACTATTGAACTTCCACAGAAACCTTTATCTTTGTCTAAATTTAGTTAAAAAAAATTTATAACGTAAATTCTGACACAGATTTGAATAGACAATGTCATTTTAACTGGTCATCTTAATGGAGAGAACAAGGATGAAACTGAACTATTGCTAAGTTATTGTCCAGGTCAGGGTTCGGGTACATGGACAGGGCAGTATGAAGAAGCTTGGAAAATTTCACTTCTACTTCTGTTCTAGAGCGCAGGAAGAGTGTGATGGCAGAAGAAAGAGTTCTTTATTTCCTGGCCTCTGTTAAATGACATGGGTTAAGAGTACAGAAGACTATACCCCTGTCATATGGAAGGGGTCTGTATGTACTGTGACACCCTGTATCCCATATGACACCCTGTACCCCATGTTCACCACTTTTATATGGTTATATTTTGTACAAAGTATTCCTTGTGGGGTATCATTTGAAAACACATAATCTATTGAACATTATTGTTCTGTTGAAATATGTGTAGCAACACTGCATGGAGTTATAAGATCCTTATGTTCAATTGTTACTGAAATATATTGTTGTTCTGGAAAAAACCCAGAGACTAGCTCATCAGTGCCCACAAAGGACTGACCATAGATGTTAGAAAGCTATTAGCTACTGAAGTACCATTCACCATCGGGGGGGAGAAAAGATTTGCATGTCATCCCCGAAAATGTCTCAAACTTCACGTACCCAGAAGACATGAACAAGAAATTTACAATTCACCTAAAAGATGCTTCGAATGTCATGTACACAGGGGACAGCTTTGTCTGGACCCCGGTGGGGGGGAGGGGTCTTCAAAGAGAGGAGGGTATAAAATAAGAGCCAGTGACCAACACATTACCTCTCATCCCCCACCTTTACTCATGGCAGTAAGATTGTTTGAAAGACAAAGAACCATTATTGAATTGTGGGGAGTGGTCCTAACTGAAAGACTTTCCAGTTAGTATGGACTACTGAAAGTTTTGGGTGAGAGAAATCCTTTTGCTTTCATATCTTATTTAGCTTGGTAAAGTTTAGGAAATAACTTGCATGTTTATCTTTTATAACCAAGTCTGACTTTTATGCCTTTACCACTTATAATCACGTAAAATCTAGCATTCTCTATTAATAAACTTGTTTTATTCTTTTATATAAACTAGTGTGTTTTGGTTGAAGTGTTTGGGGAATCTCTACTCAGGTTAACAAAGGCTGGTGTGTAAACATTCCCTTTGATGGAATGTTGGACTTTTAATGAGCTTACACTGTTCAGGGAGAGGGGTGTCTTGAGCAGTGCAAGACGCACATTCCTGGGATGCAAGGCTGGGGCTGGGAAATGTATGGGTGTTGCCCTGTTTGTAGTTCATGAGTGGCTGGGTGGGCATTCACGTAACTTTGCTAGGAGTGACCTTATGTGCTAAGGGCTGTGTATAAGCAGAGCCTGGAGAGGCTGTTTGCCACTAGCATAGCAGTGTAAAAGGCACTCTGGGCTAGAGAATTAAAGGGACGCAGTGGTTCAACAGTCCAGATTGTACCCTGGGGGATGTCACATGTATTGACTCCAGTAAATACTATTATATAAAGAGCTTTAGTTTCAAGTGCTATCAGTGCAAGACCTTTCACAAATACTAAATCCACTATTTAAAAATTGTAAAACATCCGTCACTGCAAATAAGTAGTATTTTGTCTTGAGCTGGACATTTTGTTTTTGTTGACCAATCTCCTGGCCACCTAATGGTTGTCTTTTAAAACAAAACCAAAAATCCGAACTGCATCAGGAAAACTAGTGATTAGCACAATATAAATTGCTACTAGAAAAACATTATAAATAAAAACAAAAAAGGTAAAATGTAATGCTGCATTAGAAGTGCTTGGGAAACTTGTATTCCACAGTTTCATATTGCATATTTTATTTCTATTCACTCATGGGAAAAACTTGTAATTGAGAGATGTGATATCAGATACCTGTGAATGGACAATTTTGTTCATTGTGTAGCAGTGTTTTTTAAACATACTGCTCTTCAAGTTTTAGGATTTTATCCTCTTCTCCGTAGGTAAAATCAAAAGACCATAGTTAAAGACAAACATCAGGTAATGTAGCAAACCAAGAAGCAGACAATATAAACGAATAATAGAAAAGACAGGTCAGTACCTGTCATTACAGGATTATTCCCTAAAGATCACTAGATATTTTGCTGCCTGTAACTTTTAATTGTCCAGTGAGAGTGAGCACACATATACCCTTCTTAACACACACTAGAATCTTAGGAACTTCAGTTTTGCTCTCTCTCACCGCCCTACTACCCTATCCCTTGCTCAACATAATGTGTGGCATGTATGTAGGTTGTGTGGCTAAACCCTTGTGTATGGTGTGTACGTCCAGACTTGAACTTTTACAATATTCTCACATCAAATTCACCACATCTATGCCTACTCCCCCACATGATGTGTACTCACACATCATATCACGCTTTTCCCCATATCCACTACATCCATCCACAACTTCCATACACATCACACTTGCTCCCTTCCACAGAATAGCATACATACGCATTCCCTTAGATCAATCTCTAACCATACTTTCCCAACCCTAGCCTTCTGGAGGATGTCTTAGGTCTGCTTCCATAGATTTCAGGACTGTGAATGATGCCATAAGGGCTATACTTCCCAAGGTTTCAAACATTGCAAGGATGAAAGTGACCATGAGCCCTGTCTGACTATGCAGTTCTTGATTTGCATAACTCCTTCCACCCCGCGCTCCCGCATGCACATCCATTACACATCTGGTTGAATGACTCACATGTATAATAGGAGTTTTTCCTCCCCAATCAAATGTTTACCTCTAAGAAAAGCACTTAGGTCCCAATTCCACAAAGGCCTATCTTTTCATGTCAATGGGACTACTGACAGTGTGCAAAACTAAGCATGTATGCCTTTGCTGGATTGAGGTCTTACATGGGAGGAGCGAGGCAGTCAACATAAATTCCTATGGCAATCAGATTTCTTTTGCTAATTATCTTGGATATCATAAATCGACTAGTCTTCCAATTGTCCAAGAAGTCTTTTGGGGGGAAAATAGATTGTATGAGACTGGAATTTCTATAGGGCCGGGGTGGGTGGGGAGAAAGCAATTAAATAAAGTAAGAGAAGACCTGACAGGTATTTCATTATTCATCATAAAAAAGTAAGGAGTGGAAATCCAATTTTTCCCCTTTGTAGGTCAACTATCAACATTCTGGGTGCACTGAATCACTGGCTTGACTAAACTAACTATGGCAGCTGTGAGGAACAGAGTGAAGGCAAGCAGGATTTGGCCAAACATATGTGTTTTACAAAGCTCAACTAATAATGTGTAAGCATGGTCTGAATGAGCTCTCCCCTGATATCTAGTGATGAGCTGTGGGGAGAAGACTTCAGGAACTGATCTGGTTTGCATAGACTCACCCACTCTGCCTTGTTGCACAGTATGAAGGAGCTGCTTTGCCCAAATGATCATTTTTGGCTGGTGTTGGATTGCAAGGCACTTTATTATTGGGTTCAGGGGTAATAAAGTGTTATCCTTGTGTGAATCAAGGGGAGAACTGTGCTTGGCATGCCTTGATTATGGGTTTCACCCTCAACTGAACTGTGCTCATTAAACAGTGGGTAGGGATGCCAAAGGCTAGTGGAGATAGGTGTCTCTTATAGTAGTGGTTCTATCTAAGGGTCATAGACATTATTTGATTCCCTCCCTCTCTCCCTACTGTGTAACAAGAGAGCTAATTAAGACTACATTGAGAGTCTTTTGTTATAGATCACCAGAGCTGAAATAACCAATAATGAGCTCTAATCACTAGACCTGCTATAGGACAGTTGCTGTGGTGAAATAAACTGCATTAGTAGGAAGGCTCCCTACCTAACAGCTGAAATCACTGAGAGCTGTGTTAAGTAGTAGGACCTCAAAACATCCAAGAAGCTGCAGTAGAGAGGGCAGTGGCAGAGTGAATGATGGCAGAGCAGCTGGCAGCAGAATGAGCGACAGCAAAGCTGCTGGTGGAGCAGCCAGTGGAGGAGTGAGTGATATTGGAGCTTCCAGCCGATCGGCAGCAGGCAGAATGAAGAGCATGGCAGCAGCAGCTGAAACATTGCTGGATTCCTCCTGCCTCCCCGCCCCTCCCAGTGTGGGAGGTGAACTCATGCAAATGCACCTCTGAACTGTGGGTCATTGCTGACCAAGGACAACAAATGTGTGTGGGGGTGCAGTGGAGGGAGAGGGGAGTTGTATGTTAAAAGGACATTTGCTTCTCAAACTTTCACACCACGAGGTGAGAGACTGAGCAAAAGGACGTTACCCCATGTACTTTGGGATAGGTGTTTTGCTCATGGTCATATGTTTTTGAATCATGCTTGTGGTGTTTTTCCAATTTAATGCCTGGTTCCCTTCCCCTTTTAAAGAAAGTTTTCTTTTNTTGTCTCTCTCACCAACAGAAGTTGGTCCAATAAAAGATATCACCTCACCCACCTTGTCTCTCCATTATGAAGTTACATAATTAAAAAAAAAAAAGACATTAAAAGTAAGCAAACTTTTTTGAATCACCAATCTTCCAAAAATATTAGATTTACTGATTCCACCTGTATATGTGGCTAGCTTCCTCAGCAGAGAGTATTCAGCTGAGATTAGCAAAAACAGTTTGGGCCAAATCCTTCCAAGGGATCCATATTGTTTCTCTTGAAGAATTGGTCTCTAACTGTTTTGACTGATCTTAGCAAAGTATTGAGTTTTGATGCCACGTTAAACATTATAGTCACTGTAGACAGGAAAAGTTAAGTCATGTTCAGCATCATGCTAGCTAAAATGACTTGTCAAAGTTGTGTTCCAACATGACCTAACTTTCTAATGAAGATGAGGGATGCTTGCCATAGGACCCCTGTACTTTGAGTTAGCAGCTCCCTCTGCAGTTTTTTGTTGGTTCCATAGTAGGCAGACAACTCTTTTTTCCCCTTTTGCTTCTTTTAAATAATTACACTGGCAGAATAGTATTATAAACAGCAAAACCACAGCTGAAAGTGTTTAACCCTTTAGGGTTGGGAAAAACACTTGCAGATCAACTCTCCAGCTAGCATCTGTGTTCAACTTCTCCGACTGAACTGATTTGGATTTTGAAAGCATCATGTGCAATTCCTCTCAGAGACTGATGGGAGGTCATTATTGTTCCAAACAGCACAGAATGAACCACAGATGGCTCATGCCTAAACACATTAGGCAGAGTTTTGGTCTTGCCCAGCTGTGCTGAGTGCTGGGTGAGGGAGCTTTATGCCACCTTTGCAGCTGCCTGGTGCTGAGATGTCTAGTTCAGCCCCCGGCAGAGCTTAGATTAGCCTTGCTTTCACCCTACATCCCTCTGCTCCCCTTTTTTGCTCACTTCTCCTTTCCCCTAATTATGTTTCAAGCTGAGCAGCGACATTCCCACCTAACAAAGTACATGGTGTGTCTCCCCTGCCTGCCTTCCCTTTCTCCTTACTCCCTGCCTTTGTGACAATTCGCCACCTTTCCTCCAGGACAAAGGGGAACCCCCCCGAAAGCCCTCTGTCCCCTCCTCCTGCCCCCTGATTTTACCCGTTTGCCCCCTCTGTGTCCCCCCGATTTTACCCCCCTCCACTAGTGATTTACCCTCTGTCTCTCCTACTTCCCCTATTACCCCTCCCCCCCGTGCCCAGCCCCGCTCTCCCGGGCATGCTCCGCGGCGTCGCGGCTCCGCGTCTCTTAGCAACGCTGAGCGGACGCGGCCCCCGGCGGCTGAAGCGCGGCCGGGCGGCAGCACCAGGCCGGGGGCGGCGGCGCCATGGCCTCCAAGCAAAGCAAGAAGAAGGAGCTGCCCGCTCGCAACAACTCCGGGCACATCAGCGCCCCCGCCAAAGAGTAAGAGACCCGCCGCCGCCACGGGCCCCTCGCCCAGCGGCCGCCCACATGCAGCCCTCGCCCGCGGGCACCCCCTGCCCAGCCAGCGCCTCCCCACCCCCGCCAGCTTCCTCCCTAGAGCCAGGGGCGCAGCAGCCGCCCCCCAGCGCAGGGTGCCCTGGCCGAGTCCTTGCGGTGCGGGTGGGTCACTTGTTTGGCAACATTAGGAAATGGACCAGCTCCTGCTGGCTCTGGCTGGGGGAGTTGTTTTGTCCCCTCCCCAGGTATAAAGTGTCTGCACTGAGCCAGTGGACGCGCCTCCCCCTACCCGGGAGATCTCTCTCTCTCTCTCTCTGTCTCTCTCTCTCCACCTGTTGCTTCCCCCCCCCCCTTTCCTCCTGAGGCTTAATTACTTTGTACAGAAATCGTCCAACTTTTGTATTGAAACATCTGGGGTTTGTATTGCGGTTGGCTCAAAGTTGCATGAGGCTCCCTGTCCTAATGCCTGAGTGTCACCAGCCTAGTTCTAGCTTCTCTGCCCTTCCCTTTCCCCTGTGACAGAGGCAATAAGGGGTACTGGGGTACCAGTGGGAATCAGGAATCAGAAGGTTCCTTCTCTCTCACAAGCCCCCCCCCCCCCCCAAGCTCAGAAATGTAAACAACATTTGGAAGTGGTTTTGTTCCATTTATTTTTGGCAGTTGTTCGTTTTTTTTGTCATTTTCTGAGTTTTCCTTGGAATTTTTGTTCGTTTTCAAAATCAACACATTTTGAAAATGAAAATACGTCACTCTGTCACTAAGCCGACCAACTAAAATTGGTAATACAAACATTGAAAACCAAAACCCAATGAAAATGAAAACAAATTTTGCACAACCAGCAGGGAATATTTTTCATTTAAAGTTTCTATTGTAGACTGTCCAAAATAGACACAAATAGAAATATTTTTTTTCAAACAAAAAATCGGTTTTTCAAAACAGCCTGGTTCAAAAATTTTGATCTAACTATGATGATGTCATCTGGAAACTTCGGCCCCTCTTAACTCTCTACCTAGACACCTATGGCTCCCATCACCATAGTATCTGGGTACCACTCAAATATTTAAAAATATAAATAAAAACCTCTCTTTCTTTTTTCCCAACACTTCAGAGAAATAGGTTGATCTGTAGGGGTCTTTGTTTGCTTTTGTGTTAATTGACTAAATTAATATTGAATTTAGTTCAGAAAGTGGTTTGTTCCAAAGCCCGTTCTTTTCTTTTGCAGGATTGAGTTCCATAGTTTAGGTCCAGCTCCTATGAAAGTTCTGCTTCTTTCATCAGGAGCATCCTATACTGGTTGACAGTTTAATTGTTCCAGTGGATTGTAGCTGTTGAGGGAAGTCATGATTACAGAGGAAGACAGGAGCTCTCCATTAGCTATGATCAGCCACATGGAGAGCTTTGAATATCAGGACAGATACTTTGAACAGTATTCAAACCAGAAGGCAGAGCACTGGAATGATAAGTTTGTGGTGCCTTGTGTTGCTAAACCTTGACATGCTGCTTCAATTGGAGATTTTTTTAAGATTTGTGGCTTGATTCCTAGATATAACTGTCAATATGTTCCAAATATGTGGATTGTTATGGCCAGTTCTTTTTCTAATAGTACAGTCTTCTGGCCAGTTGCAAACAGAAACAGGGTTTGCTGCCATAGTTTTTGGACCTAAAAGGACCCCAATGCTGTGGATTGATTTAAGAATTTGACTGTGGATGCCATCCATAGTGGGAGATGTTATAAGGAGATCAGTTTCAAGAGCCATCTGGCATTGAAAACTTATGTGTATTATTTTGACACAAGGGGAAGACAATGCATAATGGCTAGATGTTTGCTGCATGTTATAAGGCACTTCGGTAGTTAAGTATAAACAACATTAGAAATATTTATGCACTGAATAGAAACACTCAGCCTCATCTCTTGAGACATTTAAAACTAGACTAGATAGGACTAAAGCACCAGCACACATACTGTAGGGAATAACCTTGCTGTGTGAAAGTGTTTATTTCTGCAAAGATAAATAAATAGATTGTTTTTTAATTATCTAAGTATAGAATGCCTATAGAATGCCTATACTGTGACCCAGGGACCCATTACTGCCTTTAGTCTTTAGTCCTGGCACTATCAGGATTCAGGCCAGGGAACAAAACAGCTTTTGAGGAACTGATGGATGAACTCTTGCTGTGCATGGCTAACTCCCATTCTCATTTTCCTGGACCTCTCTGCACTGTTCAAAACTGTTGACCATGAGATACTGTTCTCTCATATGAGAGAGGACTAAAAAATGGGTTGAAGACCTTCCTAGAGGGATGCACCCAATATGTAGTAATGGGAAACTGTACCTGTGACACTTCCTGGGGGTACCCAGGACCATGAGGCACATAGCTGCCACCTGCACTTAGTGTGAGGAAGCCTTGTCTGTGCCTGCTGTGGTTCAGCTCCCCAATTCCACCAGCCCCAGGCAACACAAGCACTGCCCTCTAGGCCTCGCAGGCCTCATTGTCTCTCTACAGGTTAGCAATTGGTGCACTCTAAGCTGTAAGCCCTCTGAGGGTCTCCATGGAGTGTCCAGCCCCAGGCCTACTGGACACTTGCACAGTTGTACTGGAACAATTTTTATAGTGGGGGTGCTGAAGATGGAAACATGTATTTGGGTTTTTAATACTACTTGAAACCAAAGGGTGCTGCACATTGAAGATATGTCCTTCAATGGCTATGAGCTAATATGGTCAGGGGCATACTTGGGGCAACCCTAAACCTCTGACTACCAGAAGCAGGGAATGGAAGAGAGGGGCAGATCTTCGTTCTGTACTTTGCCTTGCCAAATTGCCTTGTTCTGTACTTTGTCCCTGAAGCTCTGGTACTGGCTACTGTCAGAGACATGATACTGGGCAAGATGGACCATGGTCTGACTCATTATGGCAGTTATGTTCTTGTAGAATATTGCTCACCCCAAATTCTTGCAGTGCTTTACAGCCAGGCTTGGCTGTGATTCTCCGTTCATGAGACAAATATGCTGTCAGGTGAAGGATTCAATGTGTTTCCTTACTCTCCAAGATATACCAGAACAATCTTTTATCTTTATTCATAAACAGGACACTCCCTGCTCTGTTTCATCTAGTAGATTTTCTTTCTTGTAGATTTCACAATCTCTTATTTCACATCTGTTCCCTCCTGCCTGAAGGGAATATTTCTAAGGTATGTCACCTCCTGGTGACCTGCTTTAACTCCAAGACCTTAAGAACATAATATTCAATATAGGTTCATAATTATTTAAATATTATTCATAAATACATTTTCCAATGATTATGTCAGCCAGTGGGCTACTACTGGGTCTCATGGCACCCGTCAGTGAACTATTAGGTATATCCAACCCAGGAAATCTTTATAAAACCCTATTAATCCCATGTGCACCCCCCCGGCCTGTTGGCAGTAATGGGTCCCTGGGTCACAGTACCTCTACCACTAGAACTCTCACTTGTGGAGTCCCACAAGGACCATTCTCTCTCTGGTCCTGTTCAACATCTACATGCAGACACTAGCTGAAATAGTGAGACAACATGGACTCAAGTGCCAGCAATATGCAGATGACACAAAGCTCTACTTATCCTACATCACTTATAGTCATACCACTAGCACTAAGATGGCTCATTGCTTGGATGAAATCAACTCATGGATGAAGAACAGTTGGTTGAAGCTGAACCCAAGCAAGACAGAGGTGATGCTGGTAGTCAGAGGAAAGCACTTCGAAGAGTTTGCATCCATGTTGCAGTTTCATTTGTTTGAATACACACACTCACAAGGAGTACTCCTGCATTCCTCACTAATGCTAAGCTCTCATATATAGTAGCATCCACAAGTAATGCTTTATACTATCTCCAGTTGGCTAAGAGACTCTCTCTCATCCTGGTGGACGATGATCTGGCTTCAGTTATACATATCAGCATCTTCTGTCGGGACTACAGTGATGCAGTGTACCTGGACATGGAGTTTCCTAAGAGCTGATGATAGCTTCAAGTAATACAGAATGTTTACAAATCCACTCCTTGGGCATAATGGAGGAAAGAAGGATAATTATACACCTCACCACTGTCCACTCTAAGGGCAAGACACACTTTGACCTTGCCTTCTCTAATATAAACACATTGTGTACATTTAATCCTTCCCCCTGCCCCTCAAAAATTACACTGCATGCCCAATTTTGCCCCTGGAGAGAGGACGAGAAAAAGAATAAACTATATGCATTAGATGTTCGTCACATCACTTAGTGCACTACTGGAAAGTGCTCTTGAAATTCTCCTTTGAATCTATTGCATATGCAATTACTGGCATTCACCACACAATGGTTTTTTATCAGTTGGAGCTAGCCAGTTAATATAAAGATACCAATTTAGGATGGGGAAAAGAGTTATCTTTAACCTATCTCTGTGTGATGATTCTTGGGGTACCTAGGACTGGGAGTCACCTTATTAACTCCTGCTTCCAGTAAGAGGGAGTCTTTCTTGTGGTAGTAGGGTGTCAGCTCCCTAACACCACCTAGGTGCTCCAGCCTTTTAGCTACACAAGTACTCTGCTGTGGGCTATGCCAGCCCTAACTTTGCCTTGCTGATTAATAGTAGTAGATGCACCCTAATAGCCAAGTCTCTTTGAATCATTCTTCCGTGACATTGAGCCCCTAATATTGGCTACTCACAGAAATTCTAGATTCCTTGCACTCAAAAGTGTAGTGTATTCCAATTAACTAGTTTTACCTTAAAGCAGTGGTTCTCAAACTAGGACCGCCGCTTGTTCAGGGAAAGCCGCTGGCAGGCCAGGCTGGTTTGTTTACCTGCCGCATCCGCAGGTTCGGCCGCTTGCGGCTCCAGGCCAATGGGGGCTGCAGGAAGCGGCGCGGGCTGAGGGATGTGCTAGCCACTGCTTCCTGCAGCCCCCATTGGCCTGGAATGGCGGACCGTGGCCAGTGGGAGCCGCGATCGGCCGAATCTGCGGACGTGGCAGGTAAACAAACCGGCCCGCCAGGGGCTTTCCCTGAACAAGCGGCGGCCTTAAAGCACCTGTGACAGAGTGCTAGTTGTAGCACCCTGGTCACTGAGGTTGCAGTAGCACAGGGAAGACTTCAGGCTTAACTGGAATCAATCAACCTGTTACTGGTGGGGATTACTGACACTGGGTGGTAATTGCTGGGCTAGTGAGACAATTGGCTCAGTAACTTGGAGGATATATAATTTGGAGGAACAGAAAGAAGGGGAGAGCCTAGAGAGTGAGCTGGATGGAAGAGAGCAGCTGTGTGAAAGGCTCCTCCTGCTGTATATCTGTGCTATGTCCTGTGCTGTTTGAAAATAGAGGATTAAAGGTGCCATAGTGGAAAAGAAACACACTGTGTGTGTTTGTGACTGAGAGACCACAAAAATAGGCCAGGCAAAACTGCTGCTCGCTGGAGAGTTGAAGAAGCACCCTGTGACACGACCATTCCTGTAAACCACACAGCACTCATGAGCATTTATAAAATAAAAGTAGATTTCTTTAAGAAAGAGTAAAGATTTAACTAGAAGTGAGAGAAAATGGTGGAAACAAGTGGTTACAGAACAAAACAAATTTTTAAAACGTGAATCTGGGTCTACACTTATCAATAGTTAGCTGTCTTATGCAATAAAGTAGCCTCCCTCTCCCCCGCTTCCCCCCCTCCCCCCCGGGGTTGAGTCTGTTGCAGAACTGACTGGTTTCACAAGAACCAGGATCCAAACATTCTCTTATATTGAAACGGTCTTTTGCCTTATTCATAGCCAGGGTGATCTCTTGCCTGCTAAAATATTCCTTTTTACCTCCAAGTTGTTATGATCATTTGTAATTGTCTTTGATGGTTTTCCGTTGACTGTTTTGGGATGTGGAAAGGGTAGAAATGGAACCTTGTGTTACCTCACCAGTTGACTAGGGAGGGATAGCAGTTCCCTCTTGCCAAAATGGGTCATCCTTGAGACACATTACTTCTTGGCAGCTACTTTCTACTCTTAAGTCCATAAAGCATACTCTCAATATAAATATAAATTCCTTAAATATTACCCATACATACATCTTGCAGTGATTATGAATCTTGACAAGTTACAAGCTTTCTGTAGATACCGTATGTGTTACTCTGTGGATAAAATATCCTATAAGATGTGTTTTGTGCAGTGAGCTTGTCAGGTCTGAGGTCAGAGTTTGCAAAGGGATCCTTTGCCATCAGATTGCCACCAGTGTCACTCTCCCCTCCTTTGTTTCTCTGAGTTCCCTTACTTAATGTTATGTTAGATGATCAATAATTTTTCTTTTAGCCATAGACTGCCATCACAGAATCATAGAAATGTAGGGCTGGAAGGGACCTCAAGAGGTCAGCTAGTCCAGCACCCTGCGCTGCGGCAGGACCAAGTATACATAGACCGTTGCTGTCAGGTATTTGTCTAACCTGTTCTTAAAAATCCCCAATTACAGGGTTTCCACAACCTCCCTTGGAAGACTATTCCAGAGCTTAACTACCCTTAAGTTAGAAATGTTTTCCCGGTATCTAACCTAAATCTCCCTGTGACGGGTTCGGTCACAGAGAACCCCTTGGGACTGTCACCTGACATGCTGAGATTACCTCTGAGCCTGTTTTCCCTGCCAGCTTGGGACTCCAGAACCCTGCCTTGTTGAGCCAGACATGCTACCCTGCTGCAACAGAGACTCATGTCTCATCCACGCCTCCAAAGCTGCAGACTTTAACCAAAAACTGCTCAGCAGGTCACCTATCACCAGCACCCAGACACCCAGTTCCCAATGGGTTCCAAACCCCAAATAAATCCATTTTACTCTGTATAAAGCTTTTACAAGGTAAACTCATAAATTGTCTGCCTTCTATAACACTGATAGAGAGATATGCACAGCTGTTTGCTCCCCCAGATATTAATCACTTACTCTGGGTTATTAATAAACAGAAGTGATTTTATTAAGTATAAAAAGGAGGACTTAAGTGGTTTCAAGTAATAACAGACAGAACAAAGTAAGTCACCAAGCAAAATAAAGCAAAAACATGCAAGTCTAAGCCTAGTACATTAAGAAACTGATTATAGGTAAAATTTCACCCTCAGAGATGTTCCAATAAGCTTCTTTCACAGACTAGACTCCTTTCTAGTCTGGGCCCAATCCTTTCCCCTGGTATAGTCCTTGTTAGTTCCAGCTCAGGTTGTAACTAGTGGTTTTCTCATGACTGGTAGCCCCCTTTGTTCTGTTCCACCCCCTTTTATAGCTTTCGCACAAGGCAGGAATCTTTTGTCTCTCTGGGTCCCCACCCCTCCTTCTAAATGGAAAAGCACCAGGTTTAAGATGGATTCCAGTATCAGGTGACATGGTCACATGTCACTGTAAGACCTCATTCTTCATTATCCACAGGCTGGCCCACGGGTCCACAAGAAGGCTTGCAGGTAAATAAACCATCTACAACCAATTGTCCTAGTCAATGGGAGCCATCAAGATTGTAAACCACCATTAATGACTCACACTTTGCATAATTGCAATAGGAGCACAGGGTTATACTTTATATTTCTAGCTTCAGATACAAGAATGATACATGCATACAAATAGAAGGAATATATTCAGTAGGTTATAATCTTTGTAATGATACCTTACAAGATACCTTTTGCATAAAGCATATTCAATTACATATATTATGGAGTGCAGCGTCACACTCCCTTGCTGCAGATTAAGCCCATTACTTTTTGTCCAGCCTTCATTGGACAAGGAGAACAATTGATCACCATCCTTTTTATAACAGCCCTTAATATATTTGAAGAATGTTATCAGATCCCCCACTGTCATCTTTTCTCAAGACTAAACAGCCAGATTTGTTCACCTTTCCTCATAGGATCAGGTTTTCTAAACCTTTTATCATTTTTGTAACTCTCCTTTGGGTTCTCTACAATTTGTCCACATTTTTCTTAAAGTGTGGCACCCAGATGTGGACAAAGAAATTCAGCTGAGGAGTCCTCACCAGTGCCAAGTAGAGCGGGACAGTTACGTCTCATGTCTTACATACAACATTTCCGTTAATACACCCCAGAATATTATTCTTTTTTGGAATTGTATTACATTGTTGACTCTCATTCATTTGTGATTCACTGTAATCCCCAACTCATTTTAAGGTGTACTATCACCCTACCAGTTGTTCTGAAGTGTAGTACTTTGCACTTGTCTTTGTTGAATTTCATCTTGTTAATTTTGGACCACTTCTCCAATTCATCAAGGTCATTTGGAATTTTAATCATGTCCTCCAAATTGCTGGCAACCGCTCCCAGCTTAGTCATCCACAAATGTTATAAGTATATTCTCCACTCCATTATCTGAGTCATTAATAAAAATATTGAATAGTACTGGACCCCTGCAGGACCTCACTAGATATGTCCTTCTAATTTGACAGATAAGATTGATAGCTACTCTTTTAATATGAACTTTCAACCAGTTGGGCACCCTCTTTATAGTAATTTCATCTAAATCACCTTTCCCTAGTTTGGTTATGAGAATATCATGTGAAACTGTGTCACAAGCTTAAATAAAATCAGGATGTATCCTGTCTACAGCTTTCCCCCTAAGCACTAGTCCAGTTATCCTGTCAAAAAGGAAATTAGGTTGGTTTGACATGATTTGTTGACAAATCCATGTTGGCTATTACTTATCACCCTATTATATGTTCAGTAATTCCATGTTTCTTGATATGTATAATTAGTATATCAAATATAATTTTTCAACATCCATCCTGTGACAACAACTTTTTATTTTCCAGTGCAGTCTTAGTTGCCTCAGTAAGGGAAAGAGATATTACCTTGATTTCCCGTGTACAAGTCCTTTAAGGGTGGGCTATCATCTGCAGATTTACTTCAGGTGACATCCACAGAAGCAGTATTTCAAGTCATGTTGTCTCTAAAGAGGTAGCCTTACAATATGCTTCTTGGTTACTCCTTGGTCCTCTGAAGAAAACTACGCCTTTTCTTTGGAAACTGAAAATGCTTAACTTACATAGCAGCTCTTGTGAATTAGTGATTTTACTATCACACAATTAAAAAAAATAATTCAAGTGAAAAGAATTATCACTGTGTTTAGCCAGAATAGCATTTTCCTTTGATATCTCACATCAAGCATTATCAGATGAGACCACTGTGGGTAAGATAGAGAATGAATTCCTAGTGTCACCTGAGACTAGCATATATGTAATTAGTTACAGATTCTGTGTGTTGTATTTTGGCTGAGAAAATGTATAAAGAGTGAGAGAAAATGTTTACATTAATTACATTGAGATCTAAAATTAGAAATGGAAGGCATAGGACATGCCTCAGCTCTCACCCTACTGTAAACTAAGTAAAAAAAAACCCAGAGGAGTCCTTGTGGCACAAGGACTCCTCTGGGTTTTTTTCGCTGATACAGACTAACACGGCTACCACTGGAACCTGTAAACTAAGTGTAACTGCACTAATGAAAGATTAAGCCAATGCAAATCCAGTGTTATTGAGATAAGAAGCAGATCCACAGGACCTGATTCTCATTTACATCCACCGTATACCACTTTGATAGTGTAAAGATGTCTTAAAATGCATGTTCATTTTATTAATAGATTTATAGACTTTAAGGCCAGAAGGCATTGATATGTAGGCTTGGCAAGCCAGTAAATTGACCGGTCAAATAATGTCAATTGACCGTCTATTATTTAACAACAGTAAAATATTTAAGCAAGAAAGGCTGCTGTGTACATCAGGGCAGTCTTTTTGGTTACATCAGGGTGCCATCTGTTAGCAAGTCTACTTAAATGTCTTGATCACTAACTGTACCACATGCTAAGGCCACCTGTTGTGAAAAAGGTGAACTAATTCAAAGTTGAGCATCTTGATTGGTTCGAATCTTCTAGAACAAACATATGTATGTATGTCTTTATTGTACACCAGACCATCTATGTACGTGGTAGTTTACAAAGCACATTAAACAAGTTAAAAGACGCAGTCCTTGCCTCAAAGAGTTTACAATCTAAACTGACTAGACAAATATACAGAAAATAACTCAAATGAACTCCCCCAACACAAAGAGAAAAGATGCACAGCCATTAAGCTGCTGGAGGAGTTGGCCTGTTGCCTACCTAGCTTAAGTGCATTTAAAATGACTTTTTCTCTTTATAGTTGCTATGTATTTGTTTTATTTCTGTTTAATTTCATTTTTCTCTTTTGTAACACTTCAGTCTTGAATAACATTCACTTTTAACCTAACATTGCTAAAAAAAGATAGTAATAATTATTTCAGTTTTTAAAATTTCATTTCATTGTATTTTGCATTTTTCTGAGTTAAAAATCACCCAGTTAAATAACTTATTAAGTAACTAAGCATATGTACTATCTAAGTCTAAGCCTATTGGAGACCATGACGTCTTACTCTTTTTTTGTTACTGTTCTGCTAAATTAGTGCTTTAAAATATCTGACCATTTTTGACATTATTTGACAATATTTGACTGGTCAGTTGCCCAATTATTTTTGGACTGGTCAAAGGCCCAAACCTACTATTATGATAATCTAAACTGACCTCTTTCATAACACATGCCATAGAACTTCACCCAGAAATTTCTGCATCAAGCCAGAACCTCAGTTTGAGCTATAGCATATCTTTTAGAAAGACATTTGTTCACACTTTCAGCCTCTTCTGCCAACATGATGTAGAGTGACCTTAATATAAATGAGAATCAGGCCCATTGTCTCTGGGGTCAGAGGTAAAAGTCTAAATGATGTGATTTATGTGTACATATTGTAGCTTCTTAAATTGGCTGCTGCTCTGGCATGCACTAGCAGACTGATTTTTTTTTTTTACTTGATTCACAGCACAAATTGTAGCATAGGGCAGGATCAAGCTCTCTTTCTTTGTTACTGATAGTGTACGCGGTGATGGCCATAAAAGCTGGCAACACTAAAAATCCATTTGACAAACAACCTGAAGTTGCAGTAATTCTTGAATTGTTTTGCAGACTACCCTATCTCTAATTACTTTTTTGTCAGCCTCTTAATATGATTAAGATCTTTTGGTTGTATGAAGACTGTTTTTAAAGCGTAAGTTGAAAAAGCGTCAGGTCAGGACAACATACTGGTATATCTCTTCTAGTTCAACAAACCATCAGTTAAGCTTTCTGGTCTAAGCTGTGAGGAAGTTCTGTTGAACCATAGATAGTGAATTTAAATCAAGAGAAAGAGGTGACAGCTTGTTCTAATCTATTAAGAAGTGATATTTTTATCTTGAAGCAAACATTTTACAAGGAGAAAACAGAGTGCAGTTTCTTGCTACTCCTTTCGTGGCCTGTGTTTCTGCCTCTGCACATGTGACGCTGATTACTATTAATGAGTTATGCATGTATAATCACAGCAGAATGTATTTGGTTTCTGCAACAGAAATGCTAGAAGCAGGACTTTATAATGATTTTGAAAGTTTTAACAGAACACAGGATATATTATCTTACTAGTTTTAAAAATAGCCACTTCAGTTTACTTTTTAGGAGAATTTTTATTTGTTTAGAAAATAGATAATTTATTAATATAATATTTAATATGTTTTTATTGTTAATACTGTGTTGACAAAATAGCTATTAAATCAAATACTTTCAGATTTTACTTTCAGTATTCTATTTTAGATTGAGTAATTCTTTGTTCTTTGCCAGAATTGATAAAGACTGAATTAGAAAACTAAAATGGAAAACTGAATTTGGCATTTACTAGACTATGAAATCATGTATAGGTTAATGCCATTTTTCATAAGCAATATAAGTAAACCATAATAATGGCTTTCTTTCTAGGCCGATTGACGATCCTGTTGAGAGGGTATACTAGATCTGGTATTGTCTTGAGCACACCTTGGGGCTTCAATCATTAAAGACCTGGAGTGAAATCTTGGTCCCATTGAAGTCAATGGGAGTTTTACCATTGATTTCAGTGGGACCAGTACTTCACTTCTGAGGTGATGAGTGCCTTCTGTGAGATGCTGATTGGCGTTAACTCCCATTGGAGTGGGTGTTGATAGCACTTGGCACACTACATAATTGGGCCCTAAATTCCTTCCCTAAATATCCAAAATGTTCCAATGATCTTAGTCCTTTCAACGGGTGCTTTTAATCAAACATCTCAGTGCATCAGCCATGATGTAGCACACAGGTTTATTCATTTTAGTGTGTAGGAGAGTCTGCAATAGGTTACACATTCAGGTTCTGAACGACAGCCTACTGAAGTCAGTGAGAATCTTTCCAGTGATTTCAATAGACTTTAGATCAGGCCCACAGGGAGGAGGTTAGGGTTGCTAACTCTGACTTGCCAAATATGTGTTTTTTGAAAATCTGTGCTATGTCTGTCATAGAAATAAAGAACACTTTTTCTTCCACCCTACCAGTGAAATCTTGACCAGTGGAAATCTGGGTGGTGGAAATAGTCTATTTTTTGATGCAAAGAGGTTTTTTTATTGATATTACAGAAAAGATTGTCCTTATTTGCAGAAATATGTCAAGAAGAGACAAATGCCATTTCTTCTCTGGAAGCTAAGACTTGCATGTTGCAAGTTGGACCTATGCCTCTCATGCCCAGTAAAATCCAACAGGGCTAGGCGTGGATTATGAGTGGTCTGCTGTTGGATGAATTTATTAATGCCTCTCTGTGCCATGCCAGCTTGTCAAAAAGAAGTAGTCATTAAGCCCACAACCCTTGAAATTTAAAATGTTGTCAGCTATCACAGTATTATTAACTTTTCCTTTTTGGGTAAACTTATTGAATCTTGTAGCAAAGTCATTTTACCAGGTAGAGTCTCAGACTTTCTTGACTGTTTTCAATCTGGCATACATCCTGTGTGGCATGAAGATAGCACTATTTTGTTGATGATGATTTCCCCCTAATGACAAACAGAGATCAAGTGTCCATGGTGATTGTTTTAGATCTGTCTGCTGTCTTTGACCACTGGGTATTGTTGATCTCTCTGTTGAACCCTGGTTAGGGTTGATCTGCTCTTTCCTCTCAGATCTTGGAGGCCAGTGTTGGACATGTGTTTATCATGTGGGCTTCTGTTACCTCTCTTGTTCAATATGTTTGCAAGACAATTTTGGCCATGTTTCAATCAATATGCAAGTGATGTGTAACTCTAGTCTACAAAACCCAGATGGCATGGTCGCGCTGCTGTCCCTATGACAGAGAAGGACATGGATGATTACAAGATGGGTGAGAAAATATCATCCTGTAAATTTAGTAGTCTGCAGTAATTGCAAGGCAGGTTATTTCTGATTATCTCACTTTTCTAATGAGCATCTGTTGCTGCAGTAAAATTTTGTTTTACATTGTTTTCCTACTGTTAAGTGGTATTTGTTGCTATCTAATACATACCTGAAAGTTTGTGACTTATCATAGAAGTACTGATAGTATAAAAAGGAACAATGAATAATAGACTTTAAAGTTATTTAGAGAAAGAAGCCCTGAAAATTGTGAATTAATTCTACAAATACTGGTGCTATCTTCTTTTATATTTACATTCTATACATGACCAGGCTATTTTAGGTTCTATGACGGTAATGCATACAGATAGCCATAAAATATAATTTGATCACCCTAAATTTTCTTGCTGGATTGCCTGAGAGGATTTTTTTTGTCTTTCACTAAGCTTTTAGAGTCTGATTCAGCACAACATATCTGAGCCCATATAAGGCTATAGATGCTGCCTGTACAGCAGACATTATTGGAGCAGTATATAGTGATGCCTTTAGTTAAGGTTGCCAAACACTTAATTGGTGTTGGTTACCCAATTATGATCTGCCACTTGTTAAAAGACTGGAGCTATATGTTGCTATGGCTGAGGGAAGGAGGTACAGAAGAGGTGGCGCAAAGGACCATCTGAAAAGGACCACCAGTTTGTAAACTACACATTCTTTGTAGAAGTTGACCACTTAAGGTTCTTTCCTTCCCATGCCCCTTGATTTTACATTATCTCTGTCAAGGTGTCTGAGTGGCTCAAGAGCATGAGTACCAACCTTAGGGCAGACTGGTAAGAAAAAGGACACAAACCCCAAACTGATTGATGAAATCTAAGTATAGAACTCACAGTCAAGTGTAAACTCCTCAGGCACTCTACCACTCGAACCATAGAGTCACAGACAGTCCCCTTGAGTACTCCGATCTATCTTGCTACCGAGGCAAGCTTGCCTTCGTGACCGATGGTCCCTTGCACCAAAAATCACAACAATATTCAGGTTACCCCCCTAATCCCAAAAGACCCCAGATCAATTGCACTTTAGATCTTACACCAAAGACAGCGTTTGTAGTTAACTAAAGATTTATTAACTAAGAAAAAGAAATGAGTTATTTACAAGGTTAAATCAGGTAAACATATACACACAAATTAGTTAGTCTTAGGGCTAGTCTACACTGACAATGCTAAAGCGCTGCCGCGGCAGCGCTTTAACATGGCTAGTGTAGTCACAGCAGAGTGCTGGGAGAGCTCTAAAAAAACCACCTCCACGAGGGGCGTAGCTACCAGAGCTGTGCACTGTTTACACTGGTGCTTTACAGCGCTGAAACTTGCTGCGCTCAGGGGTGTGTTTTTTCACACCCCTGAGCAAGAAAGTTGCAGCGCTGTAAAGTGTTAGTGTAGACAAGCCCTTAGGTTCAAAAGGCGGTAGTGGAATTTGTAGTATGTGCAGACCAGCAGGAGCATCTGTCATCATCACTACAACTGCTACTCTCTGAAGGGGAAAAATCTTTGAGGTGGGGAGTTCTAGCCTGTCATATACCAGGAACACAAGAAATATGGTATCGTTCTTTAGAGATAAAAAAACTTACTTCCAAAACAGTTTGTATCCTGTTGCTGCTGAAGTGTTTGTCCCTTGCTTGCAATGATCAGTAGAGATTTGCTTTTAAGGATTATGTTTTCAAAGGCAGGAAAGAATTTCACACGTCTTAGAGTGCCACTTGGTTGTAAACAAAGTATGTTGCAGATGGTGGGAATGCCATTTATAACCAGATCAGTGTGCTAAACTGACTAAATTCCCTTGATGATGCAAGACGGATGTGCATTTACAATCTCTCATTTTAGAAATGACATTATTTTACAGATCTGAACATAATGAACATTTGGCTACTAAATGTTATGTTATCTCTTACTTTCAATCTCTTATTTTTTCTACAATAGTTAAGGTTAAGATTTTGTCACAGATATTTTTAGTAAAAGTTATAGACAGGTCACGGGCAAAAAAGAAAAATTCACGGAAGCCATGACCTGTCTGTGACTTTTACTAAAAATATCCCTGACAAAATGGGGATCTGCGGGTCCCCACACCGCCTGAAGTGTGGCAGCTGTGCAGGGGCTAGGGAGCCACTGTCAGCAGATGGGAGTTCCGGGGTACCTCTGCTGCCTGCGGCTCCGGGGGTCCCCTGCTGCCCACGGGCGCTGGGAGCTGTGGGGTTCCCCCACTGCCCATGGGGGCTGGGAGCTGCGGGGTACCCCTGCCGCCTGCAGCTCTGGGGCCGCGGCGGTCGGGAGCTCGGGGGTTCCCTTGACACCCACAGCAGTCGGGAGCTCGGAGGATTCCCCGCCGCCCACAGGGTACCCAGCTGCCTGTGGTGGCTTGAAGCTACAGGGACCACCAGAGGCGCGGGGGGTACCCCACAGCTCCCTACCCCCGTGGGCGGTGAAGGACCCTTCAGCTCCCGACCAACGCAGGCTGAAGTCACGGAGGTCACTGGAAATCACGGATTCCATGACTTCCGTGACCTCCATGAGTAAATCGTAGCCGTAACAATAGTTAATGCACGCATGTAGCATTTTATATTTCTCCATATATGTTGTTGCCCTGTAGCAGAGGCAGAGACAGAATCCAATCCTCCAGGGCAGCATTCAACAATGAGGCCATCCTTTCTTTCCTGAAGGGAAGAGGTGTTGCCTTGTATATCAAAGATACTTACATTTAGACAGGTTGAGATGGAAATAGGAGAAAGACTTGTTGAAAGTTTCTGGGTAAGGATAAAAGGGGTAAAACAAGGTGATGTCATGGTAGGGGTCTGCTACAGACCACCTAACCAGGACAAAGAGGTGGATGAGACTTTTTTTTAACAACTAACAAAATCATCCAAAAATCACAGGAGTTGGTGGTGATGGGGACTTCAACTACCCAAACATCTGTTAGGAAAATAACACAGTAGGGCATAGATTATCCAACAAGTTCTTGGATAAGGCCTCAACTGGAATATTGTATCCAGTTCTGGGTGCCACATTTCAGGAAAAATGTGGACAAATTGGAAAAAGTCCAGAGAAGAGCAACAAAAGAGATTAAAGATTTAGAAATCATGACCAATGAGGGAAGATTGGAAAAAAATAAGTTTGTCTCTGGAAAAGAGAAGACTGAGGGGGGACATAACAGTATTCAAGTACATAAAAGGTTATTACAAAGAGAAGGGAGAATTGTTCTTCTTAACCTCTGAGGATAGGACAAGAAGCAATGGGCTTAAAGTGCAGCAAGGGAGGTTTAGGTTGGACATTAGGAAAAACTTCCTGTCAGGGTAGTTAAACACTGGAATAAATTGCCTAGGGAGGTTTTGGAATCTTTGTCTAACCTGCTCTTAAAAACCTCAAATGACAAACACCTGTCAGGAATGGTCTAGATAATAGTCCTGCCTTGAGTGCAGGGAATTGGACTGGAAGACCTCTCGAGGTCCCTTCCAGTCTGATTCTTTTCCTGCAGTCCCCTACCTCCTTTACTACAGACCTTCCAACTTCTGCAATAAATGAGACAGTGGTCTTACAAACAACAGCCTAATTCACAACACAGCCATGATTCATTTTAAGAGCAGGTTCATCCTGTACGCTGAATGAAGCAAGGGCAGATATCTGCCACTAGAACTGATGGTGTAACCACTAGTAGTAGTAGGTTGTCATGCTTTGGGTAGACCAGCCACTAGAGGGAGATGTGACACACTTTGCCAGCAGGGTTCACGTATATTTGCTGACAAAAGAGAAATAGTGAGACTCGAGAATCTTGAGTTCCATCCAAAGCTTTGGAGAGAAATGTGCTTTAGGAGCCACAGACCCTTTCACTAGTTACCCTCAAGCTTGACTCCTTCTGCTCGTTGCCTCCACCAATTTTTCTATTTTTCCCTACCCCTGGCTTCTTTCCCAGTCTCCATTCCTCAGGCTTCTCATTCCAGTTCCTGTCTCCTTGCCCAGCCAGTCCCAGTTACCTCCTTCCAACTCATCATCTGATCTGTCTCTCCCCTCTCACCCTCTTCTCTCAGTCTCCCTAGGTTCCTTGTCCCAATCTACTCTTTTCCCTCCCTGCCTTCCAATCCAGCTCTTGTGCCTTCTGCATTTGAGTCAGATGGCTTCCTCCTCTACTTTGCCTGGGTGCCAGCTGGGGACTCATTGAGAGCCCAGGACAGACAGACTCCCTGCTCTTACTTCTGGGGCCTGGCTCTGACACTTCCCAGGAGCACTCAAGGCTGCGAGGCACCAAGCTACCACCTGACCTTAGTGGGAGGAAGCTTGTCTGTGCTCCCCAACTCCCCTGGCCACGGGCAACACAAGCACTACCCTCTTGGCCTATGCAGACCCTGCTGTCACTCTACAGGTTAGCAATAGTCATACTCCAACTCCATACTCCCTCCAAACAACTCCCTGGAGTGTCCAGCCCCTGGTCTACCGGACACTCTCAATATTCACAGATTTGTTGCTTCCAAAGGAACAGTATACTCCAGCTTACCAGTTCCACTTACTCAGATCATCGCTCCACTGAACACACAGCACTTAGATATGCTTATAGTGAAATCAAGAATAAATTTATTTTAAAAATCAGAGATTCAAGTAATCGCAAGTAGAAGTATTGGAAACAAATAGCTACATATAAAACAAATTCATAAAATGCATTCTGGAATTTAGGCTTAGTTAACTAGATACTCTCATGTCTTGGAGAGTAATGCTCACCCAAAATCCTTGCAGTGTTTTACATCTAGACTTGGCTTTGATTCACCTTTCGTGAGGCATACTGATAACTTACCTTGTGAAGGATCCAGTGTGTTCCTTTGCCTCCTAAGACATGTCTTGATTCATAAACAGAAGGGGATAGGAGTAGGGAACTCTGTGTACAGCTAGTTATTCTCACTGTAAGTGACCAGCTGAGCTTTCCTGTCCCTTCTTCCTTGTGCTGCAGATGTTTGGCTATTGCTGCTGTTCAAAGCAGCAACAGCCAGATGGTCTCTTTCCAGGAAGCAGGTGCTTTCTCCTGCTTTTACCTCTACTTTTTTGAGCTTATTGCTGGTGATGGCATACTGAAAAATGAAGGGAATAAAACAGAGGCCCCAAACTCTAAAACAATACATATGCACTGTTTGAACACCAAGACTAGACTTTCACTCACATGCATCCTTGTATAAAAATATGTCAAATGTGTTTTGATTTAGCTTTGATTAGGTTTATTCACAGTGTGACCTTACAAGTTTATCATTAAATCCATTGTGACCTGTATAAAATATTCAGTGTGGAATCTTATTCCCCATGGGCCAATCCATTGAGGTCATTTATAGGATAGACTATGACAGAGTGAGAGTGCTTAGATTTAAATAATTCCTTACAGCTGAATTTCATCCATAGCTTTTTGAATGTAGCTTCCTATATTGTCTCTAAATTATTATACTAGTCAAATATTCTTGGAACTGTAATATTTCTGTACTTACATTGCTGAATTTGTGCCAATTCAAATTCTTCTTTTAACAAAAAATGTTTTAATTGACTTAACTCATGCACTTGTCGTTTCAGCTCACTGGTTATATTGGTAGGGAGTGAGAGTTGGACCTAAATCTTGTTGGTATGCACTACTTTTAAGTTCAACTGACATTTGAAAATGATCAGCGTAGAAATACATATAAATGTGGATAAGCTAATGGATGGAATTTTGCTGAAAGGAAAAACAGCAGATCTAAAAGTTTTACATGATTTGACTACTGATATTAAAAAGCACATTTTCCCCAAAGTGTTTCATAGCTTTAGTGAAAATGATCAGTGTTGACAGTTAGAGACTGATGACACAAAGTAGATTCTATGACTTCTAAAAAACAAAGTCGAGTGAACAAATAAAATACACTTTTACTTCAGATTTTTTTTTTAAGTTGAGCAGTAAGAACGATTGCCCATCATTATCATTGTGCTCTGTTATTTTATTCTTTGTGAATTGCAGCTATGTTAGGATATCATTGTGCTCTGTTGTTTTATTCTTTGTGAATTGCAGCTATGTTAGGATGCAGAAAGTGTTATTTTCCTCATTCTTGAAGGTAAGGAAACAGAGTTCTTAATGATCATCACATTGTTTCTAGGCCATTACATTGCTTCCCTTGTTCTCACTGAAGTCATCTCCAGTAAACTGAGTACACAAAACATGGCTAAAGACTTCTGCATGTAACTTTATTACATTTTTGGTTTAGTCCAGAAAGCAACTGTTACCTAGGAACCCAAGTACCAGAATCCCAAATCCATTACACATCCGAGCAGGCCAAACTACCTACAAAAACAGACTTGTCCTTGACCAACAGGGATATAGTACCTTTAATTCTGAATCTTCCCTCGGTGAGTCTTTCCTGTAAAAGGAATTATAGAAAGTTGATAAGGGAAGCAAAAGGACAAGGAGAAATATGGCCAGCAGAATTAAGTACAATAAGAGAGATTTTTTTAAAGTATATTAAGAACAAAAAGAATCCTAACAATAGTATTAATCCAGTGGTTGTCAAACTGGGGTACACGAGCTCTTGTCAGCCAGAAAAATCCTGTATCCCTTACAGACCATTTTTTCCCCCTCTGTTTTCATAGGTGTATTATGAGTCCCCTATTTCAGATGGAGATATGTAGTAGATTACATTATTTGAAAACCACTATATTAGTCAATTACTAGATGGATATGTTAGAATAATAATGCTGAAAGGGCAGAAATATTTAATAAATATTTGATCTATAGTTTGGGGTGGGGAAAGAGATGATGTAGTCATATCATATAATGATCATGAAATACTGTCCAGTAGTAGCTCAGGAGGAGGTTAAACAGCAAATACTAAAGTTGGACACTTTTGAATCGGCAAGTCCATAAGACTTGCACTCAAGAGTTTAAAAAGAGCTGACCAATGAGCTTGCTGGACAGTTAATGTTGCTTTTCAATTAATCTTGGGGAAGTTCCAGAAAACTAGAAGAAGGCTAATATTGTGCTATATTTAAAAAGGGTTAAAGAGGATGACCAGGATAATTACAGTAGAACCTCAGAGTTATGGGCTCCTCAGGAATGGAGGTTGTCCGTAACTCTGAACTGTCCATAACGCTGAACAAGACATTACGGACTTCAGCTACTGGGAGGGTGGGGTGTTGGGGCTTCAGCAGCAGGATGGGAGGGTCAGGACTTCCGGTGGGGTGGGGTCAGGGTTTTTGACCTTTGGGAGCACCAGGGCTCAGGGCTTTAGATCTGGGGGGAGCGCTGGGGCTCAGGGCTTCAGCCCTGCAGCTCTGCTCCTGGTTTCAGCCTCACAGGGGGTGCTTGGGCTCGGGGTTTCAGCGCCGTGGCTCAGTTCCCAGCTTCTATCCCATGGGGGGCGCCAGGGCTTGGGGCTCCCCAGGGCTCCACTCCTGATTTCAGCTGGAATGGAGGTGTCAGGGCTCGTGGGCTCTACCCTTACAGATACTACAGAAAATTTAGGAAACAGCACATGAGCACTATAGGACAAAATCTAACACCTTTTGTTTGCTTACGCAAAACTTGGGTTTAGGTCACCTTTGCCTTGAGGATTCCGTCCGAGACATTGTCTTCACTTGCCCTTCACTATGCTCCAGAGACCATTGTCATACATGACACCAGACTGCTGACAATCCCTATGGCAAGAAGACCCTTATGCACCACTGTTGACACAGCCTACAGAATTTAGCACTGAAATGAGGCATATCTGATCCCCAACGTATGCATGCACTTTTCCTCATACCAGAGTGACAGCACTCCCAACCTGCTCCAATTAATCACTTCACCATTCAGTACAGCTACACCTAACAGCTGAAGTGCATGCAGATAAATGCAGCAAATCAAATCTGTACAAATGGCACATTCTCTTAGTCATTCTTCATGTCTATTTATGGCACTCCCTCTCACTGAACTATTCTCAGTGGCTATTGACAGCTGTAGGGAAACATTTAAAGCTCCATTATGGGTGTGGCCTGTACCTTAATGTATTTCCTGGTTTTCAGAAGTTTGTTTGCTTCAGAAGTTTGTATCTGTTCATTTTCTGGTTTTCAGAGGTTTGAATGTAGATGAACTTGACATTCTGGAAGATCACAAGACACCCCCGGGCAATCTTAACTCTGTGTTAACAAAGTGTTGGCTTTCAGTTACCAAGTCAATTCCCAGATTGGAAACGCTGCCCAGGAGACAATGAGAGAAGCTGCTAATATAGCCCATATCTTACCTTCCATTGGGATTGTATGGTTGAGTTCATGGTTCATATTGTATCTTTTTGTACATTTTCATGTAAAATGGATAAAGCTTTTAAACAAATGCACAAAAGGTGTATGTGGGTGGAGCCAGGTGCCAGCAATGACAGTCACTAAGTAGGTAAACTGCCACTGAGAAGATAAGCAATGGCTAATGTAGCATGTCACTGAGGAGTAGGAAGTGAACTCCAGACTCTTGTTTCTGTGTCTAAGACATTAGTCATAAGAATACCCAAATCAAGAGGACTGGCTTATTTAAACGGCAGGGGTCTGGTCCCAGAGGTCAGGCTTTGCACTGCTCAACCAGTCGTCAGGCTCATTTCAATTGTTTTTCCCAGGCCGATATCATGATATCATAAGGAAAGCGTGAAATCCTTTCTACCACTTACTTGCCATAAAATGGATGACATGAAGAAAGCCTTAACAAATTTAGAAACTAAAGTAGCAAGCTTGCTAGAAAATGATTGGTTACATAACAGGTTAGTGATGAAGGATTAAAGAGAAAAGCTGAAAAAATTCAACAGTTGAGATCTGCAAAGAAAGTAGACACTTTGCAACCTGTGTCATAAAGAATGACAGGGATTTAGGGAAAAGAGGGAAAAAAGGTGTCAAGGTATTTGCAGAAACTGACAAATCCTGAGAAACACTAATGAAGAATAAATGGATCTATTGGAATTTATGGGATTCATGGGGAAGATTTGGTTCCAAGTATGGATGAGGAAAAGGCTCTTGTATACACTGAAGGATCCCTATGTGAAGCGTTAAGGAGATAGTGTAGGCACCATTAATGTACTGTTAGACCAGTTTGTCCTTTCTGTATGTTACAAGTGGCCAAAAATAAAGGAGACTTATTTTACAGTGGGGAAAAGGTTGTATGTCCTTTCTCAAATTTAGCTCACTAAGCAAAAGCCAAAGAAAGGAAATGAACCAAATAAAAATGTTTGCAAGGGAGGGAAGCAACCCAGCCATCATTCCCACCAAAACTGTTTGTGAAGTGCAAGGTCTACACCTATCTTTTATGGTGTGGGGGAATGCATATGGAACTACAGTATGGATGAAAAATTACTTGGAAATGACAACGCAAAACTGAATAGGAAATAGTGAAAATCTGACATCTTTATGCACATTTTAAAAATTATGTTACAAAAAGCTGTATGGAAGATCAGCTCTTTTAGTACGTCTCGTTCCTCCTCCCTCCTCCCCCCCGTAGCTATTGTGTAGAGAGTACTCTCAACTACTGTGTTATTCTCCCTTTTTGAGAAGTTTGTTAAATTCTTTAGCTAGGTTGCGATAACTCAAGATTTGCTGAAATATAAAATATTGAGTGAAAACAGGATTGGTTAGTATTTTGGTTTTCATTGGTTAGGAAAATATTAATTAAATTCCTTTCTTTCCACCCCAAATAGCGGTGGATGATTTAATAATGTTTAAACATTGAATTATGTGAATTTTTTAATTGTCTTTGGGAATGACTCCTGAACATCTTTTTTTTTATTATTGAATTAATCTTTTTCTTGTCCATAAATACTTAAAAAAACTAAACACACACATTTAGACCAATAAATAAATAAATTACAATTTGTAAGACAATCAAGTTGTCCTTGAAGTTTTTTTAAAACTGCCAGATACTTCATTTATATTTAATATATACATCCAGAGGGAAACATAAGAACATGCAATTTTTATTTATGTATTTATTTGATTATTTGGGTGTATGTGAAAGTGTGATGCAGTAGTTTACCCCACCCATGCCATGAAAAGGTTAATATTGGCCTGAGAGGCCAATTAAACTGCCTGCTTGTACCTGGACTAATTAGAAATAAAGCCCAGCTGGGGCAGGGCAGAGCTTGTTGGTCCATAAGGAGCTGGGTAAGGCCAGTTGTGGGAAGAGGCTGAATAGAGATATTCTCTCTGGGAAGATGCCTAAAGGAAGTCTGAGAAGGAGACAGGCCAGATAAGCTTCTCCAGGGGTGGGCTAGAGGCTTAGCTGGAGTCTCCCTGAACTCCTGAGTAAGGGAAGGAGTGGGCCAGCCCTGGGATCATGGGGTGGGTTAAGGCACAGAAGGGTGGTCAAAAGTGTGCCTGAGATGGAGTGGGTGTCAGATGAGCCGAACTAGGCTGAAGGTTTGGTTTTTGTATATGTAATTTTAGGACTTCAGTAAAATAGTCTGGATGGAGCACCAGGACAGTCCTATGCCTGCAGTAGGCCAAAGGATAGAGGGATGAAACTGAGGCAGAGCTGCTGAAATGCCACCTCGAGCTAAAAGGGGGTGTGTTGTGGTGACACCTTGCTATGCAAAGGAGTTGTGTAGGGGTATGTTTGTATGGTAGTGGCACAGCCGTTGTGCTGCAGCTGTGCCTCTGTAGCATAGATGCTTCCTACGCTGACAGAAATGGGTTTTTCAACTGATGTAGCGGTTCTCAAACTTATTTGACTAGGCACCCCTTCTTTGTGTGTGTGTGTGTAGCCATTTATTATCCCTCCACCCCTGTACATATACCACCACCCAGCTCTGAAGGCAGAGCAGAGAGCAGGGGCTGCTGGCCACGTGCTATCTCTGAAGGCAGTGCCGTGCCAGCAGCAGCACAGAAGTAAGGGTGGCAATGTGAAAAGTGATATTGATGAATATCACTTTTCACAGTAGACTTAGCTCCCCATTACCACCCTTACTTCTGCGCTGCTGCTGCCACCCTGGGCTGACAGCTGGAGCCCCACCACCTCCAGGTGGGGGATGTGTGTGGAGAGCCTGAGCCTGGGCTCCTTCCCGTGAGGGATTGAGGGGCAGGGGGAAGGGGAGCCTGGGTGGTGGGGCTCTGGCTGTTCCCTTTATCCGTGCCTCCTGGATGTGCACGGCCCTTCTGCATGAGCCCCAGCCACCTGGGGCTGACAGCCAGAACTCTTTTAATAATAATAATAATAAAAAGAAAGGCACACAGCTTGCACCTCCCTTAACACATTCCTGTGCTTCACTTGAGAGATCTACCCCACAGTTTGAGATCAGCTGATGTAGTTAATCCACCTCTTTGAGAGACAGCAGTTAAGTTAACAGCAATATTCTTCTGTCAACCTAGCTATGTCTACGCAGGGGGTTTAGGTTGACTTAGCTATGTAACACAGAGTCTGATATCTTTCACAGGCCTGAGCTACATAGCTAGGTCATTGTCATTTTTAGGTGTAGACCTAGCCTAGATCAATTTTGAAAGGAGCAAAAATAATGAACATCATGAATACTGAAACCTCTAATAGAGCTGGCATTCTGTTCTTCACTGTTGTGCATATATGCATGTACAGCAAACTCAGTAAAGAAACTGAAAGTGGGGTAGCTCTCTGGTAATTCACTAAAATTCTCCTAAGTATCTGCATGTCTGTGATTGCACTCTAAGTATTATTAAATATAGAATGGAATATCTTTTGACATTCTGTTAAGAAGATGTAGTAGAGGAAATGATCCTGTTAATGAAAGATCAAATATCTTAAAGGAGATGCTTGAGGCTTTTTATACTTGATAGAGATAGAAGAGAAAAGTGAAGATTCACCCCAGAGAATACATCTGTCTTCCAGTTTGTGAAGATGGCTTGAGCTATACCTTATAATATACAGAGCAGAATACACATGCAGATTGTACTGAATTTTTTAATTCAGGAAGAGTTACTAGTAGTGTGTATCAGTGTAGTATTTGATTAAACAGTGAAGTATCATTAGTTTTAACACCACTTTATTCTTGCAGCTAATAAGGTAAGAGTAAAGAGTTTAACAGTAAAAGGATGTCACCTACTAATATTCCAAGAATACCTATTTGTGCAGTCAGTATTTATGTGATTAGAGTTGGGGCATATTTAATTAGATGCTCACTATACTGAAAATTCAGGCAATAATATACCATAGAATTAAAAATACAAAACAAAACTGTGAATCACGAGGCTATGATCAGATTATCTAAAATGTCACATCTGTTGAGTGGTCCTGGAGATACAATAAATGACAAAAGGAAAAGCTTAAGTGGTTTGTATAGTCACCAGAACCCCAGGAAGAAATTATAGATCTGAAATTCAAAATTTGATGGTTTTATATACCATTCTCAATTATTTGCACAGCAATATAAACACACACACACAATATAATATATGACCCATTCCAGGATTTGAAAAGTCCACTCATCCATAGCAAGTGGGAAGATTTCCCTTGCAAATATGTGTCCCTGCAGTTTTCAGTTTCTGCTGGATGTCAGCTTTCATCTTAAAACAAACAAACAAACAAACAAAACCCACCACCACACCGCACACAAAAACCAGTTACAATAATGGTTGTGAAGATAACTTTCCAAGTGTAAACCAAAACAGTGTTATTGTCCTGAGTCTGTAGACATACAGCTCTAGGTCCTCTGCTGCTGCTCATAGGAGATAGAAGGAATGTGTTGTAAGGAAGGGGCCCGGTCTTTTTTTTTTTTTTAAACCCACATCATCAGAATTAGAAAAATGTTGAGAAATTATATATTAAAAACCCCTATGAGCTGGAAGGATTATTTAAATAAGATATACTTTATTTGAAAGCTTTCTGGAAGTATAAAAGCCCTTCTCTGAGATCTTGATTCTGCTGCTGTGCAGATCTCAGAGCGCTGCTGAGCAAGTGGAGCCCTGTGCGGCGCACCCTGCATGTTACATGATCTCAAGCCTGCCCATGTGCAGGAGACAAGCCCCCACGGAGATGCAGTGAGCTCATCACAGATGAGCACATGACTCTAGAACAATGCAAGGAGGCGGATTCTGTCTCAGGTCACCTTTCTGGCTGACTGAGGTAGGCTGTCCACACCTCAGATGTGCCTCTTCTTCAGCAAGGTTGTCTGTGTTTGGGGCCATGGTCCTCAATGTTTGGGGCCAGGGTGCTTGTGGTGCAGCTGCCAGGTTTCAGCAGGTCCCTGCCTGGTCCCAGTCTCATAGGCTGCTCCTATGCATGCAACAAGTAGGTTTCAAGGAATTTGTGGAGGTCATCTTTCACATGTACCCCTTCACTCCTGGATCACACAGCCATAGGGAAGGAGGTGCCATGCCCCGATTCCCGTCATCATCATGTCCCTTTTACTCTGCAAACTCCTGTGGAGCTGCCTGCATATGAATTATTTCTGCTGCCTGGCAGCCAGGTGTATGTATCTCTCCATATCAGGCAAGACTAGGGATCCACCCAGCAGGGTCACTGTGTTGGGTTCAGCACAGTTAGGGATCCTATCCATGCTGTAGCTCAACATCTTGTGCCACTGGCAGGCTCCATTTCATACTCCATTTAGTAGTTGCATTACTAATGTACTTTAAAATGGCATGTGCTTAAATGCTTTGCAGGATTACTACCCAAAATTGTATCTAGTAGTTTTAAAGACCTTTAGATATTACTTTTTCTGAATTCACAAAGGAAAGGTATTGTAATTAGTAGCACTAAACTTTTTAATTAAGTTAAATTAAAACAATCGGATATGAAAATGTATTACCTTTGAAAATCTTTCTATTGTACACATTTTCTTTCTTCTCTTTCTTCTCATTTTAAATTGGCTGTTGGTTGCTTTCCAGACCAGCTGCTGTGTTACCCAGTGTGGGTGCTGCTAGCGAATCGAAGAAAGGGAAATTTCCCATTTGGCCAGAATGGAACGAAGCAGATATCAATGCAGAAAAGTGGGATGCAGGAAAAGTTGGAAAAGAGAAAGATAAAGCTGGAAAGAGTCCAGTTTTAGTAAGTTGAATATGACACCTTTTTTTTTCCAGCTTAATTTGTCTACATATATTTAATAGAGTATGCTTTGCTTTAACTTCAGAATAATTCGTTTCTGATAAACATGTTAATTTCTCCAGAACATCTTTTAAATTGTTGCCTAAATTTCACATAGAATATCAGGGTTGGAAGGGACCTCAGGAGGTCATCTAGTCCAACCCGGTGCTCAAAGCAGGACCAATCCCTAACTTTTTTTTTTTTTTCTTGCCCCCAATCCCTAAATGGCCCCCCTCAAGGATTGAACTCACAACCCTGGATTTGGCAGGCCAATGCTCAAACCACTGAGCTATCCCACTAGATCAAGTCCAGTTTTAAGCTAAATGTATTTTGCCTCTTTTCATTCAAATTTTAAAAAGGAAGCCATTAATTTTTCTGTCGTTTGTGCAACAGTTGTCAAACTAAATAAAGCAGAAATGTTTCAGATCATAATTAAAACTACCGCTTCTTATGGGAGCAAACACATTGTTTTTACATTTTCAGACAATCTGTACAGCCCTTGTAAAAGTATAAACAATACTGGAAAAATACTTAATAATTATGCTTGTGTAAAACACAGAAAAATAGGCTTTACTAGGGGTTCCCTGAGTATTGCACAAATCTTATAGTCTTAAATATTTGTTAGTGGTCATACTTTGAGTTAATAATTACTTGTTGGTCCCATTCCCCTTACCTAATGGGTCAACTAATATATTGTTTCTTTACAGGGATTATAAACACTGTTGCATAAATTATTAGCTTTAAAATATTGCTTTATGGTTGTCCAGCACTGCCCCTTTTGTGGACTATAGGATGGGGAGGAGGAAGTTCCCCTTCAATACTGTTTACTTATGGGGTGACACCAGTTTGGGTCCTAGTCCGTCCCCCCCCCCCTTTCTCTTCTCTGTGGCAATTACAAATTGCCCTACATCTAAATCAGTCTCTGCAATCCTAGTGCTGTGGGCATGGAGGGGCAGGATGTGCAAAGGGGACATAGAGCTAATTTGACTCTAGCTCTATTGATCTTGACTGAGCTCTGGTGAATATGCCAGCTGTGGAGCCACATTATGTGGCAATAAGAATGTATGTGCCTTGTACTTCCACATACAAGTGGGTCAGTTTTTGGCTCTGATTTACAAGCCAGTGGTTAATAAAACTGAGAAAAATAGATTTATAATAATAATTAATAATCTTGGTTGGGTGCATCAGACACTATTATAATACAAATAATACATAAAAATAATTATAATTGAAAATGTTTATCCTTTAAGAATCTTTCAGTGTATTTCTTAGAATGTTCAGACCTCTAGCATCAAGTTGCATTGCTCATTGCTTCTTTCATATACGTGATGTGGAAAGAAGGATGTTAAAAGTTTTCGGTCACTGGTAAAACATACCCCACGCGATGATAACTTTCTCTCTGAAGTACTTCTGTGACTGCCTGTGAACATTGATTGTCCAGAGGGAGAGGCATATTTCATTTTTTCTCATTTGATCCCTCACATAATATGAGGCCATCCTCCATTTTTGTGAACCAAATCTTTAAGATCCAAATTCTCCATTTACATTTGCATATGGTTAAATTCACTGTAAGCTGTGTCCACATCTGAAAATAGAATTTTGCCCTCACTGTGCAACTCTATGCTAACTTGGTCAAACAAGTAACTACAGTATCCACTGGTCAATCTGTCAGTCCAGCCTGCTAGGCTTCATTTAAGCTTTCAGACCATAACCATGTCTGAAAAGGTCTCAAGTATCAGAGGGGTAGCCGTGTTAGTCTGGATCTGTAAAAGCACTGTATTCACCCACAAAAGCTCATGCTGCAAAACGTCTGTTAGTCTATAAGGTGCCAGAGGATTCTTTGCTGCTTGAAAAGGTCTGTATTCCCTAGACGCTTTTCTACTTCTCTCAGAATACTGTTCCAGTTTTAAGGCACAGACTACTACATTGTAGTGATAAAATCGAGCTTCTAAGCAAAAGAGAAACAGAGTAATGATTTTTCATGCTTTTCTAATGTCTTTCCATAATTGATAATTATTTAAAACACCATAGTCTTCCCTCCCTGAAACTCTCTGCAGATTACACTGTAGTAGCTTGCAGTCCTTGAAACATGTCAAAATGGCTTAGCCATTAGGTAGTGTCTGTCTCATGCTCCCTGGTATGGGACACAGGTAAGAGTGCCAGTCTCAGGCCAGACTGCCAGAATATAGGGCATATACCCCCGACTGGTCGTGTACTCTATCATAACACTTCACCAAGCAAGTAACAGATGTGTGCTTCCAAAATACTATACTAGTTATTATGAAGCCACAGACAGTCCCTGTCAGGTCCTTTAGCCCCTCATGAATGACCCAGAAAAAACAGACTTCTGTGATAAATGATTATCAAAACCAGAAATCACGTCTATTAGGTTCCTCCAGCTCCAGGGAGCTAGCCACTTACTTCAGATCAAAATATACTTCAGGATTTCACCAAATACCACGCTGGTAGCCAGTCCTTTAGTAAGCTAAAACTAAAGGTTTATTAATATAAAAAGAGAGAAGAGAATTATTAAATGGTTAAAGTGAATCATATATATTATAGTTGATTTCAGAGTCTGTAGATCAGGATAATAGCAGTGATGTTAAATCTGCTAGCTTGCAGCAAGTCTCTCTGGTACATCCAAAAGATTGGAGTCCTCAGTCCATTGTTCAAAGCTCCCGTCCCTTTTGTTAGAAATCACAGTCCAGAGATGTTCAACAGGAATGAGGCAAGAAGGTGATGTCACAGTCTCCAGTTTATATTCCCAGTCCATGTGCATGGAAAAATACTGGCTCAAACAGGGAGTTTGTTTGAACATGATCACGTTCTATGTGCCCTGCTGAGTTCATTGGGCCTTCATTGTCCGTATGCTCTCTGAGGCTGACTGGAAGAGTTGATTCTCCTTAATGGCTCATCAACACATGGCTGGCGAGTCTTGATGTAAATCTGTCTTGTGGGTGTTACCCAGGAACACAACATGTTTAGTAACAAGCATACAGTAACATTTTATAACTTCATATACATATTTGATATATACATTTCAACAGCATAATAACACTTAGATTATAATTTTTCTAATGATACCTTACAAGGCATACTTTTTACAAGATTTATCACACTTGTGTAACATTGGTGACAATAGTGCAGACAATCTCCTTCTTTTTTATACAGTATCACAACCTGCACATCTACCCACTGATGTAACATTCCAGCTACAGGTATTTAAGGTCCTATCCATGTACCTCTCATCAATACCTCTCTTTCCACCAGTGTGAGCAGTCTCAGAAACATTTCCACATCATCAATTGCACAATGAATTTATCCAAACTTCCTATAACCTGTGTTAGTTTATTCTTAGATGGTACTTGTTCATTAGATGGCCAAAGTTTTAAACTTCAGTGGCTTAACTTTTAGCCCCTAAATCTGTATCCAGATACCTGATTTAGCAGCCTGATGTTCAGATGCTGAGCACTCACAGCTCGGATTGACTGCAGTGAGAATTGTAGATGCGCAGTCCCAAGTTTAATTTCCTGCCTAAATATGGATGATGGGGTCTAACTTTAGGCTTCCCAGGTAGAAAACTTTGGGTTTAGTGTTGTTAAAATAGTTTTCATATTAGCGTAGGATTCACTCAATTAGTTTTAAGATGGAGCTTGACAATTTTAAGAATGGGATTATATAATGGGGGATTCCTGTGCCAGCAAGAGACTCAATTTGATGACCCAGGAGGTCCCTTCCAGTCCCATTTACTCATGGCAGATCTGAAGAAGCATTTGGCCTTTGTGCAATGAGTTTGTTGTAAGACAAAAATGTTCTTTAAGAATCAGCATTTTAAGTGTTTAAAAATTACCGGGAGAATGGTGCTGTCTGAGGTTGCTCAGACTGTGTGGTCTTTACTCCCAGAATAAGTAGCCCAAACAGAGTCCTTCGGGCAGCCTTCCTGGAAGACAGAAAAGAATAGGGAATCCAAATAATGTGGCTTGAATGGGAGGCGATAAAAGATCTGAAAGTCTTAGGCTCCAGGAAGAAATGGGAGATATGTTCGCTTTTTACTCTGGCAGTAAAAACAACATAGGTTGAGTACACTTCTCCTAGTCACATCAAGCACCTAATGTGCTTGACTATGGATTTTGCAGACACAGTATATTCTGATAACTCTATTTATTGGTAAGTAACTATCTTTTCTCTTCATTGTGCCATAATGTGTGATTTTTCTTCCCAGTGAATAATCATGAATAGAGCTACGATTTTGTCATGGAGGTCACAGAAGTCACGGAATCTGTGACTTCCAGAGACCTCTGTGACTTGAGCCCCCAGCACCTGTGTCCCCTGGCAGCTGGGAACAGTGGGGGCTCGAGCTCCCAGCCGCAGAGGGAGGCAGGGGTGCCCTGCAGGCAGGGTGGAGGCAGGGGTGCCTGGAGCTCCGAGGTGGCGGAGAGACCCCAAACTCCCGGGCGCTGCAGGCAGCGGGGCTCCTGGGAAGTCCCAGCCACCGTGGGCGCCCCGGAGCAAGGAGCTGCCATGGGCGGCCAGGGTACCCCAGCTGGAGCTCAGAGCCGCTGCGGGCAGCCGTGGGCACCCCAGGGCTTGGAGCCACCGGTGGGTGTCGCAGGCGGTGGGGGGGACCCTGCACCTCCAAGCCAGGCTCCCCTCGGTGATGTGGTGAGCCTGCAGCTCCCCATTTTGTCATGCATATTTTTAGTAAAAGTCACAGATAGGTCATGGGCTGCTGTGAATTTTTCTTTATTGCCAGTGACCTGTCCGTGACTTTTACTAAAAATATGTGTGACAGCATCTTAGCCTTAATCATGAGCAATGAAGCATTTTAAATCTTGATGATCCAGTGGTATAGTAAATACAAACTTTTCAATTTTTGTACATGTATATTTTATATAGCATGTCTTTGAGGACCCCGAAGGGAAGATTGAATTGCCACCTTCCTTAAAAGTGAATTCCTGGAAACGTCCACATGAATTTTTAACTAATAAGGTAAGAAGCACGTATTTTAAGTGTACAGAAGGGTAGATACAAGATCTTATAGTGATGTAGACTTTAGGTTAAAAATTGATTTCCTATTTTTCTGACAAACACATTTCATAGGGAAAAAAATCCAAAAGTTTGTGTATGCTACTTATTCTCAACAACCTCTCAGAAAAAGTATGGGTCATATTCTTCCACCTTATTCCCTGAGTTGCCCCAATGAAACCAATTGTATATATGCAATTTATATGCATTGCTTGTTCTGCGTGAGAAAACTAAACTGAAATGTAATTGATGACTGCAGTGTTAGTAGCAGCCACAATTGTTATAACAGCAGAGTGGTAGAATTCAAACTTGCCACAAGTAGGCTAATGGATTGCAAATGCTTGGCACATCCTTGCAAGGGAAGAGACAACTACTACTCTAGAAGAGACATATGCTACCTTTCCTCAATTTAAATAAAACAAGAAATTTACAATGAAGGAACTGCAAGCCTCCCTCTACAAATGCACTCTTTTCTAGACTTGTCAGCTGCAGACATTCTGGAGACAGGTACCTCAAAGTCTGCATGAGGTGCCTCCACCAGACAATAAACAGAGAATGGCTTATGAGACAGATGAAACATGTTAGAACTTAATCATAGGACAGGAAGGGACCTTGAGAGATCATCTAGTCCAGTCCCCTGCACTCATGGTAGGACTAAGTATTATCTACCATTCCTGACAGGAGTTTGCTCTTAAAAATCTACAATGATGGAGATTCCACAACCTCCCTAGGCAATTTATTCCAGTGCTTAACCACCCTGACCCTTAGGAAGTTTTTCCTAATGTCCAACCTAAACCTCCCTTGCTGCAATTTAAGCCCATTGCTTCTTGTCCTATCCTCAGAGGTTAAGAATAACAATTCTTCTTCCTCCTCCTTGTAACAACCTTTTATGTACTTGAAACCGGTTATTGTGTCCCCTCTCAGTCTTCTCTTCTCCAGACTAAACAAAACCAATTTTTTCAATCTTTCCTCATAGGTCATGTTTTCTAGACCTTTAATCATTTTTGTTGCTCTTCTCTGGATTTTCTCCAATTTGTCCACATCTTTCCTGAAATGTGGTGCCCAGAACTGGACTCAATACTCCAGTTGTTCCTTCCTAAATGGAGTACTTTGCATTTGTGCTTATTGAATTTCATCCTGTTTACTTCAGACCATTTCTCCAGTTTGTCCAGATCATTTGGAATTTTAATCCTATCCTTCAAAGCACTTGCAACCCCTCCCAGCTTGGTAAACTTTATAAGTGTACTCTCTATGCCATTATCTAAATCATTGCTGAAGATACTGAACAGAACTGGACCCAGAACTGATTTTTGAGGTACCCCACTTATGCCCATCCAGCATGACTGTGAAGCACTGATAACTACTCTCTGGGAATGGTTTTCCAACCAATTATGCACCCGCCTTATAGTAGCTCCATCTAGGTATTTACCTCATTTGTGTATGAGAAGGTCATGCGAGACCATATCGAAAGCTTTACTAAAGTCAAGATATCAAGATATACCACATCTACTGCTCCCCCCCCCCCATCCACAAGGCTTGTTACCCTTTTAAAGAAAGCTATCAGGTTGGTTTGACATGATTTGCTCTTGACAAATCCATGCTGACTGTTACTTATCACCTTATTATCTTGTAGATGTTTGCAAATTGATTGCTTAATTATTTGCTCCGGGTACTGAAGTTAAGCTGACTGATCGGTCATTCCCCGGGTTGTCCTTATTTCCCTTTTTATAGATTGGCACTATATTTTCCCTTTTCCAGTCTTCTGGAATCTCTCCTGTATTCCATGACTTCCTGTATTGCGTGTTCCCACCAGGGTACTAATGTTCACATGCTAGCAGACAACATAAAGGTGGTTTCTTTTTATTTAGCAAGCCTTAGGGAACCCAAGTCAGAGCATCGCACCCATGTGACCATAAAAAAATTGAAAGTTACATTTGAGGAAGAAATGCAGCCTATCCGTCTAGCCAGCGGTGGCTCCAGGCACCAGCGCTCCAAGCACGTGCCTGGGGCGGCAAGCTGCCGGGGGGCGGCCTGCCAGTCCCTGCGAGAGCGGCAGTCAGGCTGCCTTCGGCGGCATGCCTGCGGGAGGTCCGCCAGTCCCGCGGATTCGGGGGCAATTCGGCGGCAGGTACGCCGAAGCCGANAGGTCCGCCAGTCCCGCGGATTCGGCGGCAATTCGGCGGCGGGTACGCCGAAGCCGTGGGACCGGCGGACCTCCCGCGGGCATGCCGCCAAAGGCAGCCTACCTGCCGTGCTTGGGGTGGCAAAAGAGCTAGAACCGTCCCTGCGTCTAGCAAAGTCTCAGGACAATTGGTGCACAGGGGCAAAGTCATGAAGAGAAGAACCTCCCTGTTTCAGGTACTGTCCAGCTGTGTCACCAGTGAGCAGAAGGGGTTAACTGCATAAATAGAACGACTTGTCTGCTCTTGTAAATTCACAAAACTCCAATTTTTTTCCTACAGTGCTCCGTATGTTAAACTTGCTGGGAGATATGCCTTCTTGATTCTCTGCAGAGACCACAGTGTATTGCCTTCTTCCCTTTTAAGAATGCCAAAAGGTTTTGGGAAAGTATCAGTGGGTCCAGAGGGCCTGATCCTGATTCTCCCACATGTGCTCTTCACACTGTGGTTTTACTTGAGCAGATCATTGAAGTAGAAATCTGCCATGCAGATCTGAAGATTATGAATGTACCCATGATATAATATTATCCTTGGTCTCCCACTTCAGACATCCCACTTCTTTGAACTGCCTATATAACATGTCCGTATCTTTGACAGTATTTGGCTGGCTAATATCCAGTAATGTTTTTTATTTGTGCACAACTCCTTTATTTAATTTTCAGCTGCTTTTAAGTAGAAACCAAAACAAGAAATGAATAATCTGCTTGCCATGGCACAGGTGAAGTGCTCTTCAACTCTGAAAATCTGTTGCTGCTGTTTAAATTTAAAACTATCCTCTTCCCTTTTTATTCCATTTGAAATCTGAAGGTTCTTAAAGCACTTTGCCTGCCTCTCTAGCTTTTCAGTCTTGTCAGTTTTACTTGTGTCAGCTTGTCAGTTTCATTTTTTATTAAATATGCAGTAAGTGTGTTTCAAGTTTAAATTTTTAATGGGAGGGTGGGGGTAGAAATTCATGAGAGCAAAAGATTGCATGATAAATGCTGCCAAAATGCGTAAAATGTGTTGTGATAGCTAAAGGACGGTGGAAAAGGATATGGCAGCCAGAAACAGATAAAGCTATATGTATATAAAATCCTTCAACTATAACATCCATCTTCAGAGCCCGATGAATAAAGCATTTAATTTGTTTAGTATTTGATCAACTCTTCTTGTTTTGGTTTTAATCTCCTTAATTTAGTGCCAAGTTGCTAAAATTATTATAAACGCTATAGATATTAATAAAATGATCATAAACACCAAGTGATTGAAAAACAGTTAAAATTATGTAGTTAGTGTTAAATGTGGCAGAAACAGAAAAGGATATGGTGAACAAGTATATGTAAAGTAGTAAGAAAAGATTCAAGCAGCTGATCAGAAATAAAAGTGGTTTTGTTTGTTTCCAAAGACTTCCACTGCAATCTTTCTATCTGTTATTGCCAGATTGCCCTAAAATAAAAAAATGTATGTTCTGGTTATAAGCACGGGCAATAGAGCCCCCCTTTTTTTTTTTAACTAACTTTCCTGTTAANGGTCCATGCTGGAGCTCTTCTGCGATCCTGGGACTCCATCATGGTTACCTGTGCTGATGAGCTCTGCGTGGTCACCTGTGCTCTCCACGCTGGGCAAACAGGAAATGAAATTCAAACATTCGCGGGGCTTTTCCTGTCTACCTGGCCAGTGCATCCGAGTTCAGATTGATGTCCAGAGTGGTCACAATGGTGCACTGTGGGATAGTTCCCGGAGGCCAATACCATCAAATTGCGGCCACACTAACCCAAATTTGAAATGGCAAAACCGATTTCAGTACTAATCCCCTCGTCGGAGGTGGTTGAAAGAAACCGATTTAAAGAGCCCTTAAAGTCGGANTAAATCGAGGTAACGCTGCTAAATTCGACCTAAAATCGTAGTGTAGACCAGGCCTTAATGATTCTCAAATATGTAAAAACACAATAAACTACAAGAAAGCAAACAATTTTTCCATATATTTTCTCAGAGGAGACATTGGTTCTAGACTAATTGTCATTAAAACAGTATTCACCATATACTGGACAGATGCTGTACAAAACTGGTATTTTTTGTTAATTACAATGTTAAGTTTAGAGGGATACCAGCAGTATCTCAAGTCAATTAGATATTGAGTCATCTTGTGGATCTTAGTATTGTTATAGAAAACAATAAGTGTAATCATTTGTAAATCATATTGCTCTGAGAGGATATTTTGACAATGGATAAATTATAAAATGAATGGAGATCAAAATGATAGTCTGTTTGTTAAGCAGATCATTAGCATGTATTATACTTTAATGGTGACTCACGCCCAGATGTCTGTATCTTTGTAAACTATTGTGTTACATTTATACAAATAAATTCCCTTTGAATACTGTGGCAAAATTCAGTGACTTTATTGGAAACAGGAGTGGTCCTGAAGATTTGTTTTAGTTTTTAAAAACAAAATTACGAAACAACAAATACCTTAGAGCCAAATGATTCAAAATGCTTTTTAGTATGTTGAGTGGAAAATAACTATGTTGTACCATCTTTTTAATAAAATATCTTGAGTGAATCTGATAATCATAAAAGTGAGAGACTTGCTAGACCCAGGTATGATCTAAACAGTCTTCTCCTTGCAGGTCTGTCAGTGCATTTCCATCCTATTTTTCAGCATCTGTATTGTATTATATTCTACTGTATTTCTTTCACAGACACCATTTCCACTTGTGCTGAATGAGGCAGTTTCTTTCATGACATGGTTATTTTGTCTGTCAGAAAAGAACTAAAAACCACTAAGCCCTAAACTGAACCCCTAAATTTCATTTTCGGTTGTCCTTAAAGTTGTATTTGAATGTTGTGCAGTGAAAGGAGCAAATCTGTTATCGTTAATGTTTGTCCACTGAGACACACAAAACTTTTGCTAATTATCACTTGTTAACTAAGTTCCCAATACAACTTAACAATGATTAATTAAATTTTGAACACCTTCTGTGTTTTGAAGATACTCTTCCCCCTCCCCCCCCTTAAGAAATATTGAAGCAGTCAGGGAATTTGCAAGTCTGGCAGCCTTTTAGCTGATGATTGGCATTTCTAGCATTTGTGCAATATTGTGCTCATATATTTTTCGTGGACCTTTATTCTTTTCAGTGAATATAGCTACAGGCTTTCAACTAAAACCTCTTCTCTTTCAGGTTCCTGTAGTAGTGAAAAATGAAAACTGGTTTGACCTTTTTTCAGCAAATGAACACTTACTTGGTAGTGAGGTATGTAGTAAATGTGATAGCTCATGTCATAGTAAGGACTGATCCCTCAACATTAGTGGTATAAATAGACCATCAACAGGAGAAATTAAGTATAGTAAATCCTGTCAGTGGGGTGGGGGTGGGGGGAAATGATAGACAGTCTCATATCAGGATCAAACAGGTTTAATAATGAAGGATTATCATTCTTAGAAACCGAACAACTAAATACAGAGACAGTGAAAGGCTGACCAACAGAAATCAGTTTTTTAAAGTAACAGTGCAGGTTATGAATAAGATTTGTTAATACTTGCATGGAAAATTAATGTATATTAATGCTAAAAGGAAACTATTATTTACAAAAGAAAGTAAAGATCCTTTACTTTAGGGTAAGTTCACCCCCACAGAAGAAGTATGGAATCGAAAACTGCTGAAAAATCTTTTATCATTTTGGTTTACAATATTCATTATATAGAAAAGAGGCCAAGTGTAGGAATGCATTTAGGTACTGGTTAGTATGAGCCTTCCAAGTCTGTGTGTCAGACTATAAATCTAAGGAAAGGACATGCTCTTTAAAGAGTAGAGTATAGCAACATGATTATTTTGGAAAATATTTAGATGTTTTAAAAAGAGTTAATTTTTTTTACATTATAAGTATAAACAATATCCATTACAGGAACAAATATTATTTTTCATATTTTATCGCTAACATTGTGCGGGAGGTGGAGGAGAATGGGAATGAATCTCTTAAAATGTCTGATTTCAAAATAAATTACATGTCTTTCATTTTTTCTTTGGTAAAACAGGGCAAAATACAAATACTGAGGCTTCAAATATAGAAGAAGCTCTATGGCTTAATGGCTATTATATCAAGGCCTGTTGTTTGAAGCACAGTTTGAAATAAGTATATGGGGTGAATTGGTGGTTTCAGATCCTAGCAAACAGTTATTCATGTTACAAAATTACCATACATTATCTGGGACGCCTCATTTCCTTAAATAGAACACAGAGGTGAATCAGCAGGGAAAACTGCCAAACAATAATCTCTCCTTTTATAAAGGGATGATAGTGTTATTTTCTATTTTCAGAGAACAGCTAAGGATTTTGGATTTTGATTAGAGATGGGTCTGAACTGTAGCATCGGATCCAAACACTCCTGAACTTGCAGCTTTGAAATTTGGATCCAAATATTAACTTTTTCAGAGTTAGGGTGCTTGATTGTTAGAAGACGATGCTTGAGCTGTGAAGTTGGATCTGGAACTGGGACCATGGGATTTTGGTTGATCTTCTCTCTAATTGGGATTAGGGAAGTGGGAACCCCAAAACAAAAGCTACTAACTTTAAATTGGCTAACACAAAGGATTGAAATATTAATAAAAATGGAAATATGTACATATTAAATCATTTAAATGTTACATATTTAATTTATTACTTTGCACATTGATCAAAATCTCTTTAGGGCAAGGAAACTGTCTTATAAAAGAGCCAACTTTAATATATGGATATTCCTGTTGAACTGCTTATATACTATATTTGAATAAAATAAATAAAAAAAGAAGGTTTAGCTTCCCAAGTCACTTAACCAGTTAAACACATAAAAATGTCTTGCATAATAAGGAAAAACTTCCTTACACTAAAGGTCAAGTGTATACTTTTGATCATTAGTGCACTATATAATCCATTACCTGCTCATCAATCAGTCAGCATCCAGATTTCCGAAAAGTTCTCAGGCCACTTCTCCTGTGATTAGTGCCAGTTCTTGTAGCTCTCATTGTTGGTGAATCATGGTTGGTTAGTGAAGGGTATATTCTTTTTCTTGGTAGAATGTTTGATTATAGAAATGTTCTTTTCTTTAAAAAATAAAAAATGCAGCAAATACTAAATGTAAAAAATGTGACTGCACTATAATTAATGAATCCTCTTAGGCATGATATGTACAAAGTAAGAGTAGTTTCTTGTTTGCAGTCTTATCATTCGACCCTGCCAGCTTCACCTGGCAGGTCTCCCACCCATACCATTCATGAAACAACACTATTGTGGCATGAGATGTGCTATTGATGGCATGCGTTAATTAATACAATGTCTATTAGCAGTTCTCATTTTCATAAAGCTTTGTACATCTCTACATACAGCTAAATGTCACATATTATGGATGACTTTTAAGGAATATTTGTGCTGATAATTGCAAGATTTGCTTTTAATTTCAAAAGCAGCAAAGAATCCTGTGGCACCTTATAGACTAACAGACGTTTTGCAGCATGAGCTTTCGTGGGTGAATACCCACTTCTTCGGATGCATCCAGACTAACACGGCTACCCCTCTGATACTTTTAATTTCAATGCACTCTTCTTGAGACTTGCTTTCCAGTTAGCATTTGGAATTGTTTTGCATTTTCTGACTAATATAATTTAACTTCATTTGATTTTTTTCCTAAAATGTGCAATGTGAAAAACTGAAAACTTTTATTTAAAAAAAAAAATTCTGTGATTTCAGCTGATGAGATGGATAATAAGTGAAATTTGTGCAGTCTGGAGGATATATAATGTGAACGTTTTAACTAATGAGGGTAAAACCAACACAAATGAAACACCTATATTCTCTTGGAAGCCATGGGAGCATATATATGCCTTATGCAAGGCCATTAAGGGACACCTGCCACTGTATAATAGCTATGGAAAATATGTGGTGAAACTTTACTGGATGGTAAGTGACTGCTTTCAGTTATATAAAACGTATCTGTGTGCTTATGCCATTAATATGAATATACTGTACTATCTTTAATTATCAAGATAAATATTTCGCTTTTTTGAAAACATTTTTTGTAGTGGTAAAATTGTTAAACTATCAATATGAAAATGAATATTTCTTGTTATATTTGTACAATTTAAGAGTTATGAAATCCTAGATCATTAGCCAGATGTGCAGTAATCGTTTAGAAACACACTACCTGGAGTATTTTATTGCTTGTTAAGAAATTATATTTATCTAGGCACTACTGAAAAATAAATAATATGTGCAGTTTGTGTATACAGTAGAGAAGAAGTGTGTAGTTATGTTGCATCTGTTTAAAGGGCTTTTCATATGCTTAGAACTTTGCAACCCTTTTTGCTTTGAAAATTTCAGTTTGAGATTTACTCAAACTCACTACTACAAAAAGAGTGGTAAAAATGTATTTTTTTACATTATTGTTTAAGTGATCCATTTTGAACAGCAGTAGTACCTCAGCAGTTTGGAGTAGAAACTTGAAATTGGCAGAGCCTACTTTGACAGGCTTTAATTCCTATGTTGCAGCTGTATCTTCTGGTGGTGTGGGAAAAACTTTATTTTGATTTTGCTGAGTTATTTGAGTTTTTTTCAAAACTGATTTAACACATGTACACTTTTTTTTTTTTTAATCTGAGAACAGTTTGGAGATCCATTGTGTTAACAAAAAACAAAAACCTCCACACAACATCTTAGTATCACACATAGGTACATGAACAAAGTAAGTGGAAATTCTCATTCAGCACAAGAAGTGGTAAGTGGAGTTTTAAAGGAAGACATTGTGCAAACATGTTCTGCTCTTGTGGTTTGAATGGTTTAATATTGAGATTCAATGCAAATTTGCAATAGATTCAGACTAAACTAAACCAAACCCCTGGTGTATTAGGATTAAGTACAAGGTTTTTCTCCAAGATGTCTAAGAAGCTCAATTTATTGTCTTTAAACAGCTGTTGGGACTATTTTCAACTTTACTAGGGCTGGATGCAAGTTAAAATCCCAAACTTGCGTATTAGATTTCAATAGATGTATCACTAAAATGGAAGATAATCAGGCAAAGGAATAAGGAAGGAAAAAATAAATGAGTGACATTTCAACTGAATCCTAGAAATTCTAATTTTCAAAATACTAAGAGCTAGGCCACGTGGGCGGGGAAGGTGGAGCACACCGTAGGTACTAGAAGAAATCAGGCAAAAGAAGTGAGTTGTGTGGAGGAATCAGATCGAGAGAATGCCGATGTTTGGCCTGGTACAAGACTGATATCACTTCAGGTGCTGGGACAATGGAAAACAAAGTAGGAAGTCATGCGTGTGAGGAAAAGAAACAAGGACCAACAAACCATGAGAAGTGGGGAAAGGAGTGGAGCAATGGGAAGTAAGTTGTAGATGGGGCAGATTTAGGAAGAGCGTTAAAAGTGAGGATGAGGTTCTTGAACTTTATTTGGAAAGAGACGGAGCCAAAAAATGGACTATGACCATGTCACGACACTTATAAAGCAACAGGAAAGGAAGACCGTTTTTGCTGCTGAATGTGGGAAAGATGCGGTAAAGGAGGAGGCTACGGAATTCTTGGGGGGAGGGGAGAACTGTGATGTGAGCCAGTGTGTGTTAGCAGGGAAAATGAAAAGGAAGAAACAGATTTTAGAAATTTTAGAGAGAAATGGCAAGATCTGAGTATTAAGAAAGGAAGAAAAAGAAGAGTCAATAACTTCAAGATTCTGAGTTTGAGTTATGGGTAGGGTGAGGAGGAGAGGACTTGAGAAGAAAGATTAGAAGTTTTAATTTAAGAAAACAGTGGGATATCCATGAGGAGAGATGAATAAGACTGAACGAGATAAAAATCCAGACAAAGGTGGGTTTCAGAGTCATTAGACCAGAGATGATCAGATGACTTATTTATAATGCAGTTGCACCTGGTGGAGACCTCAGTCAGGGATTCTGTGCCCCACTTACTAGGCACTACACACAGACAATGAAGAAACAATTCCTGTCTGAAAAGACTGGGACTATATATTGTGAGACAATGAGAGCAGAGGACATCAACTGAAGTCAAGTGCAGTGAGAGATAGGAGACCAAGAACAAATCTTTGGTTAACACAAACAGAGCAAGAGAAGAAAAAAGATGATCTGCCAAAAGGAAGAGGTCAGCAAGTTAAGAGGAGAAATGGAAAAGAACACAGTGATGGAAGCCCAAGAAAGAGACTTTCAAGAAGTAGTTGGTCAACACTAGGAATGCAGAATACGGATCAAAAAAATGTGTACGGAGAAGAGGCTCTTAGATTTGGCAAGGAAGAGATTGCTAGTGACTCTTGCAAGCAGAGTTTTAGTACAGTGTATATAGGACTGAGGCAGATCAAGGAGGGAGCTGAAGGAGAGGAAGTAAAGGCCCAGGGAATAGACCACCCAATGAGCTTAAAGTTAAAAGGGAGGGTGGAAATGAGATGGGGAGGGAGAAACGGCGAGAGGAAAGAAAGTACTGTATGATCAAGTGAATGTTTCTTTAGGATGTGTGAAATAACAGTATTCATGAATGCAGAGAAAAAAGCTAAAGGGAAGAGAGCAATTAACAATAAAGAGAGAGGGGAAGAGGGAGAGAACAAGGCAGGTTAGGATCCAAGAGATAATTGGATTGAGTTGAATTCAAACAAAGTTGGGTCTTTTGTTAGTTGTGATTGTTAATGCTTCTCTGCTGGAGGACAGGAACAAACTTCAATCTAATAGGTGCTTGTTAGGCCCTTCCTTATGTAATCATTTCTTTATGCTGGTAATATGTCTGGATTGAGAAATGTTATGCTGTTAAAGCTTTCAACATGGAAAACAACCCAGTTTTAATTGTAAAAGCTCCCAACTTCCAAGCTTATTTATATTTTAATACTTTCCTGCCTCATCTTCTTAACAAATCTTTACCTAACTGGCCCTATTGCAGTAGCCCTCCATCCTGCACAGATCTGCAGGCGCCTGCTTATAGCATTTCTCATTTTATTGGATAAAGTGCCCAACTATTAGAGCTTGGCACTTCATTGAACTAGCATCTTATGGTAGAAGGCTCGTTTTGCTGCTTGCAAATTCTTTAGCTTATTAGGCCACTGTTTCTCCCTCATCGCTGCACAGCCCACAGATGCAATGCCAGAGGCGATGCTGTCCTCTTCCTAGTGAGGGAAGAGGGGGACTGAGGTGGACTAGATAGAAAATTGGGGGTGGGGGGGAGCTGTGCTATACATCTTGTGGGGACACACATTTATTTTTTAACAATATGCACTTAAGTGTGCATTTTATCTGTTATCCTCAAAAGGAGAACAAAAAATATATACAGACAGATTGGTTTTAAACTTCATCTGTGGCAGTTCACTGGTGCAACATTTATTCACAGAAAATCAATAGGAAAAATATGTAAGCCAAAAAATAAAATAATTATACTAATAATATTAACAAATAACAATAAATGCAAACATCTGAAAAAAATAATTTGTTAAATAATACTAATAGCTGATTACTTTAAATCAGAGAATGTACTGTATTATATTTTAAAATTAGCCATTTGCACACGCAAAGAAAATGAAACAACAACAACACACACTGTTTAAAGCAAAATAAATAACTGACCAAAACTACGTACACCTTTTTCCTCTAGCTGATTGAGTCAAATAAAAACCCAGTCAAATTCATACAATCTGAAAATTCAAAAATATTTTAAAGCTGTTTTTTGGGGGAGGAGGGGGCTGGGGGTGATGGCGGTCACTCTGTTGTGAACCCATGTGAGCCACAGACTTTGTTAAAGTAACAAAAGCAATTAGGCTCTTAAATAACCAATGGCCAATTAATGCAAAAAAAGCACAAAATAAATAAAGCACTGCTAATAAAGCAAAAAGCCAGAAGCTGACAGGCATCAAAAATCAGAATGTAAATACAAGTAATTTCTTAAACATACAATATGGTTGCTTGCAGGGCCAGCTCTAGGCACCAGCAAACCAAGCACGTGCTTGGGGTGGCACATTTTCAGGGGCGGCATTCCAGATCTTTTTGTTGTTGTTGTTGCTTCCGGCGGCAAAAGCCTAGAGCCGGCCCTGGCAGCAGCACCTGGGGCTGCTGCGGTTTGGGCGAAGCGGCCTGAGCCGCCCAGGGACTGCGGCAGGGCGGCCAGAAGCAGCAGCGAGGCCATAGAGGGCGGGGCGCTGCTGTGTGGGGCCCGCGTCCCGCTCTCCGGGGCTCCGCTCCCTCTGGGGCTGCTCTGCCCTGGCTCCGCAGCCTCCTGCCGGGGCGGTCCCCTGGCTCTGCCCTCCAGGGTCCAGCCGGTCCTGGAGGCGGAAGCCTTGGCTGGGGCGCGGCCCGGGAGCCCCGCTGCTTACCCCGACCCTGGCAGCGCTGGACTGGTGGGAGGCCGGGGGGGGGAGGGCGGGCAGAGTCAGCACTGGTGGGGGGGAGCCTAGGGCTGGGGCGGCAGGGAGTGCGGGTGGGGGGGGGGGAGAGAGAGCCCAGGGCTGGGGCGGCAGGGGGTGCGGGTGGGAGAGGGCACTGGGGCGGGGGGGTGAGAGCCCAGGGCTGGGATGGGGGGTGGCAAAATACCTAGAGCCAGCCCTGGTTGCTTGCAGCCAGTAAGAGCCGCCTGGGCAGGGGGGGTCTTGGCTCCGGGGCTGGTAGAGCCCTTGGGGAGCAGCTTCCGCAGGAGGCAGGGCCCAGGAGCCCAGGCCAGAGTGGGTCAATCTGGGTCACTGTGGGGAGCCCCGGACCTTCACCTGCACTGGGCAGCGTGCCCCAGTGGGCAGGAACACGAGCTCGGGGCTGCTCTTGAACACCCCGGCTCCCCGCCTGTGCTTACTTCTGAGCTGTTGCTGACGGTGGCATTGCCTTCAGAACTGGGCACCTAGCCAGCAGCCGCTGCTCTCCAGCCGCCCAGCTCTGACGGCAGTGCTGCTTCCAACAACAGCACGGAAGTAAGTGTGGCAATGCCATACTATGCCACCTTTACTTCTGCATAACATTTGACCTTTGCACTGGGAGGGGTGGCAACTGCGGGACTAAGGCAAATTTTGGGGTGACTGTAGCCTCCACAAGTCCCTGCACACAGCCCTGCACACCTTTTCCATATCTCAAAAGCAGGCAAAATATTGTCCTCAGAAGCAGGGACAGCAGAATGGGGGACAGTGGAACATTACAGCAGCCAAAGAAAAAGTGGAAAATATAAAGCAATTTGTGTGGCTGCATAATCTTATGGAGGTGATAATTACCCTGAATTTAAGTCTTTAGGACAGGGATCCTCAATCTTTTCTCATCTTTAACTTCTGAAAACCACCTCAATTTTCCTTTTGTGATACCGTGTCTCAGACCCCTTACATGCATTTCATAATCCTGTGTACGTTCCACCCCACGCATAGCTGCCTTACAAACACTGCTTTCTGCTCTCTGATTCAGATCAGGAATTTTTTTTTCAGTTGGTCTGCAAGATTAGCCATTTACTCCCTGTCTTCAGTCCATGATAAATGTATCTTTTTGCCTTGCAGTCCTTGTGCTAACACTGTAGCACAAAAAGGAACACATCTCTCCTTACATATCTCTCTTAAAGCGATGTGTTAGTGTAGAGATGTTGAACGAGCCTTGCAATGTACGTTGTGTTGCTTAGCAACTACGTGACTCAAGGTTCTTTCAAAAATCTCTACAGATAAAAATAAAAATTACCCAAATTCTTCCATAACCCTTGCAAAATCACTCATCTCAGCTCAGTGTTAAACTGTTGCTTTAGTGGTCATGTTGTCTAAATTTACTGTACAGAAAAGTAAGAAGGAAGGGTTGTACTCTCTTATCCATCGCCTGTTAAAATATTTATAATCACTTCTGATTCTTGGAATGAGCACAAATGCAAACAAAGGTGAGGGGAGCTTTTAAATATTAGCACCCATGCACATATGCTGCATCATTGTGATTTGGTGCACCCTTTTTTAAGTAATAGAAAACAAAATCTTATGCATGTTCATTCTATTTTTAAATATCCCCAACTTTGTTTAATATTAGGAAATTCAAATTAAGAAAAGCGCACATTCCTCCATTCAGTATAGGCCCCAAGTGAAGTTTTAAAATTGAGTTCTGTTCAGATTGGATTAACTCAGAAATATCTTGATAGATTTTTAGGAATCTTTCCAAAGAGATTTGCTTGTAGGATCAGTCTGAACATATGATAGCCCCTCAAAAGGTAATTTTAAAAGAAATGTATGAGAAACTAAAATAGGGTTAAACAATGAAAGTGTCAGTTCATTCATAACCATAGTTGCTACCTTGACAAAATATAATATAGTGCTAAATTGTATCTTTACGATTTGCCTTGTGTAAGAGGTGGTGCATAGCTGAGCTTCCCAAGGAGTAGATGAGAGAACAAATTGCAACTCTTCACTGTGAGAGTCATAATTTATGCCCTGGTTCTCTCCTTGCTCCATTGGGATAGTAATCTGCTATTGATTGATGCTGATAGTTCCATTTGCCAGGTTGTTTGGGGGTGCAGAGGTGGGAAAGAGGGGAGCCAAGTCTCCTCTCCATCCACTTCCTTGGGAGGTGAATTAGCAGATTTGTGGAGGCAGCCCTCTCCCCGGCACTGTGACTTGTAATGCTAATGGCCCATACAAGGGAGCCAGGAGTTGCCTTCCACCTCTTGAGTCAGTTGCAGGAGTTCAGAGAACATGATCTTACCCCTATAATCTTGGGTTAAGGGTGCTGTCTGTAGTGCATAAATGATGCTGGGGCTCTATGGGGAACAATAGCATGTAATGAACGACAGTATTGTAACACATCTGCACAGTTAAAGTTGCATAGGCTACTTTAACTGTCATTTCCTGAGTTATGTGTGTTCTAATCAGTCTCATTTCTATTCCCCCTTCACTGAAGTTCCCTTTTCCTTGCTTCCTGTGCTGGCTCTACCAACTCTTTCAGGAAAGGTGGGGACCTCATGGGAGGGAGAAAGAAGGGGACATGCAAAGGAGAAGGGAAAGTGATAAACATCAAGGGTGGAGGGTGAGAAGGGAAATCTGCGAGAGAGCTGAAGGGAAATTGAGAGAGGGGAAGAATAAAGGGAGAGGGACAGAAAGTTCACAGATGGGAGGATAAAGAGGGAGTGGGCTTTTACTCTAGGCTGGTTTCAGTGAGACATCATATTGTCTCTTAAGGAGACTGGTATCTCACCAGAATCACCATGTGGTTAAACCCTTCCTCTTTGTTCTACTTGATATACCACATCCAGTCTCTTCAGCAATAACTGTAATAAGCGATCACATTCTGGCACCTCCACCCTATATTGTTGCAGTAGAACTCCTATCCCCATTCTGCTGTCCTGGGTCCCAGTTCTCCACAATTAGAAGTTGTATTCTACAGGGAAAGAATTGGGACCAACTGGTGCAAAGTCTAGGTAGGAGTTCTGTGGGGGTCTCATATTCATTTCTCACAGGGCTGCCTCTTAAATCTTAAGACCTGCCATGGAGTGTACTTATTCAACATAATTGCAAAATAGTAGAGCCATTAGCTTGATTTCCCTCCTGCACATTCATTCAGCTCATTTCTGCCAGTAATGTCCTCCCTCTTCTCCACCAAATAAAATTCTGACCCCAAAAATAGTATTACCCTGAACTGAACTCGCTGCTTCATTTCTGCTCTCTATCTCATAAGGATTTCTATTTCTGAATTTGAACTCTTACTTTTAGTGCTTAGGAATTACTTCCCCTCTGTCTCCAGTCCCCCTCTCTCACAGTGTACATTTTAAAATAATATATACTTAGGCTTTTAAAAGGGGCTATTGTCAATGCATGGTAATTACAATACGGAGTTGAAGATTTACTAACTATATGAAATCAAAAAAATCAGTCAAGGGGAAAAAGTCAAATAACATCTGAAAGGAAAAGAAGAATGTCACACTGCAGTGTATGTTATTTAACTGTTAAAGTATGATTAGTAGGAAATGCACTCTTAAGAATTACTTACACAGAGTTACTGCATCCTTAGCTATGGAGAAAAAATGAGTAGACTAACATTCCTTTTTCTTTGCCCATTAACTTGTACTACTTGCTTTATGAAACATTTGGTTGAACTGCTACATGAGAGAGGAAACAAAGGCTATGTCTTATCTCATTTTTTGAACAATTAAAGGTCTGCCATTCAATAACTTTTCTGGTTTTCAAAAATGCACTTGAGAAATTTAAAAATCAGTTATGGCCATTAGCAAATATTCTTTGCCTTTAGAAATATCTATGTATATGATAATGCCTTCATTTACTTATCATATGGTTTAAACTCTCTTTTTAGATTCTTGTCTTCTAAAATCTTAAGAATTGGTGGAAGCACCAATTACATAGCAATAGGAACCATCAGCCTGAATCCATGTTGTACCTATTATATTTAAAGAATTTATCAAACTAAACCATACAGATTATAGCCAATTTAAAAAAATACAAAAATCATTATGTAAATTCATTTAACACTACCATCTCTTAATAATGTAGTATCACTACTCGTGTTTTTTACTTAAAAATTAGTTTAAGTAAAGGAGAGCATTTGTCTTTCCTTGATGTGGTGAATTTGTTTCCCTCATTGTGAAGTGCAGAGCTTTCTCCAGCTTCTGATAACCCAGTGGATTTGAATATCTTGAAAATAGCCTAAAAAGCTTTTATTAATTTACGTACAAAGTACTTGAGCTTCTGCTTGGGGGGCAGGTTCTTCTCCTTCATGGAAACCTTCTAAGGAACTCTCTCCCTGAGGGTGTATGCTGGAGACCATCAGTGGCTGTCTTTTAGACCTGGTTACGCAAAAGCTGATATGGCCGTTTTTTCTTCCTTTTGTCACTGGTCCTTTTGGATTTTTTGCCTCTTTTTTGTTGACTGTGTTTATTTTGCCTCACCGACTTTCTAATTTAATTAGTATTTTTTATTATTCTTAACCTCAGCTCTTTTGTTTATCATTAATGGGGCCAAAAGGCTGGCCTGTGATCAGGGCCGGCTCTACCATTTTTGCCGCCCCAAGCAAAAAAAAAAAGCCGCCCGAACTGCCAAAGCAAAAAACAAACAAACGCCCAGACTGTGCTGCCCCAACAATGGACAGAATGCCGCCCCTTAGCATGTGCCGCCCCAGGCACGTGGTTCCTCCGCTGGTGCCTGGAGCCGGCCCTGCTTGTGCTAGCCCTTACAAGCCCCCTCTAACTAATCACAGCAGCATCCCAGATACTATACTCTGAGGGTTCAGCAGCTTTTTCATAGGGTAGATAACATTTTAATAGAGACACCCTTATTGACTACTTCCCTTTCCTATTTGATCATGCAACATTACTGTGGAAATTGTCAGTTACTTACATGGAAAAGCAACTAGCGTTTAGGTTTTTTTTTTTTTAAACAGACAGTTACGTGCTCTTTTGCTCTTCATTTCATGTCTTGCACAATTTGTTTTGTTCCTGTCTCCTGCCCTGCTCCTCTGTCCATGCATCTTTGTTGCCTGCTCCCCTTCTTGTCCATTGCCTTTTATATGATTCTATGCTGCCTTTTCTTCCTTTCATTCTGCAGATGCTTTCCTTGGTTCCCTTGCTTGGTTCCTTTCTCCCCTGGAATTTCCTCTGCTACTGGTGGTTGACCCTTTTCAGAGGGCAACTTCTGTTTCCTCTCTCCCTCTTATGCAGCAGAGAAACCAAAGCTGGCTTCTGCGCATTCTCTCCATCAAGTTATACAGGTCCATAGAGGCTCTCTTTGCTGGAAACGAAAAGGGCAGCAGCATGTGACAAGCTAGCAAGTGCTCTGCAAATATCAGTGATACATGGACCGTAGTTTGGGAACCCCTGCAGTTTTATCAGATGGGTCCTTGAAAAAAATAAGATTTAAAATAAACATTTTCTGGGATCTCTATCATATCCCATTTTCTCAGGGATTCTGGAGAAGGCACTAGAAGGGTAAGGTCAAGGTGTCCTAAAAGAAAATAAACTGTACCAGTAGGTGCAGATTACAGGGTTCACCCAGCAACCCAAACCCCAGTAAAACAACCACAGGTAAGGGATGTAGGTTGGTAGCAATACATATTTTGTGAAATGTTGATGGTAGAATTTTGCATGCTCCTATATGTATTTTTGCCATGTTTTGTTAATTTGGGGGGTTATGCCTTTGTATATGTTTTTTGCAATGGTGAGTCTAATGTGTTTTCATTGTTGCCGTGTTAATATTGAGTTTGGTAATTTTTAAGTTCACCTTACAATCCATGAACACAAAAGCATTATGAAAAGAGGGAAATTAATTACTATTTCAGTTTGAGACACAGGTGAGTGTTTCGAAACTGAAATGTGCCTTATTTTTAGGAGTTCTGATTACAAAACCATGAAGGGTTTAAATTTTCATTCATAACACTAAATTAAAACTGAGGTTTTGTAAATAATTCAGATACCACAGTGAGTGCATTATAAATACCTATAGAGGTCAATAGAACTACACCATCATTTCTCCTCACTATACCTTACATGATTTAGCCCTAATCCTTTAGGCACATTAGTAGTCCCATTTAAGACAATGGGATTATTCATATGCATAAAGTCAAGCATGAGCCTAAGTGTTTGCAGGATTGGGGCCTTAAAGAGGCATTTGGCATATGTTTCCAAGGACTCTGTGATAGCAATTGAAAATATGCCATACATTTAAATCTGAACATAAATCTGGAAAATAATTGCAGTTAGATTTCTATGTGAAATAAAATAGTCAAACAGTAAAGGGGTAGTAATATGAATGATCTGAAAACAGATTCCATGAATCTCTCACATTCTCTGAACAATTTTCTTTGCATAGTGCAGAATACCAACAATATTTCAAAATCTATCCTGGTGTGTCCTAAATGTTAAAATATAAACACAGGCACACAAATATACATGTTTAAAATTCTTGCCTGCTTTTTGCATGTTTTGCAGGTGGTGTACAGAGTGCCAAATCAGAGCCTTATCCAAATCATTTGGAATAAATAGTAGGTTAAGATTTAACATGGCATTAGTAGAGATCCGTGAGAGTAACAGAATTGGAAATAAGCTCTATCAAATTAGCAAGGAACTTCAGTATCTGGCATACTGAGTGTACCTACTAGGGTTTTAAATTGCAATCTGTGTTACTTTCCCTATTCATTAAAATCATCAGTAATATAAATCAAGCTACAGTAGGAGTGGGTTCTTGGAGAACACATAGATTTCCTACATTGAATCTGTTTCTTATTTCCATCACACAGTTTTAATGTTTCTTTTTTTTTTCTCATTCATAGGGATGCTGGCGAAAGATCATTGTGGATGATACTATGCCTTTCAACGAAGAGAATAATTTGTTGCTTCCAGCTACAACCTGTCAAACTGAACTTTGGCCACTGTTGCTGGCCAAAGCAATCATTAAACTGGCGAACACTGAGTATGTTTAGTGAGCTCTCTATCAGTTTGTTCTATAAAATTAGATGGAATTAATAAGCAACAAAATTATAATACACACGGTGAATGTTTGTTGTAAATTATTGTAATGATAAATGTGGTTTTTGAGCTCTGATGTGAAAGCTGACACAGTAAATCTGTGTAGTAAGTTTTCTCAGTGGCTGTAGCAGACACCGCTCTCTCTCTCTCTCTCGCTCTCTCTCTCTCTCTCTGTGTACACTCTAAAACCTTCATATGGAAATTAATCCAAGAAATCTCCTTAACTGCCTTGTCTGCATGACATTACTGTGTGTGTTGCAAAAAACAAATCTAAAAACCCTTCACATGCAGAGTAGAAATGTCCCAGAAATTTTAATGAGTTTGGAAGAGTGGAGATAGATGACAAAAGCAATGTAACTTGCATGCAATATTGTCATAATGCATGGTGGTTCTTGCTTTCAACATCGGTAGTTTGTCAGTTAAATATCATGTCTTACAGTAGTGATGCTAAGTTAAGTAATGCATAACCAATCAACATTGGACAAGTAATATACAAACTGGAAGTGAAAACAAAATAACTGAGTCTCTGCTGGTGGAGTTAGTGATAGTAATCTGCAATGCCATATTATAGATTTGGTTCTGTTCAGTTGTAGGCCAGGCCAATGAAGATATGAAGTGCTCTGGATGCTCAGCCTGTTGGGCAGGAGCAGTGGGACTCTTTTTTTCTTGGGAAAGGGGAAAGGAACTCCTCCAGCCAATTAGGGGTAGTAATGATACACTCTGAAAGGATTCCAGTCCACTACAGCTCTCTCTTTAAAGAAGAATGGAGTCACAGTGTACAACAGGTTATAAATTGGAGACAGTAAGGATGGAGACCTTAAAGCCATGTTTATACTACACAGTTTTGTTGAAGAAAGTCATCTTTTGTCAACAAAACAGTGGAGGTGTACATACAGCAAATCTCCTCCAACCGATTTAACTCTCCTGCTACACCGACATAATAAAACAACCTAGACGAGCGGCATAGAGTTTTTTCCAACAAAGTTAGTGACGCAGTGTCAAGGTAGACACTTCATTGCTTATGTTGCCCAAATTGCCCTCCAGGAGGTGTCCACAATGCCATTTATGACTGCTCTGGTCACCACTTTGGGCTCTGCTGCCCTGCAGCCAGGTACACAGGCACATTTCCCTCCCCCTTTAAAGCCCAAAGAATTTTTGAAATTCCTCTTCCTGTCTTGCTTGTTGTGGACAGCTCACATAGCATCTTCCCAGTTGAGCATGGCGGCTCACTGAAGCAAACACACTCCTGGAGTTGTTGGATCTACTGGGTCTGTGGGAGAGGAGGCTGTGCAGTCACAGCTCCGCTCCAGCCATAGAAACTTTGATACACCTATGGGCAGATTGCTTATGGCATGGAGCTGAAGGGGTGTGAGAGGGACACATAGCAGTACCGTGCCAAGATCAATGACCTGAGGCAGGCATACCAGAAGTTAAGGGAGGCCAATTGTTGGTCTGGTCACACTATCCTCTGTGCCGACCCCACCTTCAGCGCCAGAAGCCCTATGGATACTTTGGGGGGGTTGGAGGCAGTGGTCAGCACTGTTAATCCTGAGGATGAAGTGGTAGACAAGGAAGTGGAATTGGAAGAGGATGGGGGACAGGCGACAGAGTTGTTTAGTGGCGTGGTGATCCAGAACCCGTTTTTAACTCCGGAGTGGTCTAGCCAGTCCCAGTTTTGGTGCGCCTGATACATGAGAGTACCAGAGAGAGCCTGATACAGGAGAGCGCCCCAGTAAGTACTCATTGTGCTTTGATACTGCAGGGAGAAATGAGGTAGAGCTATTTTTTTCCTAGGGTAGAAGGGGGATAGATATAAACAACAGTAGCATGCATCTGTGCATCTGCCTCTCGTTCCCCTGTGTAGCTAGACGGAGGGGGGGCCCTGTGGAAAAGTTGATGCACACCGGGTTGTCCTCCATACAAAAGTTGATGCACACCGGGTTGTCCTCCATACTGATCTCTAGGAAACTTTTGTGGAGATATTCTGCAATCCTCTGCCGAGGATTCCTTGGGAGGGCTGCTTTGTTCCTTCCCCTGCAGAAGGAAACTTTGCCACACCAATCAGCAGTTATGCCTGCAGGCACCAGAGCAGCACACAGGCGAGCAGCATATGGACCCAGTATGCAGCTGCACACATGCAGGAGCTGCCCCCTTGCATCTTCGGTTACCCTCAGGAGTGAGATATCAGCTTCTATCACCTCCATCTATGGAAAACGGTGCCAGTATTCAGAATAGTGTCCCTAGGAGCTTGTAATGATCCCCCTCCCTTTGTCCCATCTTACTCCCTCTCCCTTGTGCCCAACTCACCATGGTTAGGGTTCTCTCCATGCTGTGTGCTTGCCAAGGGAAAGTGAGAAGGTGGTGTATGTAACCTGTATGAATCAAGGCTGCCTCTGTTTCTTTAGCTTCTGCAGATGTGGCCTTGAGAGTCTCCTCCTGTACACCAGCTGAGCAGCTGTGTCTGATAAGGAGACGAACCAGGAAGAGTAAGGAAGACGTGTTCAGGAAGGTGCTACAATCATCTGATGCTCTTGATAGCTTCTCTCCAAGCTCCGTGCTCGCTATCAATGAAAAGCTGAGAATATATAGCCAGGAGAGGAAACAGGGGTAGGAGTGGATGATATAGTTGCTCAACTCAACCCCAGTGATACAGCCACTGCACTCCACCCCAGGCACTCCACCCCAAGGGGCATGTTTCACAATGACAGCTGGACATATACACAGCTGTGAGAGCCTTATTAAAAAGTGCTCTTCATTGTCATGTCCCTTATAGATAATAGAAATGTCTGTATAGATGTTAAATAAAAATGAACTTAGGGAAACAAAATGAATCTTTATTAATCTCCTACACATGAAGGTTGCTGCTGAAATTCACACACAGTCGCAATTGGAGCATTTGCATAGTACACCGATTGTTTAAGCCCGGGGTCGGCAACCTTTCAGAAGTGGTGTGCCGAGTCTTCATTTATTCACTCTAATTTAAGGTTTCGCGTGCCAGTAATACATTTTACCATTTTTAGAAGGGCTCTTTCTATAAGTCTATAATATATAACTAAACTATTGTTGTATGTAAAGTAAATAAGGTTTTTAAAATGTTTAAGAAGCTTCATTTAAAATTAAATTAAAATGCAGAGCCCCCTGGATCGGTGGCCAGGACCCGGGCAGTGTGAGTGCCACTGAAAATCAGCTCACGTGCCGCCTTCGGCACCCGTGCCATAGGTTGCCTACCCCTGGTTTAAGCGCTTCTTGCTGTTGTCAAGGTTTCTGGTGTAAGGCTTTATGAGCCACGGGAGCAGGGCCGGCTCCAGGCACCAGCCCAGTAAGCAGGTGCTTGGGGCGGCCAAGGGAGAGGGGCGGCACGTCCAGCTCTTCGGCGGTGGGTCCCTCGCTCCCTCTCGGAGCGAAGGACCAGCTGCCGAATTGCCGCCGAAGACTGAAGCGGCGGCGGTAGAGCAGATCGCGATCGCGGCTTTTTTTTTTTTTTTTTTGCTGCTTAGGGCGGCAAAAACCCTGGAGCCAGCGCTGCACGGGAGCAAGGGGTAGGCTGGGTCTCCGAGGATCACAATTGGCATTTCCACATCCCCAATTACAATTTTCTGGTCTGGAAAGATAGTCCCTGCTTGCAGCTTTCTGTATAGGTCACATTCCTGAAGATGTGTGTGTCGTGCACCTTCCCTGACCACCCTGCATTGATGTCGGTGAAACGACCCCAGTGATCCACCAGCTCTTGCAATACAATAGAAAAGTAGCCCTTTCTGTTGATATATTACGTCACAAGGTGGTCTGGGGCCAAAATGGGGATATGCGTGCCATTTATCGCCCTGCCGTAGTTAGGGAATCTCATTGCCACAAAGCCATCCATTATTTCCTGACATTGCCCAGAGGCACAGTCCTTCATAACAGGAGATGATTAATGGCCCTGCACGCTTGCATCACTGCAACCCCCACGGGACTTCCCAACTCCAAACTGATTCACAACTGATTGATGGCAGTCTGGAGTTGCCAGCTTCTACACAGCGATCACCACTAACTTCTCCACCATGAGGGCAACTCTCATTTTGGTGTTCTTGGGCTGGAGGACAGGGGCAAGCTCAGAACACAGCTCCAGGAAGGTGGCTTTGCACATCCAAAAGTTCTTCGCTCTCTGCTCATCCTCCCCTACCCGCATCATGATGTGATCCCACCACTCAGTGCTTGTTTCCCAAGCCCAGTACTGAGGGTCCACCATGTGCAGCTGCTCCATGAATGCCAACAGCAATCTTGAATTGTTTCTTTCCATAGCACACAGCAGGACAGGCACCATAGTAGCATTATCAGATCGCAGCTCATGAAATACTGCAAGATCAGCCGCATTGTGTTCATAACACTCATCACAAGACAGACAGGATCCATGCTTTTAGACAGAGCTGGCAGACACACAATTTACAGGGGCTGTTGAAAAGCAGCGTAAAACATAGTAGGAAGCCCGTGGAATGATGGGATGAAGAAAACTATATGATGGGATGCTGACCCTACTTGCAAGATGCACTGCAATCCTTTCCCAGAGCACCCAGTGGCAGATGGTGGCAAGTTGCACAATGGGATAGCTACCCACAGGTGCACTGCTCTGTTTGTCGATGCAAGAGCACCAACTGTGGACACACTACGCCGTCACAAGGAGCATTGTGTGGATATGCACCAGCGGTTTAATTACAGCGGTGGAGGATTGTCAACATAACTTACGTCGACTTAACTTTCTAGTGTAGACATAGCCTTAGTCTATTGCTAAAACAGAGAAGAAAAAATAGAATCAAGGATAGATTTTCATTTGTAACACTATATACAAACATACATGTTCACTTTTTTAAAAGGGAGGTTATATTTAGCAATAAATTGTAAATTTTAAAATTCTACTCTGAGAATGAGTAGCGTATTTTATTAGGTCAAGTTTTTCTTGAGAGTGACCTTTAAAAAAAGATTAGGACTTTTGATTAGGAAAAGGAAAGAAAAATAGTGGAGCTGGAGAGTGGATTCTGAAGAGGCAAAGTTTAAACTGCAGTCTTTATTTCTGTTGCAGTCTAGTGGATGTATTTTGTAGTATTTGACATCCTGCATATTTCAAACATAAGGTGTGCCAGTCAATTAAGTTATCAGTTCAGAAAGATTTTCGTAGTTCATGAATGATATACTGGATATTCTTTGACTCCTTGCTGGGCCTTTCCATTTAGTGTTCAACTTTTGAAATAATTACCAGTATGCATTCTTATAAAAGACAAAATTAAGGAATCCGACTATATCAAATCATTACAAAAATAAACATCATAGAGACAACTAAGTATAAAAACATGTAGGAGATATGTTTGCTAGTATTTATCAAAAAATGTAATTTAGAGGTACTTGGCATAAAAAATAAAACCTACAAAGATGCAATATAGAAACATAGAACATCACAAGATATTGATAATTAGGGTTTAGTCATGATTTTGTCACATGTATTAAGCAGCGTGGTGTAGCACTGCCCCAGGACCGACCTGGGAAGCAGACTGTGACTCAGTCACAGCTTGCCTCTCAAGTCTCCTCCTGCTCCAGGGTGATGATGGGGTTGGGTAGCAGGGATGTACCCTGCACCAGAATCTGGCTCTGTGTGAGCAATTGTGTCTCAAGAATTTCAACATTGAATCATGTTCTTTGCCTACACCTAAGTGAGTTCTGTTTTCTAGTATACTGCAACATTAGTTATGAGAGTTTAAAAAAAAAAAAAAAGTCTAGGCTGAAATTTTCAAAAGCTGATTAGTGACTTAGAAGCCTAAGTTCCATTTTCAAAAGAGATTTTACACTTAAGAGTAACTAAGGTACTTTAAAACATTTTACCTTTAGTTTAATTAAATATAAGTTTAGAGGACATAAGACTGAGGTGTGAGAACCCAGCAAAGAGACATATATGTGAAAGTTAATTTTGTGTGGCATTTATAAGTTGGTAGAGATATCAGAAATTTTATAACAAACTTCAGATAACCTTTTGGTTTCCAGTTTTGTTTCTTTATCTCATTACTGTCATGTGACATTGCAGAAACAAGTGCTAATTGTAGTAGAAGATTTTCTTAAAAGGGTATATTATACACTTTCAATAAATTCAAAGGCGAATGAGCTGCAGCCAATGAAGCTGAAAATGTTGAAACTTCAACTGGAAGATCTTTAGCAGCAATGGATTCAGGAACATCCATAACTGCTCTGTGTGTTGATAGCTTGTCTTACAGTAATTTGCTAATCTCTATATGCCTGATCTAACCTCTATTAATGTTATTGTTGACTATTGACTTCCATGGGAGTTGTATCAGGCTCTACTTAACAATAAATATTTTAATATTTGAATTTCTTGTAGCATACACGAAGCTGGAAAACGAGAGCTGGAGGAATTCACAATTCTCCATGCACTTACTGGATGGATACCAGAAGTTATTCCTCTCCAGTGAGTTCTTCTGTTAAGCAATTAAATACTATTTTTCAGAGAGCCTAGATGAACTGAGATGTGGGCCTTAAAAATCCATTTATGAAAGGTCAGGTTTTTAACTCTAGTAAGTGGGGAGATGTGTGTTTAAAGACTTTGGAGGTTAGAAGCTTGCAGTCCCTGAAGAATTTTGCTAAGTTTATGTCTGCAAGCATTTCTGACACTTGTGAAGCTATTACCAAGGTTAGAGCTGTTGATGTTTCTTTTTTACATAGTTACACTTTTTAACTCATATTGAACCCAGCAATGAAAACAGTCTACTTTGCTAGGTATGTCTAGTTCTATTCTGATATATGACAGGCAAAGATTATTTTAATATATAGTAGCATCACTTTGTATAAGAATTTACTGTAGAAAACACAGGAAATCCTATGTGTAACTAGAAACAAAGAGGTTGAGTTCAATTGACTGCTCTTTTCACATTTCCAAGCTGATGCAACTTGTTTAGTTTTATTTCAAGCCAAACAGTCATACTAAACTTCATTTAATAACACTCTTGCTCCCATTCTCCCAGCCCCCTCTCCCCGATAGCTCATATTCAAGTCCATTCTGAACAGCCAGTGCAACAGGGAGTTAGTCTGACATCCTCCTTTTTTTGAGTGGCTGATTGGGATATATGGTGTAGAAGGCTCTGCTTGTAAAAGGAATAGTACTTTTGCAACTTGTGGCCTTTTAGTGAATGTATTTTAAAAGAAACAGTTAAACATTAAATGGACTAATATTCCAATAGTAAATAGTACATAAGGGGCCAAAATTTCAGTCTGGCCTTATTTAGGGCTCCTACTTGTGCTTGCAATTTAGGTTACCAGGTACTTAGCTATTTAAGCCCCAGAATATGCTTGCAGATCAGAAATTTAGACATCCAAATGACCTAAATTACAGGGGTCATATTGCATCCGCAATTTACTACTGCAGCAATGAAAGCCAGTGTCTGCAAATCTGACCCTGAATATTATTTTTTGTTTTTTTTGTTTTGCAAATAGGAAAAGAGTGAGTACTACACTGTTGCTGAGTGCAGTAACACAGAGCTGCCTACAGCTTGTTGTACAATTAACTGTTGAGGGATATGGTTTTAAGTTTTTCATGCAGTTACTGTGGGGGGTCTGTTCAGGTTCCCTCCACTCCCCCGCCCCCTCCACATCAGTTGATCAGAGTTTACTTTATTTCTGGATGCAAGGATCCCCTATGGGGAACCAGCACAACAGCAGCCATCATATCAAGGAACTGTTAGTCTTTGTTGGAATCCATGGGGAGAAGGTGTTGGAGCTGGTTTTATTGAGGTGAATAGGAGCGTCTAGAAGGACCTTTGGAGGGGTGTTTCTTTTTACAAAATCAGGATTTAGTTATTAAGATGTTTACTGTGTCTCAGTTTAAGATCCTATATTATCATTCTAGTGTTGCAGAATGATTTACTGAAGATTTCCCCATTAGTTGTAAAGTATCAGGTCTTCCACAGCAGTGTCTCCTAACAAGCCTGAGCACAGGATGGCTCACTATTCCTTGATGTGCTAGCTCCACTAAGCAGTCTGTCTATAATGCCTAGCACAAACCCAGTTCTTGCCAACTCTTGTTGTTTTTCTGACAATTATACATGAAAACATATAAATACAGCAGTGTGCTTGTTAGCTGAAATAATACAGTTACTTTTCCAAATTGTCAGATTCAGAGCAGAAAGCCTTATTTTGTAGCAAATATAAGTAATGTTGATGTATTGTATGTATTTTTTAAGGCCTGGATATTTGGATAAAGTTTGGATCTTTTTAAAAGACATAGTGCCAGAATTTAAGCTACCAAATGAGACAACTCCTGAACTGAAAAATCCTCTGTCAGATATGAAGGCTAAAGAGACCAAAGGGCCTGAGTTAAAAAACGAAATTCCAGTTGCCAGTAAGCAAGCAGAGAAGGCTGAGAAAATTGGCAAAGGTAGGAAACTCCAGACACTGTAAAAACTTTTCAAATGGAAGATAGGCAAAGTTGACATAATGCTCAGCATTCAAGCACATCCTACTTTGTTACACTGTATGCTACTCTATAGGCCCAGTCTTGCTCCCATTGAAGTCACTGGACCAAATTCTGCTGTTGGTGACACCAGTGTAAATCCAGAGTAAGTCCAGTTTTAACTGTTGACCATAGTGGTAGCAGGGCTTGGGGCTAATTTTTTTGAAGTATCTCCTCCCTTTGATTCATTTGTGGCAGAACACTATGTTCCACTGTTTAGCACATGGACATTTCCATAGAATCGTGTTCCTTGTAGAAAGAAACAAGTATATAGGTTACAATTTGCCCTAAGGTGATTGACCCAGCATAATTCTGACCAAAAAGAGCTTGACAGCATTATCTATTTCATAATGGATGTTACAAGGTGGTGATTACTTGTAAGGAGCTCAGAGAACTAAAATTAACATGAACATGCAATTTCAAAAGTGTCTTTGTTTATTTTTGTAAAGTAGGAAAGGAAGATAGTGTTTTTGTGTATATCTTTGTGAACATGCGAGTGTATATAAAAATCTGTTCATATAGGTTTAAATCAAAATGCAACTATAACTTTTCTATTCATGGTATTGAAGGTGAGTTAAAATATTTAACATTTTTGGAATTCAATTTTCTTTAAAATCCCGTTTGAATTTAAATAGAAAAGTAATGTTCCAGGTTTATTAACGCACTTATTCCACAGTGTCATTCTGCAATATTTAGATCTCATGCTTATTTTTGCTAGCTTCAGTTTTTACCATACAACATATGTGTAGTTCTGCAACAACTCTGTATGTTATAAGAAAGCACAAGCTATAGACTGAATCCTGTGTTCACTGCCTACCCTAACTTAAACTTAAAGATACTGGGTGAGATCCTGAGTTAGCCCCTCTCTGGTCCCTGTGCACTGAGCAAAAGAGCCAGAATGATGTAAAGCCAAGGAACTTGAAAAGCCCTGGATCTAGCCGGGGGAGAATTCCCATTGTGCAGGAACTGTGGAAAATGGCCTCAGGTGCCTTCTGAGGACCCTCTCTCCAGCCTTGACATAGGAAGCTTCACAGCTGTTCCACAGGCAGGATTGAGGGCATAGGGTTGCAGAGATCCTGAGCAGCACTGTCAGCTGTAGGGCAGCCCAGGGAGGCTGCTGTAACATAGCCCCTATCTAAATTACAACAGGGACCACTCCAGCCCTTGAAACAGCTGATAATCAGGAGGACACAGCTCTGGCTTAAAGCCATCTTAGTCCTGCCACCCCTTAGCTGGGAGTTCTGTGCTGTGCCTCTTAGAGGTGCGACAGAGAATCTCACCTTTTAAATATATTACTTATTTTTTAAATTATTTGCTTTTGAAAATTCAAAGTGCACAGTTTCTGAAGTCTTAGATTTGTATCAGTGATGGAAATAGGGTATTAACCTATGAGACTAACTCTTCCATGTTGATATTATTATAGATGGGGTTGATAAGATCATCCATAATTAAGGTTGTTTGATAACTCCCATTATAACCACCATATTTTCAGTTGTTTATATTTTTGGCAAACTTTAATCATTTGGATGAAATTTTCCATTCTGGGTTTGTGCCTCATGCCGAATTGTTTTGGAAAATTCGGGCCAAACCAGTTGAATCAGTCAGGTTTGGCCCAGTTGCTCCTCTGTGGTGACAGAGGAGCGGCTGGGCCAATTCTGCACTTATAGGCAGCAGTCCAGAAATCTGTCACCCTAGGTAGCTGCCTAGCAGGACTATAGCTAGAGTGACTTCTGATCACCCTGCTTGACCCAGGTAGTGTGGGGAATGAAGCTGCCTGGGTCAATTGCAGAGAAGTCAAGAGCCAGACCTGTGGGAAGGGAGCAGATGAAATTGATTGGGACAAGGAGTCTGCGGCGACTGGGGGGAGGAGGGGACTGTAGGCTAGACAAGGAGACTGGGACTGGAAGCTGTGTCCAGAATCGGGTGGAGACTCAGAGGCAGTAGTCAGTGGAAACGGATCTGATGAGGACCCAGGGTGGGGATGGAAAACTGGGACTGACTGGGCAAGGAGGTGACCAAGGAGCTGAGGGCAATGGAGATGGGGAGAGACTGAGATTGGATGAGGAATCTGGCAAGTAAGATTGGAACTGGGAGCCTGTAGGGATAGGGATGAAGGACATGGGGGGTGGAGCGACCAGAGAGAGATTGAAGATCTGGGATGTGGGGAACTAGGAGGGGGTGGGGGCAAGAATACTGGGAATGGGATTAAAAGCCTGAGAAGTGGAGGCTTGGACTGGCTAGGTAAGGAGAATGTGCCCATGAAAGCACACTCTTTACAGAATCTGAAATAGAATCAAGGTTCCTGAGTCTCACTATTCCTCTGGTGTCAGCAAACCCTCTGGGAACGTGTCCCATCTTCCTCGAGTGCTAGTCCACACAGAGTATATACTCTGTTAGTTCAAGTGGCACAGGTCTGTGTGGTGGATTTAAATGCTCCATCCTTGCTGATGATCCATCATGTGGTGTACGTACGTACGTACACACACACACACCCCTCTCTGTCTATGTCAAGGAAAGAAAGTCAAACACTCAAAAGTTAAATGCCAGAATTAAGGTTGCCCATTTCCCCTGATCAGGTCCATTAATGTAAAAACTACAGTGCCTTGTCTCCACTAGGATTTTTACAGGTTCCTGTCTTGATGTAAAAAACAAAACACACCTTTTTCTACAATGAAGACATAGCCTTTGTCTTTACTGTGCTTTCTCAATCTATTCTACTTATCTAACTGAGCAAGAATTTTACTCTTTTTCTTTTAAAAAGCTTACCTGAAATACTGATAAGACAATGAGGTTTCATGATTTAAAGGCATTACAAGGAAAAGAAAAGATGTAGTCTTTATTCTGTTTGGTAGATAAACTGGAACAAAGAGAAATTGGAAAGAAGAAAAGTAGAGATGGTGAAAAAGAAAAAAACAAGACAGCACCTCATTCTGCACGAATCGCTACAGACATTCAAAGTTCCCTTCAGTCCTTTATTGAGAGTAAGTTATAAATGCTCATAGAATTTAATCAGTTGGTTGGGGTTTTTTTTGTTTTTTTTACACAGCTATGAAGGTATTATGTGTAGTTGTTTGTCATCAACAACCATCAGGAAGCTTGTTAGTTTGACATCTGATTTATGTTCACTGTTAGTGGAGTAAAAGAACTACAAACTTTAAAATTTATTTAAAAAAATATCTCTTCTTGTACTTCAGTTTAATAGTTGTGGAAGTGTAACAGACTCACTTCTGGGCCAGCAAAAGGCAGTATTAAAGCACATTATGGAAAGAAAAAAACAAATGCCTTAATAGTGTGATGGTATGTTTAAATATGGAAAGGAGGGGAGAAACAGGTCTCAGTGAACTGGAACATATTGGAGGTTTTATTAGATCAATAAAAGGACAGGCAGAATCACCAAATAGTGGTCAAGAGGCAATATTCCTAGAAGATTTTTGTCTTTGCTGCTATTACATTAAAGGAGAAGAAACAGTTGGTGGTGTGCAATAGAAGATGGGTGCGAAGAAGAAATGGAGGAGGAAACTTATTCAGGTTCCGTGTCTGGTGGAACCAAAGTACCCTTTGGTCTCAGGCCTACTTCAGAGACCAGATGAAATGCAATCATAATACATGTGAGAGACCTTTGTTCCATAAGAGTAAATAAAGGGCTGTTGTTACTATTTAGTGGGACAGTGAAATCATTTGAAAAGCAGTGATCCGTAGTATATTTCAGCCAAATCAGTAGAGCTATCATATCTTGAATTTTCAGATATCAAAAACCTGAGATTTTTGAACAATGAGAAGTAGCACAAGAGACATCTAAAGAGCTGCAAGAATGAAGAACTAGGAAAGCTAGTCCAAGGGAAAAATTAAAACATGTTGTGGAGGCATTAGCAAGGTGAAAAGAACCAGAGCTGAGCCTGAAAGTCCCAGTCAGGGATACATGTTCAGATACTTAGTAAATGGGTGTGATAAGAATCTGTATAGACTAGAACATAAAAATCTGAAACTTGTAAAGAAGGAGTCTGTAAGGTGGGTAAAAAATGTAAGATTGGTTGGCTGTGAAGAAAAGGAGAGTATTAAATTTTAATGTTTTTGACAAAGTCCTGAATTCAGTCATCCTGTCTTCCATAATTTTACTTCCCATTTTCCAATATTTGTATATAGGAGACTGACACAATCTCCTTCACAAACATTGAAAAGCTGGGTCATCTATCCTCCCTTTTAATTTTATCAGCTATGGCTGTGATTGCAGAAGAATTTGGAACTTTCAGGGTGCTTAATACTATGGTAGATCTTACTTCGTTCCCAATGAGGTTGAAGTAGTGTGCTGAACACCATATAATATTCTCTGTGTTTCTTTTCACACATAATATCAATAGCATTAAGGAGGAAGACATTTTCCTTGTGTGAATGCTTTTAGCCATTATCGAAACATTGCTTGTTTGACCAACCATCCTGTATTAATTTCAGTATTGCTTATTCTAGGTCTTTTTTCTTCACTTGCCACACGTAGTATTGGCCCTCCCATTTAACGTTATCTGAAAGAGTATATCCAGGGCAAAGTGCTTCACTCACTTTTTTCAAACTGCTGAGTTTGTGTTGCATGGAAAACCATGTTAGCATAAAAGAAGGTTGCAACTCTCCTAATAAATTCAAGTGTTTGCCTTTTAGTTTAGTGGCATAATCATCAATTGATCTTTGCTATGTTTTGGGTGTCAAAGATGAACACAGACTGCCCCTGAATGACATCAGTTTGAAAGCAAAGGTTCAGGAAAATACTAGGTATGAAATGGAATGAACTTAAAACAAATGCTGAGGTTCATCAGAGAGTTGAATAACCCTTCATCTCCAAAGTTATCAAAAAAGAAGATGGAAATGCCTCGGTTGGGTGTTAAGAATGAATCCAGAGCATCTGTAATAGTAGCCATGCCCTTGGACAGCTGGAGGAACACGTAAAAGGGTCTGACCTAAATAATTTCTTCTGAATGGTACTTAAAGGAGGGGAAATGTCTGGGAGTTAACATAAAGGACATGTAAAGAGCGATGCAGGATAGACAGGGGTGGCAGATCCTTGTTCGTGTCCTAACTGACGTTTGACAGTGCAGGAAGGATTCAGATTCAGAACCATGAGGCTGGTGGTGATTGAAGAAGGTTTCTGAATTACTGCTGGAAGTCTTGGAACGGGACCTAAATGATCATTGTGCAGCTATGGCATTATCTCACCTGCAGCAGCATGAAATTGCTCTTTCATTTCAGCAAAGTTTCCCTCAACAGCACATTTGATCTTGAGGAGTCCAAAGGTACTGATCTCCTGTACTTTTTGAGATGAGCATGAATCCTTCCTACATTGCTGTAAAATAACTCTTGATAAAGTTTACATTTTACTTTTTAGAATTACAAAAGAATTTCCGTCTTCATTACATGAGTCCATTCAATCATTTGTTCTTAACTACTTATTTTAAGTTTAGCCTTATTGATTCAGATACATTCATGTACGGATGTTTGGTAAATGCTAATCACTTGTTTATTATTGATCAGCAATTTTCATAATTACTGTTTAGAATGAGAAAGGACCCCTTGGTGAAACCAATGCTGGGAAGACAAAATATTGAAAAATAAGATTAATGGTCAGCTTTATATATGACAGTTATCAGAGGCCCTTCCCACCTTTTAGAAATGTCTAGATTCTAGCAAACCAAGGCCCCTAACAGTTCTCAGATCTCCTCTTTCTCCTCACTATCCTCCTCTTTCTCCTCACTATCCAGTGACAATGATTTCACCCACTAGCTATGTCCTTTGCTCCAGTCACTGTTGATCAAGCACAACTCCACTAGGCTTCTAGACAATTCCTTATCTTTGTTATTGTTTCTGAATAGCCCTAATAGTCCCAGAGAGGAAGGATGTTCCAGTAGTTAGGGTACTAGCATGGGACTTGGGAGACTTTGCTCTGCCACAGACTTCCTGACTGATCTTGGGCAAGTCAGTCTCTCTGTGCCTCAGTTTCTCATCTGTAAAATAGGGATAGTAGTATTTCTCTGTTACAGGTGTATTGAGAGAAATAATACAGTAAAAGATTGAGGTACATAGATACTTTGATAATGGGGGAAATGTAGGTAGTTAGGTAGTTAATAGGTATAAAAAGAGCCTTGATATTCTTACAGTTTGCCTTTTATCTGTGCAGAATAGTTAAAGTTTTCACTCACAGATTGAAATTAGAGCCTAATATTTTTAGTATTAAAAAATCTTACATGTGTATGTTGTGTTCAGGTGAATATTTCAGAATGACCTAGAAGAAAATCCTGATAAATCCTGAAAATAAAAACCCTTTGGCCCTTCTTTTTAATATACAATTTTTCCTGAGATAATTCTAAATGCTTTTTTGCTCCCATGGGGGGGGGGGGGGGGGGGGGGGAAANCAGCAAGATCTAAAACTGTGCAACTGCTGAGATCTCAAATCTTTAGCAGTTGACTCAACAGTTTGTAAATCTTCAGTGACAGATCTAAATGATAGGCATTGCTGGGGCTAAACATTTTAGTAATGCTGTAGGTTGTAACACTTTTCACCTAATAATTGACATTTAGCAATGTTATCAGTTTTAACCAAATTCACAGACATCAATTTCATGCTACTTTACAGAAGAATAAATTTCCCCCTTAATTTTTGTACAGTGAAAAAAAATCAAATATTGTTTCATTTTTAAAAGCAGTCAGTATATTCTATTAATGTTAAAGTGGATATGATATAGCAATCTGTTAATGATTTACATGCTCTAATAATTTGTTTAGTGCCCTGTATACATGTTGTTTCACAGTCCATCTGGACTTGGTTTTGCAGCTTTAGGCTCCACCTGGTATTTGATGAAGTTCTGGTTATTTGAGTAAAATGTTTTCTCACATGAGCTGAAATTGGTCTGGCTTGTGGCATTTACTGTTCTGTAATGTACATTGGAACTGCTAGTGTTGCTTTTGTAGTAGGTCCAACATGTCTGCAGGGGACTAAGATCAAGCCCAAATGACATTATTGCTTTTAAACAAATGAAACCCATAGCTAACACAACAGCTGTGGCTAACATGGGAGTCACAAGCATGTGGAGAGAGATATTAAGGACCAACTGGAGCATTCACCAACCTCTCAAATTTTACAGAGATGTTGAATTTAAAAGGATTTCAGAAGGGACATTCAAGAATCAGAGGTTTTCTACAGTATTGGAGAAAAGCATTGAAAGCTTTGCATACATTCCAGAAAGACAGATTTTAAAAGCACATAGAAAGCTACACTTCTGTCAACTTAGATAGTTGGAGGCTCACTAGAATTAGACAGGTAATGGATCCCTGTTTCTATCTTGCAAATCGAGATCACTTGTGACATACCAGGGTACAATCCAGACCAATGAATAGCTGTCACCCATGCCCTGTAACTTGGGGTGCCCTTTACAATGCCTTGCTGCTGTAGCCTCCAACCTGGACTGCTCACAAACAGCCTCCAACATGTTCCCAGCTATGTCTCTGTGTGTGCTACAGCCAGCCAGCCACACCATGGCTCTTACCAGCCATAAAGATTACCACAGGATGACCCCAGCACACTACCAGTCCCAGATTTCCCCCCAGAAACATATGTCCTGTACTGCTCATCCCTCACCTAGACAGTACAAATATACTGAGTCCGTTTTCCTTTAAGGGAATAATATGCACACAACTTATCACAGATGGGGTTACCCAGACACTTCAATTTGAACTCACTGGATTAGATAAAACAATAAAGAAAATATGTTAGCTACAAAGAGATTTTAGGTGAGTACAAGTAATGAAGCATAAAAATCTGAAGTGGTTACAAGAAAAATAAAGATAACTTATTGATGCCTAACTTAAACTATATTAGATTCAAAGCAAAGTTTTCTCATCACATGCTTTCAGCAGTCATACTGACAAAACTGTCCATAGGCTGCTTTCTTTGTCTCTTGACGTGCAGTGAATGCAATGGGCAGGGAGAGGGGCGGGGGGTGTTGGCCCCTGCTTTTTATAGTTCTGTCCCCCCTTTGAGAAGCATTTCTATCTGCGAGCAAGGCGACAAACAATCTTTGTGGAAGGAAACTCCATTCTGTTTCTTTGCCAAGATGTAGATTTATACCTCTACCCCCTTTCCTGACAAAGAATGACCACTTAGCAGGAAATGATCCATCAGCCTTGTTTACACCTGGCTGAGTTGTCAGCTTGCCTTTTTGTCTCTGAAGAACTGGTTTGGCCACTCCCCAGACTTATCTGGAAAACATATTTTTAGTCATGATTTCAGCTTATGTTTATAGCTTCACATATAACACTGCTACATGCATTTTACCATGATATTATTGATCAGCAAATTGTACAAAAATAATTACAACAGTGTGTGGGGTGTGAACACGGGTATATTCTGTCACATCACTACATAAACAAAAAATGCTCATGGAAGATAGGGATCAGGCCATGTCCAATCAGTTCATACACGCAGCACCCTCTCCCACAGACTGGGAAAGTGAAACAGGAAGAAATAGCTCCTGTTGTTTTTGGACCATTTATATAATCCAGATTACATTTCTAAGGCCTGGTCTACACCTCATAGTTAAGTTGACGTAAGGCACTAAAGATACTAAAATGTCGCTCCTGCCGATGTAACTTGCCCACTACACCGACTTAATAACTCCACCTTCACGAGAGGAATAGAGTCAATGTTGATGTAGTTAGGATGACACGGTGTCAGTGTGAACACTGCATTGCTTACATCAACTGTTGCTACCTTTCAGAAGCCATCCCACAAAGCCCTACACTGACAGTTAAATCAGTGCAAGCTCTCCTGGTGAGGACACACATTATGCTCCTTGTGTCAGCAGTGTGGACATTCAAAAGCGATTTTAATTGCTGCAGTGGCTGTACATCAACATAACTTAGGTCAACATAGTTTTGTAGTGGAGACATACCCTCTCTTATCTGTCCAAGCATTTATATTGTGTGCTGTGGCATCTCAGTACCAATATTTTTAACATTTAGGGGGAAAACATAAAAGGAATATCTCCTGTGGACCAATCACTAAAGTTACTTTCTGACCAACAGCCTGTCTGCTACCTATTTTGTGTAATGCAAGCAAAATGTTTAAAAGGTATTAACGCACTAAATTGCATTGGACCAAAACAATGGGGCTTTTCCAGAAATGGTTCCTTTTCAATGGAGAGTTTATCAAGCACTTCTTCTCAATTAAATATTCCAATCCTAATCTAATTAGAGAAGATGGTGTTCCACAGGGAATTAGAACCATTTGGTGTTATGTGCTTCATAACTTGTTTTGTTTTTGTCCTGTTCTAAGCAGTATTGATGCAGTGTTCTCTCTTCTAGGCTCTCCAGTGCCGACAGTGCCACAAATGGTGGTGTATGCTAGCTATGTACCTCTCCATTTGTCTGAAGAAAAGATCTTTGTTTTGGGGCAAATGGTAAGGCTTTGTTCTCTCAGAAAAAACAAATAACTATTTCACAATTAAGATATTTATTTTGTCACAAGTTCATTTAAAAAAAAAATTCCCCAGGAAATGACTGTTCAGTTCAATTTATATTTCAATGCTGAATACATTTCTTTTAATCTTTAAATCTCCATTTCTCTGCCACAGCCCTAGCAATCCCTCAGTTTTACCGCATTTTTCACTTCCCACTCTTGAGTCCCTGTGTTAGTCAGTATACTTCTGGCTAATGAGGGCTAGACTAAATCTTGTTAGATTAAAAAAAAAAAAGGGCAAGATGGGATATTAATGAAAAAAGTAAGCCTAATTACTGTAAGAGCTCCTTGAAAAATTGAATTCAGTTTTTAGTACAATTAACTCATAATTTCTAATAAACTAGTATAAAACAGAAAATAGCCAATCTGTGCTCATTTAAGATGTGATTGTTGTTGTGACTGGTGAAAGTAAGTGTGTGGCAGATGTTACATTTCTTGTTTCTGCAGAAAAAGGAAAAAAATTGAGTTGTAACCTGTTAATATATTTACAATTAGTTCACTCATCCAGCCCAAAAGCTATTTGTAATGATGGAGAGGGAAGGATTTCTTGAAACATTAGCTTTAGATGTAAGGAATAAAAACAAATTTTCTCTTCAACTTGATTCCTATTACTAATAACTAGAGCACTTAAAGATTATTAGTCTTCACAGAATAAAGAAATGTCTGGCAGTACTTTTATGAGACTGTTTTGAATTAACTGTGTTTAATATCAGTTGGACCCAGGATTGTGTTCTTTGTTTAAATTGTATCGTGTTACTAGAAGGACCACTGTAATTTAATCCTGTATAATGTATGTGTTTAGCACATTTTCTCTATGCTACTGATAATTTATAGTAATCAGAAAGCAGTTTGGAAGTTGTGGTTTAGTGGTTGCTTTCTCTCCTGCCATATGAAGAGTCAAGTCTAATTCCCCGGTTTTGGCCTCAATCCCTAATGAGGCAGAGATTACCACAAAAGAGGTGTGATTGACCAGGTGGAGTAAGGCAGGTCTGAGGTGTCATTTAGACATTTGTCCGAGATGGTCATTTAGTAGACTCACGGATGAATGGTAGTCTAGGGGGCATAAATATAGAAATATACTATTTCTTCTGGACATCTTTTAGGCAAGCCTTGTTCAGACCATGTTTGGGGACCCAGAAATCCACCATTGAAAGTAATCATATTTTGGAAGATTAGTTTAATTACTTGGTTGAGATCCTGGCCCCATTAAAGTCAATGGGTGTTTTGTCATTCAGTTCAGTGGGACCATGATTTTTGCATTTTTCTCTTTTGGCCTACTTGTGCTCGCCTAATGCTTGTATAGCTGAGTTTTGGCTGTCTACAGAAAGAATGCAGAGTTACTCAAATAAAAGGGGAAAAATCAATAGTTTGGTATTACTCTAGTATGTATCTTGGCCATCAGTTATCTGCCAAGATCTACAGTAAAGTAGCTAAACTGGTTTGCTGCAGTGCAGAATCATTTCTAAACACCAGGTGGCTTTGCTTCTTACATATTAAGTACTATCTGTTTAAATGTGTGCTTCCCCAGCCACCACTCCTACATGTTATATGTCCAGGAGGAAACATCACATCAAACTGATGAGGTTGCTTATGGATCTTTTTTGCATTCTGGCTTGATTTCTCTTTATTTTCAGTCACACTGACAATCACAATCACAGTAATTGTTGCAGAACTAGTGGAGTTTTAGGGATGTTAGACAATGAGCGGGAGCAATGGGGTGTGCTTTTTGTTGGAATGCAGTATAAAGATGAGTAATTGGTGTAGTTTTTTAGTGAACAACAGAAGATACATAGCTAAAAAAAGAAAAAGAAAAGAAGATGTCCAAATATTAACACTAAACATTAAGTAGTGAAGGAATATACTTAAATTAGAAGATAACTGTTTAAATGGGAAGAGCACCACTCAATGTCCATATCTAAAATTGCTCGTAGGTCATGGTTATGTGGGCCAGCTGTAGTGTCTTTACATACAACCACATGTACTAAAATAGGCAGTGAGATTAAAGGACTAATTCTGATAAAAAAATATTGCTGCAGAATGATTTTACATTATGGATGTTTTCACAAGCCACCTAAATAAGCCAGTTGCTTAGTAAAACTCTGCCACCTTGTAGATGTCAGCATGAAGCTGTGGCCAACACTTCAGAAAAATATATTTTTTTAAATTCTTAAAACAAAATGTCAGCCTTCCTCCTTTTTTCATTCCACTGCTATACACAGTATCACTCTGTGTTTATCTCCAGAGCTGAAAAACGCATGGTTGTGGCTGAAACAACTTTTGTACGATAAATCCATTATAAATAAAACGTATTTAAACCAAAAGCGTGCCATTAAATTTTGACTCCTGATCAGTCATCTTTGCTAGACATGTTTCGAACAAGGAGCTGACTGAATATTTCATGTTAAATCTAATATTTTTCAAGATTCTGTAGGCTTACTGGTTGGCTCTTTTAGCATGGGAAAGGAGAACTGCCGTCACTGAGTTTATCCTTCCGGATTTTGCAGGCTGATTCCTCTGAGAAGTTGAGGCAGTATGGACTTTCCCACATATATAGCCATCCTGTGCTGGTGACTAGGACTAGGTCCTGTCCTCTGGTAGCTCCACCAAAGCCACCACCAATTCCTCGATGGAAACTTATCCGCCCGAAAAAAGAAACTGTTGTGACAGATGAAGCTCAAGGTTTGTCTACTCAGACCTTACAAAATATATTTAATTTACTATGAATCTCAGTTAAAGTTCTTAGTGTTTCACTTGTGAACCAATGTAGTGGAAACTCTTGGCATATAATTTCAGTGGAGTTACATCGCAGCTGAATTTTGCTCCTTATTTTTGCACCCTTGTTTAAGGCTTTCCCCTCCCCCATTCTTTAATAAATGAGTGTTTGGAGAGGCAGGATACATCATAACTGGAAAAAATCCCCAAACCTGAATTAAAGATTTGGAGAGAATCAGTGATGGACTTAACCACTTTTTAACTGAGAACACAGAAACTGGAAAGCTTTGAGAAATTATTTATTTATTATTATTATTAGAGCTATAGGGACACGATGTTGATAGCTAGCACAGCGCTTAAACACATGCTTTACTTTAAGCATATGGATAGTCCCACTGACTTTATTGATCCTATTCACATACTTAAACTGTATATCTACACTGCAGCTGGGCACAAGCCTCCCAATACCAGATAGCCAGACTTGCGCTAGCGAGGCTTGAACTAGTGTGCTAAAAATTGCAGTGTGGACGTTGATGGTTCTGTCATTAGCTCGGGCTCTCAGGTCCACCGGCACCCTGTGTCTGAGCTCGGGTGGCTAGCCTGAATCTCTGCTGGAGCTGCAACATCCATACTGCAATTTTTAGCATGTTCTATTGAGCCCCACTTACACGAGTGTGTCTACCCTGGCTGGGAGGCTCAGAGCCGCAGTGGAGGCCTACTCTTGTTGGCTCAGGCTCAGAATAATCAGCACATTGCAGGATATAAGCTCTGTGTGCGCACAGTGCTTTATTTAAAGGCACTGTTGACCGTCCCCTTCCATTCTTGCACTAACTGCAGGAATGGCAGAACAGGAAACAGGCCTACGTTTCTAAAACATGCCATCTTTTGGGCTTAAATTTCCTCAATAGCAACTTCATAATTGTGTAAGAGGGTTCTCATAGACTTGCTCCAAAAGTCTTTTTAGAGAGTCTTGCAGATCAGATATTAGCAATGAAAATTGCCTAACAGTATTTCACTAAGAATTCAGGAAGTTTCCTTAAATAACTAGTTAGACATTTAATGGACCATTTTTATTCAGTTATTCCAATTGTGTGCATGCACTCTTAAAAATATGGTCCTTAATAGTTTTTTCTCAAAATACTCTTCATTAGAAATATTAGTAATTTTCACATTTAACAATAATGCAGTGGTAAGTCTAATTTACAGACATTTCATGCATGTAGATGGTATGAACGAAGACAGATTTTTTTCAGCATCTTAGGCATTATATTTATTTTTTTGAAATGAACCAAATCCTTAATTCCTTACTTGGGAAAACTTGTATTGACTTCAGCTGCAGTTTGCTTGAGGATGGGGTAATAACTGAACTAGGTGGTCAAGATTTGACCCAATATGGCTTGGTTGCTTGCAGGGAGCTATGGGGTTATTCAGCTGCAACTATGTTAATGGGCTAAAGGGTTATGGGCTAAAGGGTTCTCATGGATAGTAATGACACTGCAAAACCAAGTTGTAGAAGTGTCTACTTCATATTTCAAAAGTCCTGCTGCATTAAAATCTTTTGAAAGCTGTACTTTCAAAATTCACTGGATTTTACAAAAGTACAATTACAGGTCTGTCGCATCTTAGGCGCATTTAACATGTGCGATTTCAGCTTTACACGGTCGGCAAAAACAAAACAAAAAGAGAAAAATAACAATTTAAATACTGTTTCTGTAGTGTGGGCGATTCCGCCCGCCATTACACTCAATGTAATTTTGACTATAAGCGATTTTTGCTTTAGGCGCTGACTGCAGACAGACCTATAACTGGAACTTTAATGGTTTAGTACATACAGCTATCCTTGTAATGTCAGATTTTTGAATTGTACCAAAAGTAGCCAGTCTTAACCCTTTTTTGAGAATTTTTATTTTGAACAATATCACTGGTTTTAGGGCTTTAAAACTCATAATAATCTTTTTTTATTTTTTCAGAACCTATAATAAAGAAACCTGAACAGTATATCGAGATTGCTAGCCCATTTCTGAATTATAGAGTCACTCCTATTGCAATGCCCACAAATATGTAAGTAAATTAAACTTCCTGTACAATAAGAGAATGCACTTATTTGTTCCAATATAGTGTTAACATTTCTGTTCAACATTCATCATGTAACCAATATAAAAACAAAGTATTGTGTTTATCTATAATATGCAAACGAGTTGTTTACTTTCATTGCTCACTCAAGGGTCTCACCTTTTATTTGAGATGTAATTGCATAAGAAATTATCCCTTTTTAAATTAAGAATGTCTAGGAGCAATTGAAATCCAGAATTTTCAATGCACATGTTTCCCATTTACCTTTCCTACATTATTTTGACGTGTGTGCCAGACAGTTCTTTTCTCTTCCCTCAACCCCTGCTATACACACCATGGATCATTTGGTCCAAAAGTGGGAATTTTCTTTCTTCAAATGTTTATGGGCTTCATCAAAGGCCATTGAAATCAATAGAATCTTTCTATTGAATTCATCGGGGCTTGGGTCAGGCCCCTTAAGTATTTTCTTATAATAGGTTTTGATTGTTTTTCTTTTCTCCTTTTCTTATTGTATTGAAAGGTGAGATTTGCAGTAAAGATGCTCAATGTTCCTCTTATGTCTAAGGAGCTATTAAATGTTAAGATAATCTTCCCCTCAATTATGAGTGATATGTGATTTTTAACTGAATATGAAAATTGGGCTCAGGAACTAATTTACTTTAAATCACCTCCAAATGATAGAAGAAATGGATACTGCTCAGTCTGCTTCTTTGTTAAATTTCTCCTCTTCCTCCACTTTGCATTCTTCCTGAAGCTTCTGGCTGAGGGGTAATTATGAATGTGTTCTTCCTGAAGTACAGTATAGGGTGCAGTTGCTGATGGTTATGTTAGTCACATGTAAAAGAAAAGGTGGGAAGCTAGTTTTCATTTTCAGCTTTATATTGGATTTGCCAGAAAGGCAATGCATCAAGGATCTTCAATCACAAGGGTGATTATACTCTTAAAAAGAACCCATAATTCGATGATTTGTTGATTAAAGGACTACTTGCCTCAGAGATTTCACTCTGCCCTCAAGACATTTTGCCAGTTGTTTGATTCATTGGGCCAAAGAATGGAACCTCTAAGAGGTCCCTTTCACATTCATGGAGCTCATGTAATCAGTTCTACACTCCAGATCTGTGACAGCAATTTTTCTCCTGAAGAAAGGTTTCAGACTTCTCAGAATGATTTGTCTACTTCAGAATATCTTCAGATAGCTTTCAGATTTTCTCTCAGTTCTATTGAGCCTCATGGCCTCTTGCACATGTGTCATTCCTCTAGCCAGACTTCGGAGGAAACCATTGCAAGGCTGGCTTAGAACTATTCATTGGCTTCCTTTAGATAATATGGAGCAAGAGGCCATTTGTGTCTCCTGAAGTTACGTTTTCACAAGTGCGGTAGATAATACTAGAACATGCTTGCAAAGGTGCCTCTTTCAACCATCTGCAATGCTGGTAACAAATACTTCAACACTGTTAGGAAGCTGAGCTGTTTCAACTCACAATCAAAGACTTTTGTACACATGAGTATAAAAAAACTTCACATAAATGTCCAGGAACAGAGAGCAGCCTGTCTGGCTAACAATGCTTCTCTCCTAACAGGCCCCTTCCTTTGCACTTTCATGAAGAATTCTACCACCATATATTTTATTACATTGAAAAGCACCACATTAAAAGAACATTAAAGTTGCAATGTCAAGCAGTCAAAAGTTAGGAAATACCAGTATTAAAGCTATCTGTGCAATTTTAATTCGGCCCCCTTATGTGTATGCATTTTGATGCAGTCTTAAATTACATGGTCACATACTATTTTTTCCATAGGACCCCTGCCTCATTTAGGATGGACACTTGCTCTGTGGATAAATCAGGGTTGTGCAGTGAAGGAAACTGTTGTCTGTAGGACATCTGTTTCATTAGTTGCAGAAGTTGGAAGGTGTGTTATGATTGAGACCTTGTCTACACTTGCAGTGGTGTGTAGGATACATGTAGCTACACACTGCTGTGAAAGGCAGGCTAAATCCACATGTATCTACACATGGCAATGAAAGGCTCTGGCAGTGGGATGCTATGCTGCTAAAATTAGCAGTGTAGATGTGGAAGGCACTGTTTGGGTGGGTAGGATATATACAGTAGGGTTCAGACATGTAGGGCACTCTACTTGCCTAAGCAGTACCTCACTGTCTACACTGCTATTTATACCCATGCTAACTGGGCATGCAGTGTCTGTACTGTACATGCTGTAAGTGTAGACCTACCCTGAGGCAGGGATTGCTGAAAGAAAAAGGATGGTCTCCTGGTTAAGCCAGCTAAATGGAGTTTTGAATTCTGTCCCTGTCTCTGTCACAGAATGCCTGTGTGATGCTGAGCAAGTCATGTAAACCATAATTTCCACAGGTGACCACTATATGTTTCTCATTTTCAGGGTGCTCAACTTGAGGCATTTGTGGTCCAATTTGCAGAAGTGCGGAGCACTCACAACTGCAACTGCATAACTGGAAGCTTTGCTCTGAATATATTAAGTGCTATAAAATGTTAGGTATTCTGAAAAGTCAGGTGCTAGGCCTTTCAAATGGGACACTCAAAATTAGTGAATACTTTTGACAGTTTTGCTTTTAATCTCCGTCCTCAGTTTCTCATAGTGTAAAATAGGGACAATACTACCACTTCACCTCACAGCGGTGTTATGAAGATGAATTCATTAATGTTTGTAAAGAACTAAGATACTATGATGAGAGTACCACAGAAGCCCATGAGAAAAATAATAATTATGTATTCAGTGCAGGGTTTGGATTGTGGTTAGTAAATAATGCATGGGGGTAATACAGTGAATGATGAGGATAAAAAAATGACTAGCTGCTCATTCGGTCAGCACTGTGCATCCTGTGGAAAAAATAGTATATGATCATGTAATTAAAGACTGTCATAATGCTTAGAAACAAGGGGGTTGAATTAAGATTGCACAGGCAACCTTAATACTGGCATTTCCTGACTTCTAAATTGCTTAAATTTGCAATCTTAACATTATTTAATGCTTTTTTATGTATGGTTTCATCCATTGTGGGGTGTCCAGTCAGATGATTCTTTTCTCTTATGAGTGTTGGTGGGGATGTGAAGGTTGTGGGTGGTGTCGTCTTTGTGATGAAAGAATTCTTTGAGTCGGAGTCAGGGAAAAAATTATTTTAGTTCTCCACATTTTAGTATGGTGTCAGGTCCTGTGGTGGGCAGAAGTGATTGAAAGGCTGGTATTGCACCTACCATAAGATATACTCCTTCATGCTGGAGACAAGGAAGTAACAAAGTCACTCACAGTCCAGTGTGCCCTGAGAAGGCATCACAGTGGCATAGCCATTAAACACAAAAAGCAAAAAATGGAATCAACTACATCAACTCCATGACTCACAGAACATTACCTCTAGGAGAAACCATGACACCAGGACCCACCACATGGACACTATATGATGCCCCAGTATCATCAAATAAGCATAAGATTACCCCTAACTGGAGCTGAATTATCTGTACTCCCTAAGGGACTGAACTTCTGCCCCATCACAGAATCTGATTAGCATACTAATGTTGAGAACTAGAAGAATCATCTGACTGGACTTCCCCCAATAGATGAAACCACACAGACGAGATCATCATGTTTATTGCTTCAGGAAAGAAATCAACTGTTCAGTTCTTAACAAACATTACATCCCCCACAATCTCTCCACTGGCAAGAGGACAGCTATACAATCCAACCACCAGATAGTGATCACAGCAGCAGACATAGGGGGCACCATTGTAGTCCTCAACTGTGATGACTATGTCAATGAGGCAACCAACAAGTCTCTGACACCACCTACTATACAAAATTCAAAGAACACCCCACACCACAGTTCACACAGGAATTTAGGATATTGTCAAATCCTTTCCCAAACAACTCCAAGAGAAACTCTACAAGTTCGCCCTGATGAACCCACCCCAGGGACCATCTGTCTACTACCAAGATACACAGACTAGGGAACCCGGGCAGACCCATCATATCTGACTATGACACACTTACTGAAGGTATGTCAGGACTCGTAGAAACCATCCTCAAACCACATAAAGGACCAGTTTTCTCCAGGTCACAACTAATTTCCTCCAGAAACGCCACAACATTAACAACCTCCCTCAGAACACCAACCTTGCCACCATGGATGTGACCTCCCTATACCCCTTCTGCTCCACACTGGAACCTATATGGGGTAGCATCAAACAATTACAACCCATGCTTGATGGGAACCATATTCTGAAAGCTTTCTTGAACCCTGTCTTTTGACCTTCAAACAACCCCCGAACCTTGCCAAGTTTGTCACCAGAAACAAACTCCCCATAACCAAGACACATCAACTCAAAGCAGCACTAGACGTTGCCAGAACAACAGATGCAAAACCTGCAAACATATTTTCACTGCTACAATGATCAACACCTCCACAACACACCTTTCAAGATCCATGGGTCCTACATATGACTATTGTAACATGATATACCTCAATCAGTGCATCAAATGCCCCAACAACAACTATGTGGGTGAAACCAGACAATCACTACACTGCCGAATGAACTCTCACAGAAAAATGATAAAAGGCAAAAACACTGTGTCACCCAGGGACAAACGCTTTAACAGTCCCTTCATATCTAGCTCCTCAGTCTTCATGACACCTTCAAAAGACGAGCCTGGGAGCTTAAATTAATAACTTTGCTAGACACTAAAAGTCATGGACTCAACAGAGACACCGGTTTTATGTCTCATTACAACAGTCTATACCCACTAACCCTCCTTTGCTGTATGACTGCAGAGGTGTTAATTGCTCACTTCATCTTGAATGGTCTCTTTATGCTTAACAATCTGTACCACCTTGTATTGAGCTGTGACACTAAAATTACCTTACCCAGACCTGAAGAAGAACTCTGTGTCTCTTCGACCAACATAAGCTGACCCAGTAAAAGATATATGGGCCTGATCTACACTGGGGGGGGGGGACCGATCTAAATTACACAACTTCAGCTACGTGAATAACGTAGCTGAAGTCGACGTACTTAGATCTACTTACCGCGGTGTCTTCACTGCAGTGAGTCGACTGTTGACACTCCCTCGTCGACTCCGCCTATGCTTCTTGCTCCGGTGGAGTACCGGAGTCGACGGGAGAGCTCTGTGGTCGATTTTATTAAAGTAATACTGTTTTTAAATGATGTAAGGAATTTAGACTCATAATTGGGATTGCAGCTATTGTTAATCTGTAACCTTAATCCTAATCAAAGATATAAATATTAAGACATTATTTAAGAAAAGATATTTCTGCCAGTATTATTGCTAAAGAATTAAATATTTCATTATCTCTTTTAAGGAAGTACTGGATGAAGCATGTTTACATTTGTTCTATTGTATTACCATAATACTATAATTACACATTTAAATCAAATTGCTATTTGTGTGACATTGCTTTGATGTAGTCCCCATAGCCCATATAACCAAGCAGTCTGTTCTAACAAGCTCCTGCTCCCACTGAAGTCAAAGGCAAAACTCCGATTTACTTCAATGGGAGTAGGATTGAGTTCTACATAGATTTTCATGTTTTGTCTGTCTTGTATCCATGGAGACCAATTTTGAAGAAAAAAGCAAAACTGCTTCCTATAGCCAAAAAGCCCACTTCCCCCGGCCTCCACTGGTATCAGTCTTCTGGATGTGTTCTCCCCAGTGGCCACAGAAGGTCAACCATTAGTAATGATGTTTTATAACTTTGCTGTACAGGTTCATGGCTTCCTCTAAAAATTAGATGGAAAAGCTATATTGTGTGTGTATGCACGTGGTGGTAAGCCCGTAATGACACTGCTTAGGTATACTGCTATCCTTGGGTTGAAAAAATAAACAAAGGACATAAAAATGTAGATTGTTTTGTAAATCAAATCCTTATTTTTCAAATAAGATAGTTATGAAGACCCCTTAAAAACAAGTATGTGTATTAATGTGTTTGAGTTTTTCTTTATTATATAGCCATTTTCCATCATCTACTATCAAAAGAGGATGTAGTCCTGCAACCACCCTCCCTTCTGTCTTTGAAAGTGATGAAAATGTAAATGACATTTATTTGGATGTGAACCAAAATATGAGATTCTTGAGTGCAGAAGATAATTCCCAGGTAATAATGTTACATTTAAAAAAAAAAAACTAACCCAGTTTTGTGCTGCAAATGACAGTGGAAGATGGAACATAACATTTTTTAATAGTTTTTTTTTTAATCTACATCTTTGTTACTGCATTGTTTCTTTTTGCATTAAAATTAACCAGCCTTTTACCTTTTTTATAGTTAGTCTTCCTACCTAGTAGGCATCAATATATCAGCATTTCCATTTTAACTTTCTATTTTTTGCAATATGTAACTCATGCATTAAATCTAATAAGCCTATTTTGGCTGTTTATAAAGAAAAGAAAAGAGAAGAAAAACAGCTCTTTAAAAGAGAAAACATGGATACAGTATCTCTCTCTTTCTCTCTGTTTTTTTTCTCCTCGGGAATGTCACTCTATGGCTATGTCTACATTTATGGTGGTGTGTAGAGTACAGACACCGTATGCCGCCCTTGCACAGGTATAAATAGCAGTGTAGATGGTGATGTACTGATTAGACAAGTAGAATAAAGACACTCCAGAACTTTAGGGTATGTACCCTACACAGCTCTCTACATGCCCAAGAAGTGCCTTCTCCGTTTACACTGCTATTTTTAGCAATAGAGTATCGCACTGCCAGACCCTTTTCCCACTGTAGTGAAAGACTATGGCAGCAGGGAAAGGCTCTAGCAGCAGGGAGAGGCCAGAGCCTTTCTCTGCTGCCTCCCCACTGCCAGAGCCTTTCCCTGACACTTGTAGCTACACACTGCTCTGGGACACACCCTCCTTTTTACAGCAGCGCATAGCTATACCCATAGGCGCCAACTTCCCCTCTGCCCTGTGAGTGCTCGACACTCCCCTTCCCCCCGGCCCTGCCCCTGCCCCACCCCGCCTTTTCCCACCCCAGCCCTGCCCCCTTCCCTCCCCCATTCCAGTCCCTGCTCTGCCTCCTCCCCTGAGCGCACCACGTTCCCGCTCCTCCCTCTCTCTCCCAGAAAGTCCTAAGTACCACCAAGCAACTGTTAGGTGGCAGGAATGGGAGGAGCGGGGATGCGGCGCGCTCACAGGGGGAGGAGTAGGCGAGGAGCTGCTGGTGGGTGCAGAGCACCCGCTAATTTTTCCCCATGGGTGCTCCAGCCCCGGAGCACCCACAGAGTCGGCGCCTATGGCTATACCTACCCTATGTGCCGCCGCAAGTGTGGACAAGGCCTGTGTCTGACTTTGAAACCTAAAAAGCTTGAATCAGTGAAAAGGGATGGAAGCAGCTACAAGCACAGTTAAGACATTTGTTTGTTTAGAATATCACTAGGATCAATATCACTGGGATTTTCAGTTTGTTAGTCTCCAACCTTTAAGTTCTCAGCCATTTTTGGCTTTTGTACATGCGACTTTACTGTTTACCCCGATATGGCAGCATAGGCTTTACACTGCTAGTGTGTGTGTGTGTGTGTGTCTCTCTCTCTCTCTATGTATGTGTGTATGTGTGTGTGTGTGTATATATATATATATAAAATATGTTTACTGTATTTCAATTGCAGTACAGAGGTTACCTAGATACACAGCTACTTGGGAATAAATAACCCTCAAAACTAGACATGTAGGCCAATATTTTTAAGAAGGGTGCTTTAAGTTAGTTTCTGAGTCCATATTGAGGCACCTAAATAAGTCTTGTTTTTCAAAAATGTTGAGCACTTTGCTCCAATGTGCTTCATATCCTAGCTTTAGACACCCATTTTTAAAAAATGCTACTCATAATATCTAAAATGAGTCATGGTGAACAGAGAGCAGGAGACTTTCAAGCAAACAAGTGGCAGATGGAACTTAAATCATATAACAGAGAACATACTAGTGGAGGTAGTAATTAGCAGTCTAAGGTGTCTCTGAGGATCAGATTGCATATTGGTGTATACTGGCACAATTCCATTAACTGAAATAATACTTTGCACTTCTATAGTGCCCATACATCTTGAGTTCCCAAACACTGACACAAATTCTGTCAGTTACGCTCATACAAATCATGAGCAACTGATAAGATTTGGCCTCTGTAGACTTTCACAAAGTGTAGAAAAGGGTTGGCATTCATGACAGTCACATATTATCCAGCACAAATAGAACTTTGTTAGGCAGTAGTGCCTCATTCAAAAGTTTGACAATGGTTAGGTCGCTGGTGTGCTGAGACTGCTGCCTATCATGCTGACTAATATTGTTTCCTTGTACTCTGTCTATATCCAACTGTTGTCTTTTGTTTTATATTCAGATTATAAGTAGGCTTGACAGAATTTGATTTTTGTTTTTATAATCAATAGGGTCATATTGATTGTTTTTAAGCAATTTTTATTTTTATCAACTTACATGTTCACAGTTAATTTGTGGGTGGTTAGACAATTATTAAATAACAGTAGACATTGAGATTTAAAATGTCAAAACTTGCCCATTAAACCACAAATTACCAACATCATCTGTCAAAATATACAAACTAAATAGCATTAACTCAATCTCTAATGAGTTCTCAAGCAGCATTTTTCTTTCTTTGTCTATCTGTAAATTTTGATTATCATCAATGGAAATATTTTTCATCAGTTTGCCTGGATGTATGGTGAAATTGAAGTTTATCAACATTTAATGAAAAAATCTAATCCTTCCTAGTCCAATTATAAGCTCCTTGGGGCAGGCACTGTCTTTTTGTTCTGTGTTTGTACAGCACCTAGCACAGTTGGGTGTTGGTGTGAAATTAGGGCTTCTAGGCACTGGGGTAATACAAATAAATAATATCTGAGTCCTATTGTATTAGATGCTGTCAAGGCTGATTCCCCACTCTGGCACTTTGAGTGCAGAAGGTGGGGGCCCGCAAGGATTCTAAAAATAAATACTGGCCACTCCAGGCTGGTATTAAACTCCCAAGGTTACAGTTTCTCTCTGAACTTGGAGAGGTAGATGCTGCCACCACCCAAGTGCAAAATAAACCCCTTGGGACCCAGGAAGGCTCACTTGGGAATACCTTCCTGTGGGGTACCCTCAAGCCCTTTTACCACCACCCCCTCCAGGGAAAAGCCGAGAAAGAAAACAAAGGAAATTAGCTGTTGCCCCCAGCTAATTAAACAACATGTGCACAAACCTTTTAGGACACCAAAAATCGAATCCTGTTCTTAAAAAAAGGTAACTTTTATTAAAAATAAAAAGAAAGAAAATACATCTGGAACTTAGGCTTTTGCTAGATTTAAAAAACCCACTTACAAAATTTAAATATCAAGAATAACCTTCTTGAGGTCCATCTTAAAGGTTACAACCAAAACAAAAAGCATTTGGGGTTAGCACAGAGGAGTCCACAAGCCAATAAGAAATAAAAGAAATAACCGTAATCGCATCTTTTTAGACATTCCCTGATTTACTGACACATTTGAGGGTTCCAAATAAGTAGTACTAGGTATGATCTGATGACCTATGATCATACCTGGCTTAAAGCTTCTCCTAGCATAACTGCTCCCTGTCCCTCTCTTTCCGAGAACCACAACGCACAGAGAAAGGGAAGTTTTTTCCCAATTGTAAAAAGTTCTAGCCCTCCCATTGGCTCTTTTGGTCAGGTGCCCAGTCCTTTCCTTTTACCTGTGGGCTTGTTAACCCTTTACAGGTAAAGCAAGTAGAGAACAGCTACTAACAGGGGTTTTATAGCTAACTGGCTGGCTGAGTGTCCATAAAAGGGAGCTGCCCCCCCCCCCCCTTCATTTATCACAGGTACTCTGCGGAAATACTAAGAAATCGTAAACCTAACTCCTAAGAGTTTATCATAGTTCTCCCCTGTATTTGGACTAAGAAATAATGATAAAGAGTTAACTTTCTTTTCTCCCATTTCTTTGCATGCAGTGTGATTAGAATATGGAAAGGAATGAAAAGGAAAGCCATTACCATGGAATTTAGTCACTCATAGTTGCTGCTGATCTCAAAGGGGAAAAAAACAACAAACTCCTTAATAGCTCAGTCTCAAAGATATGACAAAGATGAACCAGTTATTTAAAAATCCCCACTGTCTGTTTCTGGCACAAATTGAAAATATAAACAGGAGGAAAATCCTCCCTTTTAAATATTTATAACTGATGCACTATGCCCACCAGCAGGATCATAAATCATATTTGAGGATTACAAAGATCTAACTGAGGGTGTTNACTAGTAGGGTGGTGAAGAACTGGAATGGGTTACCTAGGGAGGTAGTGGAATCTCCTTCCTTAGAGGTTTTTAAGGTCAGGCTTGACAAAGCCCTGGCTGGGCTGATTTAGTTGGGTTTGGTCCTGCTTTGAGCAGGGGGTTGGACTAGATGACCTCCTGAGGTCCCTTCCAACCCTGAGATTCTATGATTCTATGATTCTATGACCTCCTTCATATACAGTCAGAGAATATCTTTTATTAAGACACACCATGTTCCATAGCCAAATGGCAAACTCAAATAGACAGTGTTTGATGCATTGAAATAGAACATTTCCTGTTGTGGATATCCTTGATTACGTTTGTAACATTTTAAAAGCAAGTTGCAGGTATGTAGGACCAGATCTTCAGCCATTGTAAATTGGTGTAGTTTTGTCACAAAGTACCCCAAACTTGCTGATGGAGGGAGGCTTTTAAAATCAAATACATATTTTATATAACACACATACTACATACTACATAATTTATTAATTACAATGTGCATGAAAATCTTTTAAAAATGTGTGAAAACAAGTTGTAATAGAATCCTTTTTTTATTATAATTATAAGCTGAATCAGTGTGTTGAAACTCTGTATTTCTACAAACAATTAGAAAGTGATAGACATCTGTGTGCCAGAAGCATAAATGTTGCTTGGAATGTTATTTGAATTTTCTCCTGTAGTTCCTGGCTGTAGAAACCACACTGATTGTGAATTCTGGTCTGTCACAAAAGGGCAAGGAAGCAGAGAGAGTCAAGGGCAAGTAAGAACGTACATGAGACAGATATTGAGAAAAATGGAATGATAGGCAACAGACGTGGGAGTGGGGGTCAGTCTGAGGGCAATCTGATTCATAGATGAAATGTAAGATGTCATGAGCAACTAATTGACCTATACTTGAACCTTACTTTTGCCTCAATTTAAATCTCAGGTGAAAAATTTCATACCTAATAAGGGGGAATGCAAATTGGAAATAAGGAAAAAAGAAGTGTTTGTGTGTGCGCGTGCATTTTTATAGGTATATACTGCCTGCCATGAAAGACAAAATAGTGATTAATTGGTGAAGAATCCTCCTTATTTCACACAAATGTTTTAAATGGCAAAAATCACCTTCAGAAGCATAGAGCTACAGCTGGTCAGTTTTCTTTCATAGGACATCTTTGTCTCTTTGTTTTAAAGAAATATTGAATTTATTTTGAAGAGGCATGCAGTACTTAATTGAGATAAGCAATTCAAAAACAATTATGAAAGTTAAGCCTTGATATCCCTGATACACAGATTATTGCCAATCTCTGGTTTTTAATCTTGTAGTCTACAAAGTCTGCATAACTTTTTCTCCATTTTTAAGCATCAAGAGCTCAGTGGAAATTTGTGTTTAAAACCTTCAGGAGATAAGCTGGGCAAATACTGTTCTACACCATATCGATGTTAGACCCTCCAATAAAAGGCACTTATATACCACTTTACATCTAAGGTTCTCAAAGCACTTTTAGTCTTTTACAATAAAAATTGTCTAACAATTATTTTTGTCTAAGTTGCAGGCTGACATTTCAAAGTAGTCTCTTGGCCTTCTTTTTGACTGCATACATTTTTTCATGGGGAAAAAAACTATTTCCTGAACAAAGGAGAGTTCCGAATTTGATTTATCATTCATTTTTATGCTTATTCCCCTGAAGGATAAGAAAAAGGCAAAAGATTAGATTATTCTTTTAAGCTGTTCAAAACACAGTTCTACCAAATTCTTTTGAGAAGAAGATGATCCTGAATTACTGTTTCTTTGTAGCTCTGCTAACTAAAATTCACACTTGATTTATCCAAGATGGAGAATATTCCTCTTACACAAGTGTTAACCTGTGACCCTCACCTGATCTTGGGAGGTCCATAACTGACAATAAACAGTAACCTACATGTTAAAATAAGTTAGGATGCTTAGAAAATGCAAGAAGGGTAAACAAATGTAAAATATTTGTTTAGGCTTTGCAATAAGCTACATTATGGCCTGGTAAGGTATAGTGATTAACATGAGGCCTAGCAAGGCCTGGCAGGTAGTATGAGTTACAGTAAGTACTTGACTTAGGGTTATAAGGTTTGTAGGAGTTTTTACAATATGTAGCTTGTAATGGACAAGTACGCTGCAAAAACATGAAAATGTTTTTGGGGGATTTGTAGTATGTGTAACCATGAGGTTAACATCATTAATGTATTGGAAAATGTATTAATGCAGTATTGACACAAATAGCTTGTGTCAGCAATTAAAACTCCAATTATGGGTACTTGGAAACTCACATATGGATAAGGGGCCAACACCTAAGAAAATATAGCCACAAATGGTGTCTCCCGTCTGATACTGGTCAAAACCACGTCTGTTTTTGAGTCCATACTGAATGGGGGACAAACCTTAGAAAAGCAGGATTGTCCAGCTTAATACTGGATAACTGGCCTGCCTAGGCACCAGGTAGCTGCTGGAGCCTTTCCCCTGTGTTGCCCCTCTTGCCCCTGCAAAATCCACTCCCATTGGAAAGGAGAGAATTTTTCTCCTCCAAATTGCAAAGACATTTAACCACTGAGTATTAAGCATAATTATAGACCTATTGCACTACAATATCCAGAAATCCTCAGACTGCTGCCCTTTTTAATCATCTTCCTTCTCAGCTACTTCAGCCTCATACTCTCTGATATTGCTCTCCTCTGGGCCATCCAGAATGCAGCTGCAAAAAGTCATCATCTTTGTCCATTGACTCAACCACATCCTCTTTAAATATTTCTATTTGTTCCCGTTTTCTACCACACCAAAGACTTCTTGACCTTGCCTTTAAGGCCCCACATAATGCCACCATTACCTACATATCCAAATTAATCTCACCACAGCCAGCTTCCTCTGCTCTGAAAATGATGATCCAGCCTTTCTAATCCACTTAGTTCCCAACTGTGTGGGTTTTTTGTTTTTTTTTGAGGCTGGAATGCCCTCCCAATTATGGTCTGCCAATCTTCTATCCCCTCCTCATTTAGCTCTTTCCTTAAGATCTGCTTCTTACACCCTTACTTAAAGAAGTGAGTGAAAAATAGATTTTTTTTAAGAACTAACTCACCATTACGTGCATATATCTCAACTGTGTAACTGCACAGTCTTTCAACTGTACCAATGTCCTTCCTCCAAATCCACTACTGTTTGTTACTGCCACTTACCATATCACATGTAAAATTTGACCCTGATCCTGCAATCCTGCAGTTAGTTTAATGGGACTGTTCTTGTGCATAAACATGTACCCAAATGAATGAAGGCCTTAGATTATAAGTGCTTCAGACTTCTTCCTAGTTTTCTAGGCATTTTCTTTAGATGCCTAGAAAATGTATCTTCAAAACAGTGACTTCACAACATCATCTTGCCTGAGATTAGATATGTAAAATAGATTCCTCCAACATTAGTGGCATGCAGAAATAAAGTATGGGAAATCTTGTCAGTGGAAAAAGACAGACAGCTTTATTTGAGGATCAAATAGATTATATTGTGTATGGTTACCATTTTTTGAATTTGAACAAAATAAATAGTGTCATGGTGAGCTGGCAACAACAAGGGCCAGGTTCAATATCTAGGGGTTCCTCTTAGCAATTTAAAACAGAATCAGCTTGAGCCCCCAACTAGGAACCCAGGAAAATAAAACACCACCCTTGGTGCCTCTAAGAGGCAATACTTCCTCACTCACAAGCACTGAGCCCATGTATAACAAGAGAGCTCTTATTAAAAGGGAAAGGGAATCCAGCATTAATTTGGGAAAACACAACCATATTTAAAAAGCATGTAACCAGAAGCAAACACCCACCCCACAGTACGTTGGACAATGTCCTTTGCCTTGTGGAGTCAAAGTCCCTTTAACATCCTACTCACAGTTGTCCTTGGTCAGTGAAGACCCAGAATTCAAAGGTGAGTTCATGTGGGTTCACTTCCCATCCCTGAAAGGAGGGGAAGCGAATGAAGCAATGCCTTCACTGCTGCCACCTCTGCAACTGGCCTTAAAGCCACCATAGTTTAACACTACCAACTTAAACGCCATTATCTTTGACACAAGAAAAAAAAATTAATTACCAAAAGCCTGAGAAGAGTTCAGAAAAAAAGAATAAAAAAATCTGTGTCAAAAGGGTAGTTGACATAAAAGGAAAAGTCTATAGGTTTGTGGGACACTTTAACATTTTTCAGTGCAAAGGTGAAATATAAGTGCTTGGCACCATTATCAAGGACATCCTCACCCACTGATATTTTCTTCAACACCATATTCAAAGTGGGAATAAGAAACAAGCAATTGTGGAGAATCTGTCACCTTTGTTGAGCAGAAAACAACTTGTACAATCTAAAAATATGTCATGTTGTAGGAAACATGAAGGTAGAAGAATGAGGAGGAAGTGGATTTTTTTAAAAGGGAAAGAGGATTTGTGTTTTAGTTTCCTGGCTTACTGGTGATGGGTTATTCTTAAATTGTACCATAGCACTTAAGATATACAATCATGTCAAGATCATCTAGAACAGTGGTGGGCAACCTGCGGCCCGCAGACCGCACACAGCCCATCAGGGTAATCTGCTGGTGGGCCGCGAGACAGTTTGTTTACATTGACCGTCGGCAGGCACGGCCACCTGCAGCTCCCAGTAGCCGCAGTTCACCATTCCCAGCCAATAGGAGCTGCGGGAAGTGGGTGGGAGGTGGGCCCACGTGAATGCACCTCAGAACTCTCTCTTCGCTCACTAAGGACAACCAACAGTGAGTGGGGTGCAGTGGAGGGAAAGAGGAGTGGTGTGATAAAGGGACATTTGTTCATCAGACTTTCACATCACAAGGTGTGAAACTGAGGCAAAGGACACTGCACAATGTACTGTGGGGCTTTTGGCTATGTGCTTTTCAATCAGGGTTATGGTTTTCCCAAATTAATGCTGGGTTCCCTTTCTCTTTTAATAAAAGTTTTCATTTGTTATAGCAAACTCTGTGCTTGTGAGTGGGGAAATTATTGCCTCTTAAAGGCGCCCACGGTGGTATTTAGTTTTCCCAGATTACTGGTTGGGGGCTCAAGAAGATTCTGTTTTGTAAAGAGGAAGCCTAGATATTGAACCTGGCCCCAGTTGCTACCTCCTCTTTTGACTAGAGGCCACATTAACTGTGCAGCAGAGAAGGCATCTCAGTTGAAAGTAACCATTTGGGAGCGAGCTTGCAGCAACAGCAACCTGGGCAGTACTGCTTGTCACAACCACAAATTGCTCTGGGGTTTCCCCAAAGATCAAGGGACCTGTGACCAAGTGTTTCATGAAGCCAAAAGGCCAGCTTGAGAATAAGTTATGATCTGTAAGAAAACTCCGTGACAAATTCCTAACCCTAATGATGTTTGCTTTTTCCTTATTTTCCGTGGAAAAGGGCTAGAAATGTACTCATTTTTAAAAATGAAAACAGATTAGCCCTGACATTTCTAGGTCCCCAAGAGAATGATGGAGCCTGAGGGCTTTGCATTTCACATAGGCTGGCTCTGGGAATACCTTGCAAAACATTTGCACTCCGACATACACTTCAGAATACACAAACGTGCATATTGTGGCAATTGCAGATTTTTTTATTAAAGCTTTGGAGGGGACACATACTGTAAGCAGCAGCTAGTCACAATCAAGGCATTAAAGACTATGGATCTTATGGATCTAGGATCTTATCATAGTGCAGAGAGTCTTATTGGAATTGTGCTATGAACATTGTACTACATTTTAGCAATACAAATATTTTGGGCTTTATCTTTTCTTCCAGAGCTCAATTTTTTTTACTTTTATTTTTATTAATTTATTTGAGGGGTGGGAAGTATAGGAGAAGGATTAGGGAGAGGAGATATGGTATGTTCCAACTTTTTAAATTGTTTTCCCCTATGTAATTGGTTTGAAAATAACCATGTTCTTCCCCCTTCCAACCCTCATCACCTCAAATACTGCTCCCTCAGATAAACACTCATACAAAGATCTTCAGAGTTAGCTGGAACAACTGTAGTGAAGAAAATTAGTAAAGCTGCTATATTTGTGTCTGAGTTTCACTTCAGAATAGCCTGAATTCTCTATAATATGTCAGTAGGTGTAAATATAAGGTATTCCCTGTCTGTTATTTTCATCCTACTGCTTACTCCCGATATCTTTTTTTAATAAGTTTTAATTTTTGCTGTCTGGCAGGAATGCTACATGGGAAATAACAATATTAGAAAATAGAACTGACCCTGCTTCCTCTTAGTGCTTGATTAAATTAATGTTGCAGTATATGTGATTTGTGACTCCTCTGCAATATGCCTTTTGATTTTACAAAAAAAAAGCTGCTCATATCACTAATGAATATTAAATTAGTTCATTTAAATAAATATATTTTATGTGGGGTTGCCATTCTCTGGGCATTCTGATGAGGGGAGATTCAGTAATCAATATTGCCACATTACCAAAGGGTAGTTCCTCAGCTTGATGTCAATGGAGCTATGACAGTTTACACCAGCAAAGTATCTGCCCCCATATATTAAATTCATATTTAAGGGACTTGTTTTTCCATAAAACGCCTTTTGTTATATCTGTTGCAATGTTAATTCAGAAATTTTACCATATATAACTGTAAAACCAATGGACTTTACTATGTCATTGTCCCTGCATCCCCCAACATGAGATCTTGATTGAAAGGTATAGATGTATGGCCATTGCAAAGCCCCATCTGGCACTTGCCAAATGTTCCACGAAAACAATGCTAAAGGGAGTGCATCTGTTTTGCAAGCCTTAACGTGTGCATCTGCAAGATGATATGCCTACGTTGCCTGGGTGCTGAAGGTGTTTGCTCCCACTTTGGTACTCACTAGTTCTCAGAACCACAGTTTGGCAGAGTGTGTGTCTACGCATACATACATGTCTGTTTGCATGTATATTTAGTAGACACACAATACACATATAGTAAGTTGCTCATCCATGTGATAGCATTCATCTCTGTCCCATCAGCACTCTGCTATGAATTCATCTCTGTGTGAGACTCTGATATTCCAAACCTCTCACCAGATTCAAACAGCCTCCATTTTTTGAAACAGGCAACCTGACAAGCAAACTTTTTTATTCTTACCCTTCAAATGTGGAATCTTCTTCCAAAATTACACTGCTCTGAAGTCCACGACAGGCAATATTGAGGCCTAGGACGGTATTAATTCTAAGTTTAAAATGCCCCAAATCCCTCCTTTCCAAATGGATAAAGAACTCATTTCTATCCCTGGAAGGCTATATGGTAATGAAGTTTTAAGTAATGACATCATGATTCTTTAAAAAAGCTATTTTAGTTAATTTTAGGTGTTTCTAAAATATATTAAAATAATTGTTTTGTTGTGTGTGGAACTGCACAGTTGAAATCACAATAAAAAAGGGAGCCTGGCTTTATAGGTGAAGGATTATGAAAAACAGTAACAATAGTATTTTCATAAACCTTCTTAGCACTTTTGAAATAGTTTTCCTGCAAAATATGGTGCATGCATAGAACACCTGAGTGGGTGAGGTGGTGTATTATTTGTACTGATACTTGTTTGAGATTACCAGTGTAACTCACTGTACTAAAAAAATGATAATAGTATGATGTCATATACATCTACCTATGTATCTGTACAGCCTATATGAAGTCGTAAGAATGCGTATTGTGACACATGATGAGGTGTGGCATAGAATCATAGAATCATAGAACTTGAGATCAGAAGGGACCATTATGATCATCTAGTCTGACCTCCTGCATGATGCAGGCCACAAAAGTTGACCCACCCACCCCTGAAATAACTCTCACCCTTGACTCAGCTGTTGAAGTCCCCAAATCCTGATTTGGTGACTTCAAGCAGCAGATAATCCTCTAGCAAACAACCCCTGCCCCATGCTCGGAGGAAGGCGAAAAACCTCCAGGGCCTCTGCCAATCTACCCCGGAGGAAAATTCCTTCCCGACCCCAAATATGGCGATCAGCTGAACCCCGAGCATGTGGCCAATATTCTCTATCCTGACACTTAGGAAAAGACTCCCAATATCCCAACATTTAAAATCGGTACTAACTCCCAGGCGGCACATTATTGACCTATTGGGTAAATCAAGTTATCCTATCAGATCATCCCTTCCATAAACTTATCAAGCTTAGTCTTAAAGCCGGAGAGGTCTTTTGCCCCCACTATGTCCCCCGGCAGGCCATTCCAGTATTTCACTCCTCTGACGGTCAGAAACCTTCGCCTAATTTCAAGCCTAAACTTCCCAACTGCCAATTTATATCCATTTGTTCTCGTATCCACATTAGCACTGAGCCGAAATAATTCCTCTCCCTCCCCGATATTGATCCCTCTGATATATTTAAAGAGAGCAATCATATCTCCCCTCAACCTTCTTTTGGTTAAGGAAAACAATCCGAGCTCCTCAAGTCGCCTTTCATACGACAGGCTTTCCATTCCTCGAATCATCCTAGTGGCCCTTCTCTGTACCCTTTCCAGTTTAAGTTCATCCTTCTTAAACATGGGAGACCAGAACTGCACACAGTACTCCAAATGAGGTCTCACCAGCGCCTTGTATAACGGGACTAGCACCTCCTTATCTCTACTAGAAATACCTCGCCTAACGCAACCCAAGACCGCATTAGCCTTTTTGACGGCCACATCACATTGCCGACTCATAGTCATCTTGCGATCGACCAGGACTCCGAGGTCCCTCTCCTCGTCCGTTACTTCCAACAGGTGCGTCCCCAGCCTATAACTATAATTCTTATTAGTCATCCCTAGATGCATAACCTTACACTTCTCACTATTAAATTTCATCCTATTACTAATACTCCAGTTTACCAGGTCATCCAAATCCCCCTGGAGGATATCCCTATCCTTCTCCGAATTGGCAATACCTCCCAACTTCGTGTCATCCGCAAACTTTATCAGCCCACTCCTACTTTCGGTTCCGAGGTCAGCGACGAATAGATTGAATAACATCGGACCCAAAACCGAACCCTGAGGAACCCCACTGGTAACCTCCCTCCAACCCGACAGCTCCCCTTTCAGTACGACCCTCTGCAGTCTCCCCTTTAACCAGTTCTTTATCCACCTCCGGAATTTCATTTCGATCCCCATCCTTTCCAATTTACGCAGTAATTCTTCATGCGGTACCGTATCAAACGCCTTACTGAAATCAAGATATATCAGATCCACCGCATTGCCCTTATCTAAAAAATCTGTTACTTTCTCAAAGAACGAGATCAGGTTGGTTTGGCACGATCTACCTTTCGTAAAACCATGTTGTAATTTGTCCCAGACGCCATCGACCTCAAGGTCCGTAAGTACTCTCTCCTTCAATATTTTTTCCATGACTTTGCACACTACAGACGTTAAACTAACAGGCCTGTAGTTACCCGGGTCACTTTTTTTCCCCTTCTTGAATATAGGAACTACATTAGCTAATCTCCAGTCCAGCGGTACAACCCCCGAGTTTAGGGATTCATTAAAAATTTTCGCTAACGGGCTCGCAATTTCACTCGCCAATTCTTTTAATATTCTCGGATGAAGGTCATCCGGACCGCCCGATTTACTGCCGTTAAGCTTTTCAAGTTTGGCTCGTACCTCGGATACCGTAATGTCTACCCCCCCTCCTTCATTCCCATCATTCACGCCGCCACTATTCCCAAGCCCTTCAGTAGCCTCATTAAATACCGAGGCAAAATATTCGTTCAGATATTGTGCCATGCCTAGATGATCCTTAATCTCCACCCCGTCTCCATTCTTAAGCGGTCCCACTTCTTCTTTCTTGGATTTCTTCCTATTTATATGGCTAAAAAACCTTTTACTATTGTTTTTAATTCCCTTCGCGAGATCTATCTCCACTTGGCTTTTGGCCTTTCTAACCGCATCCCGACACCCTCTTACCTCCATAAGGTAGGTTTCTTTGCTGATCCCTCCCATCTTCCACTGTTTATACGCCTTCTGTTTTTTCCTAATCACCCCTCTGAGACGCTTGCTCATCCAGTCCGGTCTAAAACCGCTACCTACAACCCTTTTTCCCTTTCTCGGGATACAGGCCTCAGAGAGGTCCTGCAACCTCCACCTAAAATAATCCCACGCCTCTTCCGCCTTTAGATCTCTAAATATGTTTGCCCAATCCACTTTTTTAACTAGCTGCCTTAATTTAGTAAAGTTAGCCCTCTTGAAATCATAAACCTTAGTCTCAGATGCATTTTTATTTATCTTTCCATTTAGTTTGAACCGGATTAGCTCATGATCACTCGAGCCAAGGTTGTCCCCTACAACCATTTCCTCAACGAGGTCCTCACTACTCACCAAAACCAAATCTAAAATGGCATCCCCCCTCGTCGGTTCAGCAACCATTTGGTGAAGGAATTCATCAGCTATCACATCTAGGAAAAGCTGAGCCCTATGATTATTACTAGCGTTTATTCCCCAATCTATATCCGGGAAGTTAAAGTCTCCCATGATCATACAGTTCCTACCAGTATTGACCTCTTTAAAAACATTAAAGAGTTCTCTATCCATCTCCAGGCTGGATCCCGGCGGTCTATAGCACACCCCGATCACTATCCCAGGGGAGGCTCTAGTATTTTTCTTCCCCAACGTGACCCTTGCCCAAACAGACTCCGTATTATCTATTCCATTACTATTTATTTCATTACACTCTACCTCTTTATTGACATACAAGGCAACCCCACCCCCTTTACCTTTGTTCCGGTCTTTCCTAAAAAGAACATACCCTTCCATACCTGCACTCCAGTCGTGGCTACCGTTCCACCACGTTTCAGTTATTCCCACGATATCGGGTTTCAAATCTCGGACCAGGAGCTCCAGTTCCTCCATTTTGTTACCTAGGCTTCTAGCATTAGTGAACAAACATCCTAATTTTTGCCCTTTGGCTTCTCTCCCCTTTGTTACCCTCTTTGGTAGGGACACCGTACCGTCAGTATGACGTATCGGTCTAGTATCCCTCCCCCCCCTCTTTCTTATGTTCAAACCCTTCCCTCTGTCAATATCAGTTTTTATCCCTTCGTCCACCCTCTCAATGTTAAAGCCTGGCGTGGAGAGTGCCCGTGCATCTCCCAACCGTCTCCCCGCAATTCCTAGTTTAAAGCTCTCTCGATCAGATGCGCCAGCCTCCCTCCCAGAAGTCTATTTCCCTCCCTACTCAGGTGGAGCCCATCCCGCGAGAACAGTTCTCTGTTCCCGAAAGCCTCCCAGTGGCCATACATCCCAAAGCCCGTCTTATAACACCAATCTCTGAGCCAACTATTTAACATCACAATCCTGTCCCCCCTTTGCCGCCCTTCTCTAGGGACAGGCAAAATCCCACTAAAGATTACCTGAGCCTCGATTTCCTTCAGCGTCTTACCCAGTCTGGCATAATCTCCCTTGATTCTCTCCAGCGAGAATCTAGCCGTGTCATTGGTTCCTACATGAAGGATGATAAGAGGGTTCTTACCTGCCCCTTTTAGGATCCTTTTCAACCGCAGGTCCACATCACGAATCTTAGCACCCGGTAAACAGCACACCCTTCTGTTCTCCGGATCGGCCCTGGTCACCGGCCTGTCCAACCTTTTCACTAAGGAATCGCCAATTACATAGACCTGCAATAATAGGAGTATTATTGCATTAGTTTGCTAAGTTTATCTGACTCATGAGGGCTTTACCACAAGTGAAATATGTAAATTATACCAACCTATTGTCAATAAAAACCTTTATGCCACTGAACACACCATGCATTTATATCACACATTTTCAGAAGTTATTTTAGATATGTTTTTTGTAGTGGTTTCAAAGAAAAAGAAAATTTTGGAATTGTCTGTAATCCTTGTCGTGTTATTTGTTAAAGTTTGGGTAACATTAAAACTATAAGGTACATTATGACATTTTTATTATTTTACAGTTTCCCTATGGCATGGCTTTCATTTCATTTTCATTTTTTACTGGTTATTGGTTTCTTCATCATTAAATATAGCCCTCTGAATTTAAGTGTGCCTAAAGTTATACCCTCAGTCATTTTTGTGCTATTAACTGCTGGTGTCAACTAAAAAAATCACTGTAATTAGGGATACCATTTGTTTTCCAGATTTTGAGGTTAACCAAGCCGCCTGTCTGTTCTGAAGCAGTTAAACTATACATAAATAAATATTAAAAAGGCAAAGTTTAATCAGTAAGAATAAGATCTTAGCATCCTTACTGAGGCACAACTCCCATTGGGCTGCATATTTGAACTGTGTTAGTTTGTGTATTTGATGTATTACATAGATATAACATACCTGCTAGATAGTCTAACTTAACCATATGTCAGAGGGGTAGTCATGTTAGTGGGGTAACCATAAGTGATTGTCTCATTGTATATTAAGAGATATGTAGAAATCTGTTGTTGTTGTTTTTTAATTTTAAATTTACTTCTCAGCAACATGTATGTAGCCAGGCCTACATATGTAAGATTGTCATGACCAGATGTTATTTTTCCCTATATAGGAGACTTCCCTCATTCAACAGCATAACACAGAAGGCCCCACTAAAGGTAATCTATTTGTGATTAAAATAGATCATGTTAATTCTTTCACTGATTTCATATGACTTTGGGTCTAAATCTTACTCTTATTGAAATCGACAGCAAAAATGTTAACGTCATTGGGAACAGGACTTAGTCCATAGTGAGAGATTTCAGAGAACTGGATATATAATGTAAAGGTTTTGTACACTGCAATCTTGAGTGGTTTTAATTCATGTACATAAATATTTTGAAAAATAAATACTTCTGAAACATTTACAATTTTCTTTCAACATATATATATGGTGTGCTGTTTTTGTCTTTTCCTGATCATTATGAATGCTGTTTTAATTTAGGGGAAAAAAGTGAAAGGTGAGAATAAATGAGAGCTTTCATTGTGAGAAATGTTACATTTTAAATGTGTGTGGGGGGGGGAGGCAGTTTTGAGCGGTGACTGGACACAATGTCCAGTCATTTTTCAAAATACATACTTAAAGCTGAATATAGATTTATTTATTTATTTATTTATTTATTTATTTATTCATTCATTCAGATGCATGTTGGGTCTTGACGGTGAAGGGAGTGAAAATATTGTAGCACTGTAGGCTGCAGGACCACTTCCAGTATTCTTAGGTATTAAAGGCTTGAAAATTTGTGACTGAACATAAAGGGCTCGGTTCAGCAGAAGGTAACAACAGCCTTCCAAACCACAGAGGCTTAGAAGGTGACCGTAGTGCATGATACTACACAGCAGGCTGACCTATCCAGCCTTACTGCATAGGACTCATAATTAATAAATGCTATTCCTACCTACCAGAGGTGTGGAGTTATTTCACAGTGAAGAGGAGTAAATGTAAATGTGATTCCAGCTGTACATACCACAACTTCATATTCTTCCTTCACTCCTGGCTGGAGCTCCGCAGCCTCTAGTAGTTGTAGCCTTAGGGCTGAAGTAACTTAAGTGCAGCTCTAGAATGTGGAAAAGGCACAGAATTTAGACTTTTAAAACATTTTTATTGTTTTTTCATAAAACATCTGTGATCCATTATTTCAAGCATCCAGAAATAGAATTAATTGTATGTGAGGGAAATCACATATACAGTACAGTAACCACTATTGTAAATAACCGCAATAAAGCAAGAGACATATTCACATTACACACATTTTCTCTTATCATTTTGCCATTACCTCTATTAAAGAAAACATGAAACCTGTCAACTAGTTTTAGTAGCCTAAAAACACCAAAGTATTTGGTGCTGCCACAAAAAGAAAAATAAATGCATCAGTTGAGATATGCTAAAATTTGAATGTAGATTGATGATGGACATGTCCAGTTATTACATCTTGGAGCATGTAGTAAGCATATTCAACCAAATCATACAGAATCCACACTGTTACAGTTTTTAAACAAATTAATCAAGAGAGTATCCACTGCAGACAAACTTTGTTTCTGAGGTTATGTTCTTAAGGACTGTTATAAGGTTAATATGGTGCTTGAACTTATTCTCTTTGAGATTATTAAATACTATTAGACAATATACTTACTAGTCTTATCTCAATGAAGGATCATTGCATCAAATTGTTTAGGTGAAAAGATACTCTTCAACTATTTCTCTTAGTACTGTGATGAGACAATATTTAATACAAATAGAGGTAATATATGTTCCATGTAAGTGTGGAATAGATGACCCCATAAAACTGCCATGCATGGGCAATTGGGAGAAATTTTATATCCATCACTGTCAATTGATTTTGAAGCTAGTGTATCTCAATAGCCAAATTGATCCCTTCTCCACTTCCTCTACAGTGTACTATTGCTAAAACTGAATTACTCATAGAGGGAAGGCAGTTGGTGCAGCAGGTCTCGAGTAGAATGACAATATGACAGACTGTTAACAATGCTAGAGTCATTTGTAACATGCAAAAGTGGAATAGTTGCCAGTTAAAATGGGTAAAAACACAGAGAGATTTAGAGATATCTTCATAGGAATCAAGCAGTGTGTCCTGACTTGGAAAGATGCATCTTAAATAGGGAGAAACTGAGAAATCTTAAACTGAGGGAAAGAGAGCAGCCTGTTCCCTGCAAGTGGCTTTTTTTTAAAAAGTCTGGTTTCTGTTGAAGAGGAGCCCTCAACCCTCATCAGACACCCTTCCTCTGTCTGCTGCTTTTCCAGAACTCTCATGCAGCTGAAAGGGAACAGAATTGAAGAGATCCCTGTGGGCAGGGTAATCAGGAAGAGAAACCTCTCCTTATTAGAACTCTTCCACTGTGCAAGAAGGCAACTGGGTGTGGAAGGGGAAATGTAATGATGCATATCACTTGTGTGGAGTGGAGACATGCTTTGCTGTGAGTTCCTAGCCAAGGAAGCAATGTGCAGGAGATGGGAGAGATGAACTATGGGTGAGGCCAGAGAATCCTCTCTCCATTCCTTTCCCATCAGGTGTCATTCAGCAGCCTGGTCTGGTTTTGAAATCTCCCTTCACAGTATTGTGCAGGGGTTCACACACAGCATGGAGAGTCAGTCTGTGCACCATGTACACACTCCCTATATGCTCCCCCACCCTCAACACTGCAAAGGGTGAGGGGTTTGCAGGACACTGGCCATACATCTTATGCTACTAGTGGTGGCCAGGCTACCCAGATTCTTTGTGGCCAGGTTCTCTGTGCACTGCTTCCATGATGGATTGTATCCACCAAAACCTTGTAATTCCTCCTGTATTTGGTCTTTGTGTGGAGAACAGGATATCACCCTATGACATACCAGGGTACAATCCAGACTAATGCATTGTTGTGCCACTCCTGCCTATGCTGCCATTTACAATGCTTTGTTGCTGCAGCTCCAACCTGGGCTGTTCACAAACAGCCTCCAGCATACAAATCACTCCCAGCTATGTCTGTGTGTACACTGAAGCCAGCCAGTCACACCTTGGTTCTTACCAGCCTTAAAAATCACCACAGGGTGACACCAACATACTCCCAGTCCCATATTTCCCCCCAGAAACATATGTCCTGTACTGCCCAATCCTCTCCTGGTCAGAACAAATATATTAAGTCTGTTATTCCTTTCAGAGAATAATATGCACACAATTTGTTACGCCGAATGGGGTTACCTAGACACTTCAACTTGAACACACTGGATTAGATAAAACAAGTTTATTAACTACAAAGGGAGATTAGAAGTGAGTACAAGCAATGAAGCATAAAAGTCAGAAATGGTTACAAGAAAAATAAAGATAAGATGCTTACTAATGCCTAACTTAACAAACTATATTAGATTCAAGCAAAGTTTCTCACCACATGCTCCAGCAGATTATTGACCAAACTCGCAAGTCAGGATCCCTCCCACAGACTCCAATGTCTGCTTCCTCTGTCTCTTCAAGTGCAGTAAATGCAATGGGCAGGGAGAGAAAGAAGGGTGCCTTGGGGTGTTTGTCCCTCCTTTCCATAATTTTAGTCCCCCTTTTGAAAAACATTTCCAACTCAGAACCAGGAGACAATGAGTCTATGTGGAAGGATGTTCCCTGCTGGTTTTCTCACCTGTTTGAACTTCCTTTGTCTTCCCTTCCTGCTTGATGACTGTTTACTGCTTAAATGCACAATAAGCAGGTTACATTATTCCTTTGTTTAGGACAGACCTGTTTGCCAACTTCCGTTTGGGCAGGGCTGTGGGGTTTGAAACGTGTTAATAACACCATACAAGGGAATCTTATAACTTCACATACAATGTTGCTAAACATATTTTACCAGGACAATACTGACCTGCAAATTATGAGTTTTCAGATGATACCTTACAAGGCATATTTTGTACAAAGATGATTACGTAGTGTTCAGAGGGTATATTCTGTCACACACCCTTGATAAATATACATAATAATTACAGGCTTCAGAGGCTGGAGCTCCTGGCTCCCATGGGATGCTTTCCTAATGGCTTTGAGGTACAAATGTAGCTTTATTTTCTTTAAATAATGCTGTGACAGTGTACCCCATATTCTTCATAGTGATATTATGAAATGACTACGGCATAATTATGATGCATTTTGTACAAGACAGGTCATGTAAGGTGTAATTGGAAAAGTTATGATTTGCTGAATATGATTATCCTATTTGTGTGCATGGATCGTTTTTGTATTTGAAGTTATGAATATTGACTATATATCTGTATTTCACATGTAGTCAAACCTGGGCGACACCCATTAGGCAAGATGCTTCCAGTCTAAATAGCTGGTTGTGAAGAGCCCATTCAGGGTAATGGGCCATTAGGGAAAACAATAGACCTTAGGAGAAGCTTATCCCCCACCCATGAGCCTTCTTGAGAACGCTCCAGACAGCTTGTAAGTAATGGCTGCTATGACTCTGCAAGGGCATGTGACCAGCCCACATGACTCTGGACTCCATTTTGGGGGCCTGTATTTTTCCACAAACTGGTCTGGGAACTGGTTTTGGAACAAAGGGTTCCCGCCATATGCTAAAGCTATATAAGGCAGGGAGTGACATCATCTGTTGTTCTTCACTGCCCCACAACTCAACACCTGAGAGAAGCTCCTAAGGAAAAGGGAATGGAGGTGGGGATCCCAAACTGCAAAGCAAGTACAGCTTGTGCTTTGAGAATCTGCAAGCCTGCTTGTATCGTCAGTCAGGATGAGAAATTGTTAATTCAAATCCTATCCTTCTAGTATGTTAAACTTTGTTTTTGTTTCTTTACTAGGTAATCTACTTTGATCTGTTTGCTATCACTTATAATCACTTAAAATCTATCTTTTTGTAGTTAATAAACTTTATATTTTATATGTTTTATATTTTAACCTAAACCAGTGTGCCTTTAAGTGAAATGTCTGGGGGGAAAATCTCAGTTTGGTTACCACAAGTGTGTATATTCCTCTCCACATTGAGGGAGGGGCGGACATATTAATGAGCTTACACTGTCCAGATCCCTGTGCAGTGCAAGACCATATAATGTTGGGTTTATACTCCAAAGGGAGGTGCATGCTTGGGGAGCTGGGAAACTGGCTGGGATCTGCTGTTTACACTCAGGTAGCCCAGTTTGGGTGAGTGGCACCACCTGCTGTCCTGTTGGTGATAACAGGGCTTGAGTGAGGCTAGCTGTGTTCCCAACCCTGTTGTGTGTCTTAGAGAGGTGCAGTAGTTCCCACAGTTCCCAGACTGCACCCCAGGGGTGACAACCCATCACAAATGCAATTTGTTATTGACTCATAATTTATTAGCTAAACAATTCTTTTAAAAAATGTGATTTATTTTTAAAAAGCATCTCACTTTAAAAAAAAATGTTTTGGCCTAATGCTTTACATTGTGTCATAATGTATTACATCAGCCTGTATCAGTCATCTCATGTTATTTCAAAATAATTTATTGTGACACTTTCAACTTCACAGAACATGTCACAGCATGAATCACAAACCAAAAAATGGGAGGATCACGTCCGCTTTAAATAAATGTTTTATTTAAGAGCAATATTCTGAAATATACATTTTTCTAAGGCTAAAAATGGCAGATTATTTGACTGGTACTTCAGTAACTTTATCTCTTAGGAGTTTATTTTCAAGTCAATGGTTAGTCAAATACATGAACTATCTGAGGATAGTCAGGTACCCTGTGTTCACTTGCAGTAGTAGTAGAATCTCCAGCAAGTAGGTTTGACTTATCCCCATTGGGTGTTTTGTTTTAGAAATAAGCTGAAATGCCTAACCTGGCTTATCCTGTACACTGTGTCCCTTCTGTTTCAGAAAACTTTGTTATGTTACCTTTATTTGCCCAAATCCCTAGTGAGAGCAGCTTCAAAAATCTTCTGTTTCTCAGTGTTTCCATCTCCTGATACAGTCTATGACCCTAGTCCAGCAATAAGAACTGTGTGAATGGACCAGCACTCAGGTGGAGCCTATTAACTTCAGTGGGGCGTTATGGGGCTCTTGGGGTCCACCTACACGGAGCAGCTTTCAGAACTGCGGCCTATAGATAACATTTTCCAAAGCACTGAAGTCATTTATGAGCCTAAGTCCTATTGAAAGCCTATTGGACTTAATTTTCTTAAACCTTAAAACTTTTCGAAAGCATTTGTCTTATGTCACCCTCTTCAAGTGTGTATATTATGTTTATCTAGTTGACACTCCATTTTTTAAAATTATATATCTCATATATCAAAATCGTATTTAATTCTGAGAGCAATGGGTCAAATTTATCTGATGTAGTTCTAACTTCACTGAAGTTACATTAGGAATGATCCTGCTCCAAATTATTAAAGTAGTAGTAGAGAATATTATGTTATTGTTGGAGATGCTCAGAGGCCTGGATGCACAAAAGGAGTTAGGTGCCCAAGTCCCTGTTTCAGGGTAAAGGGAAAAGGAATCTTGCCACCTTGCTTCTATGGTCCCTGACTGTGTAGCAGTGCATGTGCTTGTTAATAATGTGATGCAGACACTTGGCTGCTGTGATTGATCACCCATAAAGTGCTCATGTGCAGTCCTCCGTGCCTTCCAGCATCCTCCTTGTTCTGTTCTACTCTACTGCTGATACTTATGGCATGGTCAATGACACATCTGTGTGGTTTTCAGCTCCCTGGTCCCCATCATGGCCAAGGCACAGAAGGTGGCCCCTGCCATCCTCACACATTCTGGGAGCTGAGACACCTAGGCTGCCCCCGTCTCTTCCAGCAATCCCCTGCAAGCCTGCCTTTGCCTGCTCCCATCAGTCTCCATTTTTCTTGATGTCCTTTATTCCCCATCCGTGTCCTCCTAGGCATTAACATGGTCCTTGAGCTCCCCCCAAAGCCTGTCCTTAGCACCTATGCTCATTTGTTAAGTCTTGGCACCCATGAGCACGTTGGCATGGGCTTGCATGAAGCCATTAATGGCCTTGATCTCTGCTTCATTGATGTTTGCTCTGTGCTGCCTATGCTGTCCCCACCTGCCCAGGCTGCCTGGTGGCTGCTCCCTCACTCTGGCATCCAATACTTCCATGCTGGGGCTGGGGCGCAAACAGAATGTGATCCATGCTTCAGCTTTTATCGCGTGTTCCAAAGTGGTGCTTTCCTGTGACCTCATGACCATGTGGGTCTGTGTTCAGCTGACACCCAGTCCTCGCTCAGCACTTGGCAATCATATAGGCACCTTAGTCCAGCCGCCTGTGTTGAACTCTCAGACATAGGTGCCTATGCAGTTGCCTGGGCTCCACCTTTGTGCGCCTATCTCTTATGGATTAGCTATGCAGTTTTGAAACAAAGGAATGCTTTCTGTGGAGCCCCAGGATATAGGGGACTCTACACCCCAACACAGATGTGTGCCTTTCCAATTCTTGCTTCCCTCCTTCTCCTGCTGTGTGTGGTCCTCATGAAGCAATGTGGTTCCTTTCTTGGGTCAGCTGGTGAGGGTGGGCTATGTCTGTTCTGGGACGCCAGGGGTCTCTGTTGGGCTGCTGCTACCCCTGCTGTGTTTGGCTGCGAGTCTCCTCTTCTCCTCCTCCCCATTCTGTGGAATTAGTGAGTGTTCTGAGCATTGCCTGCTCTTCTGTGTTGTTCTGTGGGAGCTGCATATTTGGGGGGAAGGTAGTGTGGGGCCAGATGGTAGGAGTGCCTGGTGAGATGTTGTGTTGAAGAGTGGGGTGGGGAACCTACACTGTCTTCCCTTCTGGATCAGGGCTGTCTTGTGTTCCTGGAGCGCGTTTCAGCGGAGGAACATGATTAGAGAGGATTTGATTTTTTTTCCAGTGGGCAGCTGGCACCCTTGCATACATTTGGATGACCATGTAATGATGAGGCCCAGAAGTAAGGCTGACCTGTTTCGACTTCCATGGTATGAGACTGCTCCCCTCCATCTGTGGACAAGTTTGACATAAACCCATGATGCCTTTGCAGCCATGAGTTGCAGGACATTTCTGATGTGCTCTTGGATGTGATTGAGGGTGATTTCTGGGAGGATGTCCCGTGGTTGGGGTCTGGCAGGTCACTGAGACTGTAGAAAAGTGTATGTGTGTATCAGAGAGATGGTGCAACATGCAACTCTGCTCCCCAATTCACCCCTCTCTTCCCCTTCGTTGCTCCACCCTCCTTCCTGTGTGTCAGATCACATGTCCCTCGGGTGATTTGAACTCACCGCCATCCATACCGTCTGTTGCTTGTGTGTCTGGAGTGCTGGGTGTGTGCTCTCCTGTGGAGATCTTGAAAGGTGAGTAAAATGGTGGACTTTGAGATGAGTGGGTGTCTTCTGAGCCTGTGGCCTTGCAATCCATTTCTGAAGATGTACTTTTTAGAAGGTAATGTGTATGTCCGTGTGCTTTCAACATGAGAAGCTCTTTAGAGCTGACTTTCATATGGTTCTGCTTGATCACCCAAGTGGGGTGTTTGGGTGTGGAGGAGGTGGAAGTCTGATGTGGGCCTTGCTGAGCTTCCAGGCTAGCTTGGGGTGCTCCCAGCTCATCTGGCTTACCTTTTGAGCATTGCTTTCTAAGACACCTAACTCCGCCCTGCCCCCCATTTGTTTTACAGGGAGCCTAAGCACCTAACTCAGACTTTGAGCATCCCAGTGTTGTTCCTGTGACTTACTAAGTCCCTAACTTCTTTTGTGCATCCAGGCCATCCTCCCATTTCTCTCCCTGTTTTGCCAAAAAATGTAAATAAATATTCCAGTTTTTTGGGGAGTGAATTCTGTTCCTAACGTTGTGAACACTTATTACAAAGTATTTTGTGTCGTCCTTTCATTTTAGACTCAGTTACCTCCTTCTCAAACAGATATGGAGCTATCTGTTTTATTAGTGTCCATTATTTATATCAGAAATGCTGATTTATAAAACTAAGACATGGGAAATTTTTCTTGTTTAACAAATTAATCTTACACCATTTTAAGCTTTTTTTACTCTTCACTTCTTACTCTGTTTTTTTCTGCCGCACATTTTGTCCCCTTTTGGACCTTGAAAAGTTCTGGTTAATGTAGGGTGACCAGATGTCCCGATTTTATAGGGACAGTCCCAATATTTGGGGCTTTTTCTTACATAGCCTCCTATTACCCTCCTCCGCTGTCCCGATTTTTCACACTTGCTATCTGGTCACCTTAGGTTAATGTGATTTCATTTTTCTTTACAATGAATTAGAACCAATCACATCAGCCACACTATCAGAGGCTCGTTCACCTGCACATATACCAATGTGATATATGCCATCATGGGCCAGCAATGCCCCTCTGCTATGTACATTGGCGAAACTGGACAGTCTCTACGCAAAAGAATAAATGGACACAAATCAAACACAGGACCAGCTCTAGGCACCAGCGTTCCAAGCATGGGATGGCATTCCGTCATTTTTTTTTTTTTTTTTTACTTGGGGCGGCAAAAAACTTGGAGCCAGCCCTGATCAGACATCAAGAATTATAACATTCAAAAACCAGTCGGAGAACACTTCAACCTCCCTGGTCACTCAATTACAGATCTCAGTCGCAATACTCCAACAAAAAAACTTCAAAAACAGACTCCAACGAGAAACTGCAGAATTGGAATTAATTTGCAAGCTAGACACCATTAAATTAGGCTTGAATAAAGACTGGGAGTGGATGGGTCATTATACAATGTAAAAACTGTTTCCCCATGCTAATTTTTTCCCCTACTGTTACTCACACCTTCTTGTCAACTGTTGGAAATGGGCCATCCTGATTATCACTACAAAAGTTTTTTTTTCTCCTGCTGAAAATAGCTCACCTAATAATTGCCCACCTTAATTAATTACTCTCATTACAGTTGGTATGGCAACACCCATTTTTTCATGTTCTCTGTGTATATGTATCTTCCTACTGTATTTTCCACTGCATGCATCCGATGAAGTGGGTTTTAGCCCACGAAAGCTTATGCTCAAATAAATGTGTTAGTCTCTAAGGTGCCACAAGTACTCCTCATTCTTTTTGCTTCTGTGTGGTTACTGATTGCCAGTGGAGCTTAGCTTGAAAACTCATGTATTCTAATTTTTTGTTTAGTGCAATAGAAGGTATTACATTATTTACCTTGTCTGCTATCTCACAGAAAACTGTTGCTTGATTATTTACTCAAGCAGGGGACCATAAACAAGTACACCGCTACCTCGATATAACGCCACCCGATATAACATGAATTCGGATACAACGCGGTAAAGCAGTGCTCCGGGGGGGCGGGGCTGCGCACTCCGGTGGATCAAAGCAAGTTCAATATAACGCGGTTTCACCTATAACGCGGTAAGATTTTTTGGCTCCCGAGGACAGCGTTATATCGAGGTAGAGGTGTACAATCTGAACATAAAAAACGTAATGGGAAATCCAGATTCCACATGAACAGAATTATTATTATTTAATAAATAAGATTTTTTTGTACAATAAATACAGGCTATATTAAAATAATACATTATCAAGTAGATTTTCTGTTTATTTTTGTGGAAAGAATAAAGAGGCCTCGAACTGAACAACAAGGGATAAACGTTCTATTAATATGGAGGTGAAGTTAACAGATTTGTATACCATTAGCATTGCAGCATTATATAATATTTGTATCATAATGAAAATACTATGTAATTAGTAACGCTATCACTTCTTTCTGAGTAGGAAAGTGTGTGCCCTCACATATAATCCCTTTGCTCAGGTAAATATGAAAAAATAATTTCCCAGTGGCAGGTTTTTCATTTACGATGCTCCATGATTGTGATTTAAAATATTAATTTATGTCATGCACTCTAATAGGCTGAGCAATCTTTGAGAGAGAGAAAAAAAGAGTGCATGGAGCTGAAAATAAAATTGTTTTTTCATTCCTGTTCTAGGTGATAATGTATTCATATTTCCTTTGATTACAAATATTTATTTTTCTGGCTTTTTAGAGGACATTTCAGATTTATATAGTTGGGTCATGGTTTTTTTCCCCTTGCTTGCTATATCTAATAGCATTAAAGTATATTTATCTTCTGCTTCTTTACACAGATATTACATTTTTGAGGTGCAACCATTTTTATAGTAATCCATAAATAATGTAGTAAATATATATAATTGTGTCCTGCTGATGATAGTTATGTTAAGATTTCTATTATAAACTTGCTTTTCAGGGCCCACCAATAATACACACAGATTTGTTCTAAGTTTATCGTGTCACTAAAGTGATGATCATAATGCTTTAAATAACAATTTTAATATATTTTATTTATACTGCAGCTATCCCTATTTTGCATGAACTAGGACAGCACCAAACATCTTCACATAACTGGGGGGAACAAAAGCATTTTAAGCACCCAACTCAGGCCTGGTCTACACTACACAGTTAGGTCGATGTAAGGCAGCTTACGTTGACCTAATATGTCTTTGTACACACTACAGCTTTGTCGTCGATGTAAGTGCCTTGCTACACTGACATAATAACTCCACCTCCACAAGAGTTGTAGTGCTTATGTTAGTGTAGTTATGGCAACACAATGTCTGTGTAGACACTGCATTCCTTACATTGGGTGTTGGCTGTCTTGTCAATTTCATGGCTCCAGCATGGAGCCGTGAAATTGACAAGAAAGCCGGGAACTAGAGCAGGGCTGCCCCAGGCTCCCCACTCCCAGCTGGGCAAGAAGCCCAGCTTAATCTTCAGAGAGGCAAGAAGCCCAGGCGGCTGACCCCTGCTCCTGGCTGGGAGTGGGGAGCTGAGAACCCTGGGGGGCAGGTGAGCTCCTGATGGGGAGCTGAGAACCCTAGCTCTCAGCTCCCCATACTGCCCCTCTTCAGTTGGTGGAAGCACTCCTGGTAAAGGCACACCCCACCAACAGGAGGGTAGTGTGGACATCAGCCACCATAGTAATTACTGCAGTGGCTGTAACTTGACCTAATAAAGGTCAGCATAGGGCAGTAGTTTAGACATGCCCCCAGTTTCTTTGAAAGGACCTGAGATGGCAGATAGCCACCAATAGATTAGGGTCCAGATTCCCCAGAGTTCAGCTCCCATTTAGGCATCTAAATGAAGTGGCGAGATTTTCAGAAGTTCTAAGCACCCTATAGTTCTCGTTGAAAGCAGTGGGACCTGTTACATGCTGAGCTCTTGAAAATTTGGCCCTGTCTCCTTTTTTAAAAAGTGTATTCTTTTTCCAGCTCTTGTACTGCTGTCAGAGAGTCTGAATGTGTCTTACCATGTGTACAGTGCCTTGGAATAAGGGCAGTTAATCTTTATTCAGCAGTCTTTCTTTCCTTTTTTTATCTTGATTTTCTGCTGCTTTGCAGACTTGATCTGTTTTCCTTGTCTAATTAAATTCTTTATTTACAATTTTATTTTACAATTGTGTTTTACTTTTGCTTCTCAGTTTGAATACTTTAGAGCCTTTCTAATCAAATTTTGTTTTCCACTGGGGCTTGATGTTGTTGCATTTATCTTTACTCTGCGAGCTGTCTATGAAGTTTTGACTTACAGTATGCTTGTCTTACGCCCTTATTTATTTCGTTATTACAGTCATTGTCACAGCACACTGTATATTTGTAAATTCAAGTAGGACTTTTATTTTGATTTGCTTAATGAATAAGCTATATTATATTTACAGGTAATAGTGAAACTCTTTCTGTGCGGCAGTGGTTGGACTTAAAATAATGCTTTATATTGAACATCCGTTTGAACACTTTTCTCAGATATTGCACTTATGATGTTTATTCTAGAGATTAAATATTCATGTTATCAACAAGGTTTTGCAGTTGACTTCACCTGGTAATTGCACTTCTCTGCACAAAATAAGCAGTAGACAAGAAGTTACTAACTGGCACGTTTTAAATTTAATTAATTTTTTTGTGGGCCCTGTAGAGCTTGGATAGGCATTTTCCTTTTCATATGTACATCTAAATAAATCAATACGTACAGAAAATGTGCCCTTTGGTTAGAGCCCAACAAGTTACCATGACAACCAGATCTGACTGCCTCGGTTGGAAGGAACAATTCATTTATGTTTTCTTCATCTTCATCACTTCATACAGAAGGGGAAGATTAAGCCATTTTGTTCAGATTGTATTCAGTTTGCCCTCCACTGGGGACTGGGAATCTAGGGTGCAGAGGGAAGGGACGGGCCAGGGTCAAAGCCATGAGGTATACATCACCTTTTCCCCCCACCCTATACACACACAACTTTTCAACACATCTGCTCAGGAGATAATGCAATCTAGGGCTGTATTAACTTCTGAGTGGAGCCCCAGTGGTCTGTGAAAGACCTCTTTTATGTCTGGACGGTAAAGGCAGCAACCACCAGGGAAACTCTGTTAGCACAAATCTGTCATTGACTGCCATATTCAAAAGGAGCAAAGGATAGCCTGATGGGTCAAGAAAGTAGCGTGGGGGCACAGGTGACCCTGATCTCCAGCATTTCTTCTGTGATCCATGCTCCCTGATTGTTCCACACACTTATGGAAGAAACCACAGGGAAAGCCTAGTTTCCTAGCCCTTATGCAGGCTTTCCAAATAGGGGACCTCTTGGCCTTGTATTGTCTTCTATTAAACTTCTTTCAGCTCTTGCAGAAATTGGTTGCATAAGATAGAGCAACCCACATTCAGCCTTATCTTACAAAACCATCACTTCTTCAGCAGATCACCATATGTTTCACTAATCATGGCAATATTACAAAAGCCACATTTTCACATAAATTAAGCATTTTAATTAGCTTCTCTCATTTCTTATACCCATTTAGATATTTCTTCACTTTTTCTTTAGCAAACATTGTGGATGAGGCAAGAAAATTAGTAGTCTGTTCGTATCTGAATTAATCTGTCTGTTTTACAGTGTCTCACAGCAGTAGTGCAGCACAGAAGCCTTTTTTCAGACAAGACTAAACTCAGACAATAATTTATATAACTCTTATAGAGCAGGGTGTACGAAATGTGACCTCTGAACACAACTTCTTTTTAAATAGCTTGTTATCATCATTGTGAAAGGTACCAGTTTGGCATCCCTGGGATTAGTAAATTCTTCTCTCTAGAAATCAATCAAGGCATAGGAAACAACACCATTAGCTTCTCCAGGCTGCCCTTGCAAAATGCATAAATTGACCCACTTCCTGTGATTTAGGTTAAGGTAAAGACTATCTTTTGTTGCATAATACCATATAAAGTGTACATTACACACAGTGTNCAGATTGTATTCAGTTTGCCCTCCACTGGGGACTGGGAATCTAGGGTGCAGAGGGAAGGGACGGGCCAGGGTCAAAGCCATGAGGTATACATCACCTTTTCCCCCCACCCTATACACACACAACTTTTCAACACATCTGCTCAGGAGATAATGCAATCTAGGGCTGTATTAACTTCTGAGTGGAGCCCCAGTGGTCTGTGAAAGACCTCTTTTATGTCTGGACGGTAAAGGCAGCAACCACCAGGGAAACTCTGTTAGCACAAATCTGTCATTGACTGCCATATTCAAAAGGAGCAAAGGATAGCCTGATGGGTCAAGAAAGTAGCGTGGGGGCACAGGTGACCCTGATCTCCAGCATTTCTTCTGTGATCCATGCTCCCTGATTGTTCCACACACTTATGGAAGAAACCACAGGGAAAGCCTAGTTTCCTAGCCCTTATGCAGGCTTTCCAAATAGGGGACCTCTTGGCCTTGTATTGTCTTCTATTAAACTTCTTTCAGCTCTTGCAGAAATTGGTTGCATAAGATAGAGCAACCCACATTCAGCCTTATCTTACAAAACCATCACTTCTTCAGCAGATCACCATATGTTTCACTAATCATGGCAATATTACAAAAGCCACATTTTCACATAAATTAAGCATTTTAATTAGCTTCTCTCATTTCTTATACCCATTTAGATATTTCTTCACTTTTTCTTTAGCAAACATTGTGGATGAGGCAAGAAAATTAGTAGTCTGTTCGTATCTGAATTAATCTGTCTGTTTTACAGTGTCTCACAGCAGTAGTGCAGCACAGAAGCCTTTTTTCAGACAAGACTAAACTCAGACAATAATTTATATAACTCTTATAGAGCAGGGTGTACGAAATGTGACCTCTGAACACAACTTCTTTTTAAATAGCTTGTTATCATCATTGTGAAAGGTACCAGTTTGGCATCCCTGGGATTAGTAAATTCTTCTCTCTAGAAATCAATCAAGGCATAGGAAACAACACCATTAGCTTCTCCAGGCTGCCCTTGCAAAATGCATAAATTGACCCACTTCCTGTGATTTAGGTTAAGGTAAAGACTATCTTTTGTTGCATAATACCATATAAAGTGTACATTACACACAGTGTCATACACTTTTTCCTCTGATGGCTAGCCAGACCAAAATTTCCATGTCCATATTTGGCATAAGTCAGATTGTGGTAGTCTAACTTTCCTAAAGCAGTATTCATAAAGCAGTATTAGGCCCTGTTCCTGCAAAGTAATAAAGTTAAGTACGTGTAGGATGGGTGTTGTAGTGTCCTCCACAATTCAGTGGATGGTTGCTTTTGCTCTTCAGCTAATCAAAAATCTCATTCCATCTCTGCTTTTCTTTGGGCATATGGCCAGGGAATTTTGGTTGAAGGGGCTTGTGTTCTCCACTGTATAGCTGACTTGGGGTTCACTGTTGCATTCACAGAGCTACGGGATGTCTAACAGAAGTGCCAATGTTAAAAGTTCTAGCTTGGTACTGGAGATCAAATGTATAGATGAGTGGAGGTGGGAAAGTCAGAAAATTCCAGTTACAGCCAACTAAGGGTTTTTAAAATTTGTTTTTGCTATTCTGCTGAGTTGTTTTATTTTACTTGGTTTTATTTTATTTTCATTTTCAAAAGATGTAGAAGAAAAATCTTGATAATTTTTAGACGTTCCCAGTACAAAATCAACATTTCTTTCATGTGCACATTCTTAGCATGTTGAAATCTGTGTGTACTTCTTATTTATGCAGATGAATTAATTGAAAATATAAGTATTGATGTGGCTCAGACATCCGAAGCAGTTGACACTAGTATATACAACCAGACGGTGGATAAATCACCAGAGGACATTGAGTCAGAACGGAATCCTGTTTCCAGGGAAACATGGTTTGATTTTGAAGACTTCTCTACTTGTTTTCAGTAAGGAGCAGAGGTTTTGTTTTATATTCCTTAAAATTTAGATCAAAGTAGTGAAGTACTGTAAAAAATGGCATCTTTGTAAAAATTGCATCTTAACAGATCTACTTCCTTGTGTGTATACAGAGTCATGTTGGCTTAATTTTAGGAACAAAAATAAATTGTTGGCATCTTTTACTCCTCTTAGTTCTGCAGAATCAACACAGCTAAGCAAAGGCAAGCTGAATTCTGTTGGTCCTTGTGCATCATCAATATAATTCCCAATTGCTTATACCTTTGCAAACCGAGTAAAGGCAGTGGGATTGTGCAGCTGTCAATGAAGGTCTAATATGCAGAAGCTTTATTATGGATGAGAAGGCAAGAATTCAGCTTAAGGGCTTGTCTATATTGTATATTGTGTAATATAGACATGATTGAACCTGCTTAAATCAGTTTAGCTTATATAATAATAATAATTTAAACATTGTAGATTGATTTAGTTTCACAAGTGGAACTGTTATAATTTAGACCAGGCTATAGATGCTGGGTTGTGTTTGTAAGGCTGGAAGTTAAAAAAAATTATGTTTTAACTTGTAAATTTAATGTACATGATTCTGAAATCATTGACGGATAAAAACCATGCAATCCAATGTGCTATTTTTACAGTCACTTTTCAGAGTAGAACTATACTTTTAAATAGAGCTTTTCAGTTATTTTATTCATCTCTGCGCAGAGGGCTAGCTCAAGGTGTATTCACCATTCATGTCCCACTTCAGCAATCTAAATAGACTTCACTATCTCAGGGTGTGTCTACACTGGAGCTGGAGATGTAATTTCCAGTTTGGGTAGTTTCTCCCACATAAGCTCTGATCCACTAGCCTGCTAAAAATAGCAGTGTATCCATGGCTGCATGGGCAGCAATATGGGGTAGCCACCCAAGTACAATCCAATCTGAGACCCTAGGAATGTGCTTGGGGTAGCTAGCCCATCCTGCTGCCCATGCAGCTATGGCTACACTGCTATTTTTAGTTGCAAGCTCCTAGTGAACATAAGAACATAAGAATGGCCATACTGGGTCAGACCAAAGGTCCATCCAGCCCAGTATCCTGTCTACTGACAGTGGCTAATGCCAGGTGCCCCCAAGGGAGTGAACCTAACAGGTAATGATCAAGTGATCTCTCTCCTGCCATCCATCTCCACCCTCTGACAAACAGAGGCTAGGGACACCATTCCTTACCCATCCTGGCTAATAGCCATTAATGGACTTAACCTCCATGAATTTATCTAGTTCTCTTTTAAACCCTGTTATAGTCCTAGCCTTCACAACCTCCTCAGGCAAGGAGTTCCACAGGTTGACTGTGCGCTGTGTGAAGAAGAACTTCCTTTTATTTGTTTTAAACCTGCTGCCCATTAATTTCATTTGGTGGCCCCTAGTTCTTATATTATGGGAACAAGTAAATAACTTTTCCTTATTCACTTTCTCCACACCACTCATGATTTTATATACCTCTATCATATCCCCCCTTAGTCTCCTCTTTTCCAAGCTGAAAAGTCCTAGCCTCTTTAATCTCTCCTCATATGGGACC